>JASPKZ010006811.1:0-600000 GCA_030220185.1 Diploptera punctata | reverse complement strand
AAATAAATAAATACTATAAATAAATCAAATTCTATCTTTTTGGCTCCTAGACATGCGACTTCAATCCCGGCCCAGGTGAATGGATTTTTGAGGCCGTAAAATTCTCAGCATGGGTTCCTTTGGATGAGAACATGTCGTAGATTTATGGCACGCAAATTAACCTCAAACCTGAAAAGAGAACCCTCTGAACAAAATGGTTCATTCTTTCACACCCAGTTTTGAATTACGGCGCTAATGAACTTAGGTGTTAAAGATAGTCATTAAATAAAATACTCACTAAATGTAATTAATTAATTTAAACACTAGGGTATAGTTTGTACTTACTTACTTACTTACTCACTGGCACTATCGAACCCGAAGGTTCATGGCCGCGCGGACATAAGCCCTCCATACATCCCTATCCTGAGCTAATGCTTTCCAATCATTCCCTGTATAATCTACTTCCCTCAAATCATAGTTAATGTTATTATTCCACCCCATTTGTAATCTACTAATTGGGGGTTTTCCCTCTGGCTTTCATACAAGAAGCCTCCACGCACATCTATCATTCCCCATACGCGCAACATGTCCTGCCCATCGCAGTCTACGAGACTTAACAGCCCTTATTATATCTGGCTTCCTATAAAGACCATGTAGTTCATTGTTATGTAGTCTTCTTCATTCGCCTGTATGTTCATCTCTCTTTGGTCCAAAAATTTTCCTAAGAACTTTATTCTCAAATACTCGTAATCTCCTTTCCTCCCTTAAAGTAAGAGTCCATGTTTCACACCCATATAATATAACTGGTAGAATAATAGTTTTATATATTTTCAGCTTAACGTTTTTTGAAAGGAGTTGGGACATCAAAAGTCTCTGCAATGCATAATAGCATGCATTTCCAGAATTGAGCCTATGTTTAATTTCTTTGTGCATTTCATTCCTATTTGTGATTACTGTTCCTAGGTATTTGAATTCAGCCACTTCCTCAAAATTTCCCTCATTTGTCCTTAGCTGTCCATTTCCATTATATACTGAATTTCTACGTGTGGCCATATATTTAGTTTTACTGATATTTACTTCCAGTCCTAATTTCTTAGTGTTACTCAATAGTGTGTGCGTGTTGGCCTTTAGTATCTCTTCGCTATCGGCCAGTAGTACTACATCATCAGCATAAACTAACAGCTTATTAATACCATTCAGTTGTAAGCCTTCCTCATTCTCTAAAGATTTAATGGCATGCTCTAGTACAAAATTAAATACTAGAGGAGATAGTCCATCTCCTTGCTTCAACCCATTCTGGATTTCAAAAGTGTCTGAAAACTGTTTGCCTATACGCACCCTACTCTTTGAGCCATTTAGACACATTCGTATAAGTCTAACTAACTTTTTAGGAATTCCGAACTCCAGCAGGATACTATATAACTTCTCCCTCTTAATTGAATCATATGCTTTTTTGAAGTCTACATATAGTTGATGTACAGTACCATTATATTCCCATTTCTTCTCTAAAATCTGTCTTATACTGAAAATCTGATCTGTTGTAGACCTGTTTCTTCTAAATGCACATTGATGATCTCCTGGAATGTCATCAATATAGGGAGTAAGTCTGCTTACTAATAAATTTGTTAGAAAATTTTGTACGAAGTTGAAAGTAATGAGATGCCCCTGTAGTTGTTGCAATCAGTTTTATCTCCTTTCTTATAAATTGGTACGATAATCGATTCCTTCCATTCATCTGGAAGAGCTTCTTTTTCCCAAATCATACTAAGCAACCAGCGTATCTTGTCCATCAATTTTTCTCCCCCTGATTTTATCAGTTCTGCTGGGATCTCATCTGAACCTGATGCTTTATACATCTTCAATTTTTCAATCGCCATTTCAACCTCTAATGCACTTGGCTCTGCGACTAGCATTTCTGCTGTCTGTAAGTTATCCTCCTCAATGTCCTGTTCTGTATGTACATTTAATAGCTGATTAAAGTAACCTTTCCATCTATTTAATATACTCCTAGAATCTGCAATCATATCCCCATTTTCATTCCGAATTATGTTTGTTCTAGCCTGAAACCCCTTCTTCTCTATACTAATTCCCTGATATAATTCTCTAATGTTCCTATTTTTTGCATTCATTTCAAGATCATTAATCTTCTCTCTCAAATATTCCCTCTTTTTACTCTTTAGTAACTTGGTGGTTTCACGTCTAACACTACCCAATAGCTCTAAATTTACCTCATTTGGCTCGTGTAACCATTTCATTTTTGCTAGCTTTCTTTTCTTTACAATGTCGGCATATTCCTCATCAAACCATTTCTTGTTTTGCCTCTTTTTTAAACAACCAATGCTTTCTGATGCTGACAATTTAATAGTATCTCTTATAGCCTCCCATTCTTGTACTATTGAAAGAATTCACCTGACCATTGCTCAGTAACTTACAGCTGTTTAATCGGATAATGCGTCTCCGTATAAAAGAGCAGGACTTGCATTTGACAGGTTTCAAATTCGAATCGATCGCACAAACTGATTAAGTTCTTTTTGTGATTTTCCTTAATCGCCAAAATGAATACCGAGTTAGGCACATCTCCCCATTTATTTTCCAATCTTATGCTATATGAGAGCTAAAGAGGTAAAAAGTAGAATAATTCGCATACAAGTGGCATGGCCACTTGGAGTATTACATAGCCAAATATCTAGTCCCTATTTGGGAAACCCATCACGGGAAAGCCTAAGCAGTCAGGCTCCTGAAGGAAAATTATTTCACGGATGATCTGAATGAAATGGAAGTTATGAAGAGGAAATAAGGAATAGAAATAATAAAGGAAATTTTGCAATTGCTTGCCTCAATGGAATATTGTGGGATAAAAATATAATAAAAATAAAATGAATATATATATAATACAATTGTTAATAGCATTATTACTTACGGAGCAGAACTTTGGCCTTTAACAACGAAAACAAATAAGTATCTTTTGGCAATGGAAATGGATTTTATACGAAGGGCAGCAAGAATTTTAAGAAGAAAAAAATTAGGAACTCAGTTATAAGGAATAAATGAAGATTGAAGACACTATTTAGGATTATATTAAAACTTAGCAATTAAGATGGTACGGACATGTCCAGCGAATGGAAGAGGATCGGCTACCAAAATCTGTTTTGGAATGGAAACCTGAGGGAAGACGAGGCAGAGGAAGACAACCTCCTGAAGTCAGGGAATTTATTTATACATGAAGGAGAAACATCACAACCAGGAGATTGGATTGACCGACAAAACTGGATATTGGGAATCGGACGATGTCAAAGACAATCATTCGATGATCTACCTATCTATCTATCTATCTATCTATCTATCTATCTATCTATCTATCTATCTATCTATCTATCTATCTATCTATCTATCTATCTATCTATCTATCTATCTATCTATCTATCTATCTATCTATCTATCTATCTATCTATCTATCTATCTATCTATCTATCTATCTATCTATCTATCTATCTATCTATCTATCTGAATGAAGGTATTCTCACGAACTCAAATAAATTAAAATTAATAAATCTTAATTTTACATAATATATATGACCTATCGTAAACAGATCACAGAAACATTTTGTGAAAGTCTACCAATAGATTTTAATTTCTACTCTATATTATTTATTTTTGTCTATTATAGCGTAGTTTTCTCAAATATTGCCGTAACTCGAACCAACAATTCTGGGGTTTTCTATGAATAGTTTTCCATATTAGAAAGTAATCTCTGATAACCAACTATTTAACTAACCCACTGTCACTATCGAAACCGTAGATTCAATGGCCGCGTGGACATAAACGCTCCATATATCCCTATCCTGAGCTAATGTTTTCCAATCATCTCCTGTATAATCTATTTCCCTCAAATCATGTTTAATGCTATACTCCCATCTCGATTTGGTCCACCAAATGGGCGTTTTCCTTCTGGTTTTCCTACAAGAAGCTTCCATCTCTCCCTTTCATTTCCCATTCATTTCACATGTCCTGCCCATCGTAGTCTACATGACTTAACTGTTCTTATTGTATCTGGTTTCCTATAAAGATCATGTTCCTCACTCTTATGTAGTTTTTTTTTCCAGTCTGTTCATCTCTCTTTGATTCAAACAATTTACTAAAAACTTTATTTTCAAATAGCCATAATATTTTATCCTCCGTTAAAGTAAGACTCCATGTTTCGCATCCATTTAATGTAACTGGGAGGACAGCAGATTGTTATCTCTGATAACCATTAAAAACTAGTTCTAGATAATTTATTACATTCTTCTTTAATGTTCTAGTTTCTGAATTAATGTTTTAATTTATCTAATATGATTATTCCGCTCTTGTTTTAGCGAAATAATTAGAATAAATCTTACTTAAAATTAAAACATAAATATACAGGGTGTGACAGAAATAGTTATTCATTTTAAATTGCCTGCCATTATTGGACACGGCTTTCTAGAGAGTTGATATTGGTACCAATGCGTAGTGCAGGTCAAAGCATTGCCAGTCAGTACGGAGCGTTGGTCAAACGAACACCCTTTATTTTATCTAAAAGTTTAAAAATATTTAGCTCATTTCTAACATCTTCACTTCTTCTCTTATCTAGAAGTTTGCAGCCAGCCACACTTCTCAGAAATCTAATTTCAGGGTGCTTCTATGATATTTTCTTCTCTTTTAGTTAAAACCCAAAATTCACTACCATACAATAGTAAGGGGACTGCCGCTGCTTTATAAAATTTTAGTTTTGTTTCCATTCTTGTGTTTTTAAATATTATTTTAATTGTGTCACATATATAATTAAATTGATTAAGTTTGTTAAGCAGATTTTCATTTTTAAAATAGGAGATTTCATAACCCAGGTATTTAAAATGGTTCACTAGTTCAATGGGTTTCCCCTCCAGAATTATTTTAGCTCACACGGTATCTGATCCCTTAAAAGCCAAGATTTTCGTTTTACTTATTGATATTTTCAAATTATAATTCTGTATAATGTTATTTAATCGAAAGAGTGATTTCTTTAGACCATCTTCTGAACTAGATATTAGAACTTGGTCATCTGCAAAAAGTAAAGTATCTCTGATCTTATTTCTTATTTTGAAATGTGAGTCCAAATTAATCTGAAATTATATATCATATCGTCAACATAAGGATTAAGGATCTTTTACGAGCCTGAAAATCTTCTGACTCGGACGCACGGCTTAAAGCCCCTCCCGGAGGACTTGTTCCTTGGGTTTTTTTCATCCTAAAAAAGCCATAGACCCCGGACGAGATTGAATCCGCGATCCTCGGGACAAGAGGCAAGGAGCGTAACCACTAGTCCACCGCGGCCGATTAATGCTATTCTATATTTTACATCTGCCTTCCGTAGTCGCTGATAAATTAAATATGAATACTAGGATATCATTAAAATTATATAAAACACTGGCTCTTCCAACTCTTTTGTATGGTAGCGATGTATGGACGTTGAAACAGAAGGATATACAGAGACTTAGATCTGCTGAAATGAGATATCTTCGGAGGACTGCAGGATACACACTACTAGATCACAAAAACAAATGAAGACATCTTCGAAGAATTACACATGGAATCTTTAGAAAACAAAATTTCTGATTATAAGTCAAGATGGATACAACATGTTCATCGAATGGAAGATCACAGAATACCCAAACAAATGTGAAGATATCAACCTGCAGGAAGAAGACCAGGACGTCCACTCAAAAGACTTTTGGATGGTGTTTCTCTTGAGGCCGAAACAGGTCAACAAATGGCCTAAATTCGTGAATGTACTATGATGATGATGATACTTGGATATCCTAGAAAGTAAGAGTTATAAATAAAACATATTAGGTTTTGTTCATCGAAAAGTTTCACTTTACGCTCAAACAATTCTCCGCTCTCAGAATAATACAAATGTGAAAATATCGAATTTGACATTAAGCGGCAAAACATCATCTGATTAAAATCAGTGTTTATTCGTGCACCGTAACAATCTCTCGCATCTAAATGTGCAAGCTCGCCTCACATCATCATTAGGGTGACAAATCTAACGCCTTCCTGTTTACTCACAAGCTTTAACGCTGTGTATTAAATTCCCGTTCGTATCTCGCACTCCATCATTATATCGAGCTAAGTAATTCAAGCATAGCCCTCAGTATACATGCTCTTCTTTTCATTTCTACCACGATATGTAATATGCTATTTGACTACGGTACATATTCAGTAACTCTATTTAGGTATCAATACAAAACATATAGCTACAGTAAAAAATAAATATTATATCAAAACAGTAAATGCATTTATTACATATAAAGTCTATATTTCTTATTATATGGATACTTATTTATGTACTTATTTATTTATATTTTGATAATATGGATCGATATAATAATTATTTCTGGATCCGAAGTTCGCGAAATTCAAATCTGGCTATAACACTGGTCAACATGATATTTGTCTCATGAGTACCAACAGTTGTACTTAATGCAGTTTTTTATCGTGTTTTCAAATATGTATTCGGAATTTTTCCATCACCCACAGTTTTTTTATTTCAATTTCAATTAATGGATTTAAATAATTATTTTTTTAATAAACGTTTTTCGTCCATTTGTCCATTGTAAAATAAAACGAAATGAACTAACTCAAATGGTTTCAACTGTGGAAAAAGAGATATCAAGGCAAATGGAATTCTAATATGCTGGCCGATTATTGTTGGACTATCAAGAGGGATGCTCCATAGGCGAAATATAACAGAATATCGTCATTTCTTATATTCTAGGTGAGTCCGAATGTTCAAATATTGTGTAGTTACGACTGTAGAAAAGATTAAAGTTTGAAATTATAAATTCCTGTCTCTCGGAAACCTTGCGTGATGGAGAAAAACCGACATCTTATTTGAATTCAGAAAAAAAAAATACTGTCAGAATCACATATTTTTCTTTCTAAGACAAAAAAAAAATGTTGTTGCTCATTGTAATCGTTTGACTGAGACCTTTCATGGTTTTCTAATTCGTAAGGGAAAATGCTGAGTTGAAAATTTATAAACACAGTCATTTTTTCAACTAACACCATTTCATAATTGAGGCGTTGACATGGGAAAGGTAGTAAGTCATAAAAACCAAATTTTACAGGGGGAGAAAAAACAATTTTCCCAACATTAATTTTAATATAATTTTGACACTAACAATAAATTTTATTTGAAAATAGTTACAAAATATCTATATTAGCTTTACAACGTATATTTAAATTTAAAAGTGTCAAATTGTTTTTTGGTTCACATGTAA
Source organism: Diploptera punctata (assembly GCA_030220185.1). NCBI lineage: Eukaryota > Metazoa > Arthropoda > Insecta > Blattodea > Blaberidae > Diploptera > Diploptera punctata. The sequence continues at coordinate 592,735 of JASPKZ010006811.1, read as the reverse complement.
AATTTCCTCTTTATGACTCAATACTTTTCAAATGGTAACGCCCTCAATTAATAATATTTAATAGCAATTGAATTTGCTTAAGACACAACATAAACATTGTACTAGTATGCAATCAATGAAAGTAAAAACAGGTTGTATAAGCCATCATTGCTTAAACTATCGAATATACAGACCGGTCTGCGATATTCTCTACGGCACTCGACGGCATACGAGCTCGGCAAGAGCGCGTGACATGCCTAGATTTTTTAAATTGCAGTATCCATATTGTTTACTAATTTTGAAAGCAGGGTCAAAGAGAGAGAGAGAGAGAGAGAGAGAGAGGAGAGAGAGAGAGAGAGAGAAGTATTGACTGTAGCGGATCCCGTTCACCGGGAGCTACAAGCGCTTACTGTGGACCACTTGTCTGTACAGACTGCCATAGACTCTATGTATAAATGATCTGAATAGTTACATCGTAGTCAATAAATATGGGTTTTATCATAAGTAATGCCACGAGTGATTTTCAAATTATCCATAAATTCACGATGTCACGAAGTGACGGGTGAATATAACTAGAGAATTTGGAAATCAAGAGTTGCATTTGTTAGGACTATTTAACGAATAAAATGAAGCTGTTTACTCACAAATCATTATTTAAATATAGTTATTTATATATTTAATGTAAACCGCGATGATTTAAAACGTTTATTATGTTTCATTTGTTCATCACTGTAACCAGATCATATTATTTATTGCCAAAGGATCGCAATATTGTAAGAATGCACACTAGTGTGGATAATAAATTAAACATATCCAACTCTTTATAAACATCTTCTTCTTTCTTTCTTTCTTTCTTTGTTCCTTTCTTTCTGTCTTTCTTTCTTTCTTTCTTTCTTTCTTTCTTTCTTTCTTTCTTTCTTTCTTTCTTTCTTTCTTTCTTTCTTTCTTTCTTTCTTTCTTTCTTTCTTTCTTTCTTTCATGTGATAGACCTATGGGTCTGTTAGAATCTCAATCCAACGTTTGAAGGGTCTGCCGAAAGAACCAACATAATAGATTATTAATTAATTTCTGATGTCTTATGATGTACATATGTAATTATATTTTTCTGGAATGTTATTACCTGGGAAATAATACGTTTAAGAAAGTGCAAACAGTGGTTTATCTTTTTTTGTGTTACAATCAATTGCTACAAATGTTTTTATATTATATCCCGCAAGCATTATCTGGTTACATTCGTGCACTATATGTACAATCTGGTAGCCATGTGCATTCTAGTATTCCTACATCTTAATATATACATTTTGTTATATTCAACGTATTTCTTAGAGAGTCAGTCACTGCAAAATAATGGTCTGACCTATTCTGAATGTTAAAAAGGAGTAGCTTGATTTTAAAGTGTAAAATTAAATTGATAAAATCCAGGTGAAAAACGACTGTGTTCGTAAATCAACATTCATTGAAATGTGATTGGTCATTGACTCCCATTTGGGGCATGAGTTAAATAGTATTTACAAATAGACTGAGTTATGTTTTAAAACTACGTATATTTCATAATTATGTAATGTTTCCCTGAGAATCTATGACACTAAAAGTAACTTGATTATTGTGGAAAAGACTTCATTTTAAAAGGCTGTGTTAGGGGACTTTTTTCCTCGTATCTTTATTAATTTTTTCCGTTACAAGTGACGCATTAAGTGGTACTTCTTCATGTGTGAGCGACAGAGTAAGATAGAGCGCCAACTTCGGAGCCCATCATTAAAAGTTTTCAACTACTGTACAGCTCCTTCTAATAATATGGATACTGCGTAGAGGAACAATCTTTTTTTTTATGTATAAGATGACATTTATTCAACAAACTCCAAGGGTACGTCTATCATCTTACATAAAATTGCCTATATTTTAAAATTAGAATAAAATCAGGTGGGACTTTGCATACTTTATAGTCTTTCTCTGAAATTAATTATTGTTTGTTGCAACAATTGAGGGGTCTAGTGAGAGGGAGCTATGTCACATGAGAAGAAATGGAAATAATCAGTGATATTTATATTAAAATTTATATATATATATATATATATATATATATATTGCATAGTATACATAACAGTAAGTTAAATAAAAAAGTTATCCCTTTATTGTACAAATAATTTCATAATATAATCTAATATATAAAAATGAATGTTTGGTTGTTTGTTCTTACTTGTTGATCCGATTGTGATGAGGCTTTTTGCAAAATGTTGAGGAGAAATTCCCGGAATGAACATAGGCTATAAGGAAGTTGTGATACTCAACTCCTACACTCTTAAAAATCACGCTTTGTAGTGAAAACATGGAAAAAATATTATTTTTTACATTTAAATGGCTTACGCTACCTAAACCATAACAAATGCACAAAATTAATTTACAAAGAAATGAATTTATCAAAAAACTACAAAAATGTCCCCGACAGCATATGTTTATCTTTTACGGATAACTCACTATAGTCATTTTTGTCTTTCATTGATGCCAAGAAGATCGGGATGAAGAGATTCCCGGACAAGCGTACACTGATTGTGATGGGGCTGATTGAAAAAAGTTTAGGATTTCCCCAGAAAGGTTATAGGCTATAAGAGAGTTTTAATGCTCAAGCCCTTCACTCTTAAAAATCACCCTTTATAGTGAAAAAGTAAAATAAAAGAGGGGCTTTTTGGACGCTTAAATGGCTTACGCTGCATAAAACATATCAAATACACCAACTTATTGTACACAGAATTGAATATCTCAAAAACCTCTACAAAAAAGCCTGCGACAGAATACGTTTATCTTTCCTAGATAACCCATAATAGCCATTTTTGTCTTTCATTGATGCCAAGAAGATTGGGATAAGTAGATTCCCGGGCAAGCAGAACAACAGCACGGGTATCTCGAAATAACGAATTTTGTCATTCTGCTGATTTATGCCAAATGCATCGGGATACGTAGACTCCCGTGCAATGCCGGATAATCAGTACGGGGTATCTAAAAATAATAACGATATAAATTTATAATTATTTTTCCTTTTACTTATTCAACTAAACGTAAAAACACATTATCATTTATTTAGGCGTAGCAGCGCACGCCGTGTATTAGCTAGTGCTTTATAAAATCCAATTTACCTCCATGTCTTCTCAAAGTGGCATAGCTTCCTCTCTCACTAGACTCCTCAATTGATTCTTTATTGCCATATCGAATTAATTTTATATGAATGATTTACTTGATTAACCATTATAATTAGAGTTCTTTAAATATTAATTTTAGAATATTTAAAAAAGGGAACGAGTAAGGTAATTTATAATTTCTTAAGTTAAAAAATGCTACCAAAAACGGAAGAGTTGAAGTAATGATTTCCGGTTCGCAGTGAATAACGTTATAAGGGACGAATCCAAGGCATCAAATTGATTAATTTGTCTCCACTATGACGTCAGATACGTGAGATGCGTTTAATCCCTCCGGTACAGGCCCAGGTCTCAATTCCCTGCTACAAACGAGAATCACGGGATCCCTGGTGTGTGAGTCGTCTTCATCAAGCACGCTCCTCCCTCTCTCTTTACTTCCTTCACATGGGACATTATCCAGTCCATATAATATCTGCGTTTTCCCACCTATATATATTCTATCTTCGAACTGTTCCCTCATCCCGACCCCTTAGCTTGACACTACAGTAATGTATGGTCTTACCTTCTCCCCACTGTCCAGCTTTCCGTCTCGTTCTGTAACCACATCCATGCTATTGTTACGAATTCCATCATTCAGACATTTTAATCATGGATCTATAATATAAGGCTATTCAAAAAGAAGGAACAGATTTCAAACATTTATTCATTCCAAATTACAAAACATAGAAACACAATTCCAACATTCCTGTAAAGAAAAAAGTTATAATTTCACTATTTTCTTCTTCTTCTTCACGGTTTAGGCTTATTTACTAGCCTGTTCCGGCTCCAAATTGCTGCTCTTTCCATCTTTTCCTTGGTCTTCCCAAACGTCTTCTTCCTCGTGGTGAATAGTTGTATGCTGCTTTTGGTATTCTATTCTATTCTCAGTCATCCTTGCCAAGTGTTCTTTCCAGTTAAGTTCTGTATTTCCCTATTGTTGAGTTTAATTACTCTATTTAGTTGTCTTGGCTTTTGTGTTATGTTTTTTGTCTGTTTTTGATATCCTGCTATTGGTTTGAGGAAACTCATTTCAGCAGCTTGTATTCTGGCAGATTGTTGTGTTGTCACTGTCCACGTTTCGGATCCATAAGTAATAATAGGTACTGCCATTGTCTTGTATAATTTCATTATAGAGTCTTTCCTGGCTTTATTTTTCAAAGTTCTTTTTAGTGTTCCTGTTATATAATTAAACTTATTAATTTTGTTATTTATATCTGTTTCTGCTGTGTATGATATTTCGCAACCTAGGAAGTTATATGTTACTACTTGTTCTATTGGTTTATTTTCTAATATTATCTTTGTCCGATTTCACTATTTTATGCATTCAATATGATCACCATTTGTTACACGACAAATATCAAAACGGTGGCTAATTTCTTGCCACACACGATTCCGCTGGTCTCTAGTTAGCGAATTTACAACTTCAACAATTCGATGTCACAGATTTTCAAAAGTTTCAGACATACGGGAGATAAAAACACGGTCTTGTACGTAAAACCCATAGATAAAAATCACACGGGGTCTGGTGATCTGGGAGACCTCCGGTGATGAAATTGATCTTCTGCTCCTCTTCTTCCAGTCCAACGTTCTTGAATGGTATTATTGAGGTAACGTCGGACGTGGTTAGAGAAATGCGGCCTTGATCAGAACTTCAAACTTTTCTCTTTCCAGGAACATTGGAATTGTATTTCTATTTTTTGTAGTTTGGAAGAAATAAATGTTTGAAGTCTGTTCCTTCTTTGTGAATAGCCCTGAATTATGTTATTACTTATCAGCTTCAAGCACGTCTTCATTATTTTCTGTGAACAAATAACCGTCAACAGATATGTATTTATATTACTAGTAGATGCTATCCAGTCGGCCGGGGTGGACTAGTGGTTATGGTCCTTGCCTCTAGTTCCGAGGGTCGCGGGTTCAAACCCGGCAGGAGGCGATGGATTTTTTTGACGGAAAATCCAAGGAGCAAGACATCCGGGAAGGAATTTAAGCCTTCCCGAGTCTGAAGATTTTCAGGCTCGTAGAAGATCCTTAAGCCTGAATTAAGAGGTATCTAAGCAAAATTGACCGATATCAACACCCTATATTATTATAATGATATTGTGAAAAGAAAAATTAATATCCGAACCAGGAATCGAACCGTGGACCTCTCCTTCTCCGTAGGAGTGTGCAGCCCACTACACCATTCTAGACCTGGTACAAACATTAACAATTCTTTCCACATATACAAATCTATAGTTCTCGTTTCGTCCGCTGCCAGGTAGGTGTCACTACCATCGCCAACGGCCGGCTACATTTAGAAGTATCTGTGTTTGAGAATTTTACACCATCACGGTTGTAAGCAGTAATTGATGTTATTTAACGCTGCGCGGTCCTATGGAGAAGGAGAGATCCACGGTTCGATTCCTAGCTCAGACATTAATTTTTCTTTTCACACTATCATTATAATATTATAATATGATCCATTATTGGAACTGTGTTAAAATAACAGTATTAGAAAATGTTAAATAAAATGTACATCCTAGTAATACCTCAGTTGTCCGTTAGATGTTTCTATGGGTCGGTGTGTTGACCGCATGCCATCCATGACATCTACGAGCAAATAAGGTAACTAAAATTAACTTTGCCTAGTAACCCCTTACAAAGGAGGGGATATGGCTCAACAATGGTCTACGCCATTATGGATAGATGTAGTAGATGCTGGTATTTTGCATTGTCGTGGTGGAGTGGGTTGTGTGGTTAAATAACCCTGTGACCTATGACGGCGGTACCATTGCTGTCGAAAGGGTACCCGTGCTGGACAGGTCAAAGACGATAAGCCAGGTGAAAAAAGTAGGCCTATCTTGGTAGAGAGAGTGACGATATTTCACCCTACAAATATATCCGTCGGGGCACGCCGTAGCGTAGTGGTTAAGGCACTGAGCTACAGGCTGGAGGGTCGAGGGTTCAAGTCCCATTGGGGTCAGGATTTTTAAACTGACCCAAACTCTCTGGCGGCACTATGACCCTGGGATCGACTCAGCCTCTAACGGAAATGAGTACCAGACGCTTGTTCTGGGGGTAAAGGTGGCCGTCACGCAGGGCTGACAACCCGGCTGACATAAAGTGCCGATTGTCTAGAAAAAGTGAGAGCCTTAACCTCCTACTACCCCAAGGGCCTCCGGGCCTGTTGTGGGATCACTTTACTTTTTTTTACTTTAAATATATCCGTCAAGGACGTGATCATGGGTTCCATCGGGGGGGGGGATTTTCCGGGGGTAAAATATTCTCTCATTCGGATCTCCGGGCGTAGACTACTTCAGGAAATCCAAAACATTAGTTGAGAATAGGGTTGTATGTAGAACTTATGTCCGCGGCCACGAGCCTAAGGGTTCGATAGAGCCAGTGAATTAGTAAGTTAGCAGACATAGTTACTTTTTTGTAATAATCAGAATTTTCTGAACGAGCCTAAACGTGATTTAAGAACATTTCACGAGTTTTAAAAGAAGTTCTATATTATAATTGTTTATATAAAGTTCCCCCCATGTTCACTTCATGGTTCAGGCCTTAAAGCCTATTCTGTCTGTTCAGCGCCGTCTGACGGTGCAGAGCTACAGGACTTGCGTCAGTTCGAATACCCATGTGGGAAGAAATTTTGTCACGGAATTCCGGCCAATATGGGATAGGTGTTCATCCAGATTGGTCAGGAATTTTGGTAGCTACAATTAGTAGCGGCTCCAGATTGATAAAACCAGTAATAACGGCTGATGAACCCGACATGCTGACCACAGACCGCCCCTATATTGGTTAGATGATCATGCACCCCTGTGAGTAACACATATGGATGTGAGACCAGTAGCTGGCTGGTAGGTTAAGGTTCTTCTAGGTCTGTCTCACCATGGAGGTGAGATCCTATTTTGTCTTCACATAGAATTCAATTAGGCCCTACAATATTCATAAGACACTCTAGGATATCTCTTTTAGCTTTAGATTGATATTGTTGTAACAGTGCTGGATTATCTCATTAGGCATTTCAATTTTTTTCTTCTATTTTTTTATCAAAATTGTATTTTTTATTTTTCATCACCATTACTTATATTCTGTATCTCAACTTGCACATCCTTTCCCTCCACGAAAAACCTCATCTCTGCATCTTGTAATTTGTCTCGCTGTTTAATAACAATTCACTATTCACTTTCGATCAGCAGCACTGATATGTCATTTTTTTTCTTGTAGTTTTATTCACAAAATAATATAGTACATGATGGGAATTTTTGTTTTAATTATAGTACAACTTTTTCATAAGCTAATGAACAATATACAACTAAGAAAGTAAAAGACAATAGTAGATGATGAAATACTATATAGGTATATATTATACTGTACATTTTTAAAAGTACGCTGTTAACAGGTTATGGAAGTCCAAGTTCAAACCCTACCGGGCCCAATACTGCACGAACAGTCATGACAAATATTCAGGAATTGGGGAGGAATTGAACTCCTACTACTCTCAGTATATAGCCTTGATCTTGCGTCTTCAGATTACCACATGTTTCGATCCATGTACCATTCCATGCGTGAAATTTGGAAAATATTGAAAACATTGAATATGTAAAAAGTGGGACTCGATGACTTCTTCGCATCAAAAACCAGACACTGGTACTGTTTCGGGATGATATCCTCGCTGAAACATGGCTCGAGAGCATAGAATCTGAAGGTCTTTGCTTTAAAGTGTAGTTTAATTTCTTGTCAGAAAATATTGCAAATAAAATTTTGTTTAAGGGTAGCCATGAGTGAATTGTGACACTTCGAAACTAATAAAGACATTTCTTTCAAATCGTTAACACATATTTGTCTAAAAAAAAGTTGCTTGCACTGCATTTTTTGCAATATTCACACTTATTAGTAAAAGGTACAGAGAATCAAACTTGCACTGGATTTTAATCATACTCAAAATATTAATGAGTTATGACGTTTTATATTGTCATAGTTAACTCAATTTTCGTTAACATAGTTTTATTAAATACTTAAAAATTTTAACAGCACAGATAAATCCAATGCAAATTTCGAAACAATAATTATAATGAATATCTAGACCAAATATTGGAACAAAATAAAAGAAAACTGCACTACAAGGAACTTTTGAAATTAATTAAAAAAAAGACGTAACTTGAAAACTAATAGAGCAAATCACTTGAAATTTTGCATATAAAGTTTTCATACTTGTAGAAATATGTGACAAAAATGTGTAAGAAATAATTTTATTAGTTTCAAAATTCACTCATTGCTAGTCTTAAAAAGGCATTATCTATGAGGCAACTGTCAATATTTTTCTGCTCATTGATGAAATACCGTAGGTGTCACTAGTACAATAAACAGCTGTAATCAAAATTGACCACTCCCAGCAACAAACAAGTGAGGAAGTGATTCAGTTAATTCTTGCTACATGTATTTTCATCTGCCTGCCACCACACTAATTTTTTTTTTCCTCAGAAAGATCAATACAATTCACGTAAAGAATTCTCTCGCCAAGGAATGTTAACAACAAATACATAATAAACTATCATTGCCTAAAGATTTCAAATGTACCTATAAAAATAACAAAAACAGAGCTATTGAAAATCTTTTACTTTAAAGAATAACCACTAGGCGAAAGTTTGAAATTGATAGTTTCAACTATCGAAGAGAAAATTAAGTGAAATGTCTTAAGTCTTGAGTCCTTCATTTATCCCAATTGTAGTAACTCTTGTTAGGAAACTCTTGACTTTTCTGTGGATACAATATGACCTTCTGAAACTCTATGCCCCACTCTTGTTTTTTTTTCTGGTTCTGTCACCCTCTTTCCCATCAGGGAACAAATCGGACATTACGACGAAAAGGCGTCTGCGGACACGCAAATATGTACTTACAACCCTCCCTCGTACTTTCAATAAGAGACTCGCGTTAGCTGTGGAATAGAGTGGAGAAAACGTATTTTTTACTACTCAGTAACTTTAGCCTGCACACTTAACCATAACAACAGGTTCAAATTATTCTCTATGTTTGGAGCATAATTATTTTTTGCTTGTTGTAGTAGTCTGTAAAGGAGCGAACACAAATTGCCCAGATGCGATAGTTCACTAAGAATTAACGCTGTAATTAAATTCATAATTATTATGAAAATAAACTTGTATCAAATTTGTTGAAAGCATAAACCAGTTTTCTTAATTCATGCCAGACATTTTAGTAGGTTGTATATTAACATAATTTTAGAGAAGACTTGATGAAAAATAGTTTTTTTAAATGTATATATTTAATATCGCTCTGACCAATAATTTTCACCGCTATTTACAGTACTATGAGCTATAGAGTGTTGTTTTATAAATGTGTTACTTTTTATCCTGATCCAATTGTCAATATATTTATTAACTGAAATTAACACAAAAATTTAGCTACCTATGTCCTATATTTTTTAATGTGTTCATATATTTAATCCTTAAATTGGCAAAGCATTAAATTCTCATCCCAGTTATTTTAACGTGACGGACTGCAGTGAAAAAAAAAGAAGTTAATATTCTGTGTATTCCAACTCAAAATTTAAGTAATTTTACTCATTTTTTATTGCTTTATTAAAGGTATTAAACAAATCACATCAGCATATCATGTAAGATGTTTGTCAATATAAGTGTCAAACATTAGGGACAATGTTAATTTATATATTCTGGTCTCTGACTGTAATATTACAATATATTCTGGTAGTATTTCAGATTTTGTTATCTTAAACATCATCATCATCTCTACTTCACATGTTGCCACTAATTTCTCCACCTTTTTCTTGGTCTTCCAGAATATCTCTTTGCTTTAGGTTGTTAAATCTAAAGTATGGATTTGCATCTGTGACAATATGCCAATGAGTGCAGACATAATATGTCCCTCCTCGATCCCAATGCTATCATAAATTATGTAAGCATGACGTCAAAATGAGCCAAACGGTTGCAGTGAAGGATGGCCGAGCTGAATAGTTTATATGCGTACAATCTACAACCTAACAACAACATAGAAGAACCTAGTAAAGAACGTTCGTTACTAACCACGTAGCAAGTGTTTCATTACGCTACGCCGTAGATGGGGGGTTTAAGCCTATTCTCTCACTCGGTTGAGTTCCGCATCCGTGATCTAAACCTGTTTAGAAATACGCATATTGTATAGGCAAAATCTTGGATATATTTTTGATTAGTTCTTAATAGTTTTATTTCATAGAATCCTTATTTAAGTCTGAAGTCACTCCCTTCATATTGTACCGCTATTTAATTTAAATATTGGATTGTGAGCAAACTTAGGGAGCGGAATGACTTAAAACTGTGAAAAGGTTTGCCACAGTTCGATTACATGTAATATCAAGCACTCAAGAACTTCTACTAACTGCCAGTACAAACAGATCACGTAAGTAACAAGAACTGTTCCCTTACATGTAGAATGCACAGCAATGCTATACTTAGATTATTTGCCATTTCGTACAAATTGATTTCTTAATTTCCACAGTGTAGTATCGAATCATTGGTTTATTTATATTCAAAGTGTGTTCTCATAGTGCACTTGAAAGAGGATATAGTTCATACGTGGTTAAATTTGAAGTTAAACCATCCTTGTGCCTATCCGTGATCATGAATATCAAATATAAAGAACTGATCTCAGATTTTTTTACTGAAACCATGAGTTCATTACTCAAATAGTTGTCTGAAATTCCTCTATGGCATAGTAATTGTCTTTCTGTACAGCTGTAGTTTCCATCCATTACGGTCATTTATGATTTACTATAGGAATTAAAGTCCACCGCTGTGGTCTCGAGGTAGCGTGCTGCCTTGTCACACAGCGGGCCCGGGTTCAATTCCCAGTCGGGACAGGCTCTTGGATGAGGTTTTTTCGGGGTTTTTCCTCACCTCTAAGACAAATGTCAGAAAGCATAGGGCCCAACGGTCTCCGAAAATCATCCGGCCATCACCATGATCCTTATCATTATCATCCTTCACCGGTGTGTAAAGCAAGGGAAGCTACAACACCTACAATTTCCTAGTAAAGCTGCAAAGCATAACATGAAAATGCTATGATTGCAGTGAAAGACCTGCCCTCGGGCAGAATTACTATGGATGGATGGACATAAAGATTAAACGTAACAACAAGTTTATATAATTTATTTTGTAACAGAAATAATTCGTTCAACTATTCAGGTCTATAAACTCTTTGATTGTTATACAATCTTCTTCTATCACTTACTTACTTACTTACTTACTTACTTACTCACTGGCACTATCGAACCCGTAGGTTCATGGCCGCGCGGACATACGCTCTCCATACATCCCTATCCTGAGCTAATGCTTTCCAATCATTCCCTGTATAATCTACTTCCCTCAAATCATAGTTAATATTATTCTCCCACCTCGTTCTTGGTCTACCAACTGGGCGTTTTCCCTCTGGCTTTCCTACAAGAAGCTTCCATGCAAGTCTTTCATTCCCCATACGTGCAACATGTCCTGCCCATCGCAGTCTACGAGACTTAACTGTTCTTATTATATCTGGCTTCCTATAAAGACCATGTAGTTCATTGTTATGTAGTCTTCTCCATTCACCTGTCTGTTCATCTCTCTTTGGTCCAAAAATTTTCCTAAGTACTTTATTCTCAAATACTTGTAATCTCCTTTCCTCCCTTAAAGTAAGAGTCCATGTTTCGCACCCATATAATATAACTGGTAGGATAATAGTTTTATATATTTTCAGTTTAACGTTTTTTGAAAGGAGTTGGGATATCAAGAGTCTCTGCAATGCATAATAGCACGAATTTCCAGAATTGAGCCTATGTTTAATTTCTTTTATGCATCTCATTCCTATTTGTGATTATTGTTCCTAGGTATTTGAATTCAGGCACTTCCTCAAAATTCCCCTCATTTGTCATTAGCTGTCCATTTCCATTATACTTCTTCTATCACTACAGTATTTTATTTTATTTTTATTTTATTTTTTGTTTCGTCTGTAATGAAAATTACTACTATTTCTTGACAACTCACGCAGAAAATAATTTTAACGTCAACTAAAAAAAAATCACATAAAAATAATGAGAAATGTAAACGAATTTTATTGTTTGTTTAAGGAAGGATATTTTTTACTTACGCAAACAATTTTTCATTGGATTTATTTCTCCATATAATTTTTATTCCTCACATGCATATAATTCCCTCACTTCCGTCTTGTTTTTCTTCCTTTTCTGATCGTGGAACTGATTTATTCTGGGAGACATCCGTCTGTCGCTCATCCTCCCTACCGACACCAAGAAGGGCGAGCAGCAGTTTTCATACAGGGGTGTGCAAATTTAAATTAGTAGTGATATTACCAATTTAAGATATTCGTTGCATCTTTTAGCGTCTAGCTAAGATTTGAAGTCATTTTTAGTCATTTTATTTTTTGAGACATATCACAATTACTGCTCATATCTCTTCCTGAATATTTCGGTTATACCAAGAGACTGCATTGGCTGTTTATTGTTGTGTGTATTTATGTGTCTTGTAAAAATTCATACTGAACTTGAATATTTAATTAGATATGAAATTCCAACTCAGCTTTTATTTTACAACTGAGGAAACTCAAAAATAAGTCTCAGATTGATCTATCCGGAATTTTAACTCAGGGCCTCCCGAATACAATTATCAAATTGTATCCGTAAGAAATCACTGGAAGCTTATTGCTAATTTGTTGTGATAGTAATACGTAATAATAATAATAATAATAATAATAATAATAATAATAATAACAATAATGCTTTATTTTAGATGGCAGAGTTTAGGCCATAAGGCCTTCTCTTCCACTCAACCAGCGAATAGCAGTTATACAAAAATTACATATTTATTACAATTTTGAAATATTAAAATATAGACTAAACAAAAGACAATGCTGATGTGATCTGATACTAGTTAATAATAACAAAAACATGGAATATAATATATTAAAAATAACAATAATCTTCTTCTTCTTCATCACGGTTTAGGCTTCTTTACTAGCCTGTTCCGGCTCCAAGTTGCTGCTGTTTCCATATTTTCTTTGGTCTTCCCAAACTTCTTCTTCCTCGTGGTGAATAGCTGTATGCTGCTTTTGGTATTCTATTCTCAGTCATCTTTGCCAAGTGTTCTTTCCAGTTTGTTCTGTATCTCACTATTGTTGTGTTTAATTCCTCTAATTTTAGTTGTTGTCTTATTTCTGTGTTATGTTATTTTGTCTGTTCTTTGATATCCTGCTATTGGTCTGAGGAATTTCATTTCAGTAGCTTGTATTCTGGCAGATTGTTGTGTTGTCACTGTCCATGTTTCGGATCCATAAGTAATAATAGGCACTGCCATTGTCTTGTATAATTTCATTATAGAGTCTTTCCTGGTTTTATTTTTCAAAGTTCTTTCCGCTGTGTATGATGTTTCGCAACCTAGGAAGTTATATCTGACCACTTGCTCTATTGGTTTATTTTCTAATATTATCTTTGTCCAAACTGGATGAGCGCTCTTGAAGGCCATTGTTTTCTTATTTTTCTGATGATATTTCCATGTTGTATTTTTTTGATATTTCATTTTAGTTTATATAGCATTCTTTGTAGTTCGTCCTCTGTTTTTGCTATTAAAATCTGGTCATCTGCAAAGGCTACTGTTTTATTACTATATTTCCTAAATTAATTCCCCCAGTCGTCATTTGCTTCCATTATCTTATCATGTCGTCAAAATATATGTTAAAAAGAGAAAAGAGTGGTTGATAGTGAACAACCTTGTCTAACTCCTCCTGTTATATGTATTGGTTCCCTTTGATTTTTTTGTATTTTTGTTTTCTCATACATTTTCTTAATTACTGCTATCAAGTGTAGTGGAATTCCTTTTTCACTTAAAATAATATGAAATAAAATAAGTATAGCTTCCCAGATGATTATTTACAAAATGCTGAATATAGTTGTTATGCAGTTAATGTTTTCATTGTGTCGAACTTAAGATATCAGTTAATTTGGATTTAAACAATGATAGCGATTGACAGTCCCTGACGTGACTGGGAACTGAGTTCCATGCTCTAATCATAGATATTGTGTAAGATTCGGAGTATAGACATGTCCTGTGCTGATGGTATTAAAAGTAAAGAAGATCTTGTGATCTTGTTCCTAAATTATCATGAGCCTATACATTTTGAAAACTCGTTGATAAATGACTTGGTAAATATGTGTGCAGGATTTGGAATAGTAATGCATGTGAATGTAAAGTGCTTCTGTCATTCCGGCGTAGCTATGATAAGGCCTGAAATGGAGACAGGGCCATAACGATGGAGAATGAATACAAATCGAATATTCAGGCGTAAAAATATATGTTTTTAAATCCGGGTCCGGCCAACCTGGTTTTACTTTCTTCGGTTATGTAAGATATGTTATGTTTTATTTTTAACATAACTACTCGAGTTTTTAACGCCATAATTAAAATGTGGACGTAAAACTACCGACACAATTAGTTCGTAGGCTTAGGGTTCTTTTACGTGCAGTAAATCTACGACTGGGGATCCATGGCTTTATGACCCATCCGAAGGAAGCCATATTTAGGATATTTACGCCCTTAAAATTCCGTCGCTTCAATCCGCGTTTGAACTCACAAATTTCGAAACTAGAAGTTACCATGATTGCCTGTGGGCTATCTTTTCATATACAATACATATGGTAGGACCTACTTGCCTAGCCTACATACATACATACATACATACATACATACATACATACATACATACATACATACATACATACATACAATACATACATACATACATACATACATACATACATACATACATACATACATACATACATACATACATACATACATACATACATACATACATACATACATACATACATACATACATACATACATACATACATACATACATACATACATACATATATATGTACTTACAGACTTATATGCATACATGCCTGTATACACACACTCACACAGACACACACACCCACACACACACACACACACACACACACATATATATATATATATATATATAATATATATATATATATATATATATATATATATTTATATATAAGCTTGCATTGCTCAATATCAAGAATTTAATTATAACTGAAACATATATATAGCCTATATATACACATAACATATATATGCCTAAAATTGTTATGGAATGGATCCCAATAGAAAGGAGGAAGAGAGAAAAGCGAAGAAAACTTGGGTAGAAAGGGTATCAGAGGATTGTAGGAAGATCAATGGATGGGGAGAGAGAAATGGCGTTTGGTTTCCGGAAGACGGCGGCAGCTGCCATGATACCGGATGATGATGATGATATACAAACACACGGGGTGCAACTAAATTCCCATTACAGACCTTAAGGACGTGCAGTGGAGATCAAGGTGGTTACGTTTAACATAGGAACTCATGTCCGGAAACGTGCAGTTTTCCCGCTACACACACGCAAAATACAACAAGACAAATTAAATTCTCCCGCATTTTCGACGCCAAAGACCCTGCACGTTTTTTTGATTTGACTTCGCTAGACTGCTACGTGTGGTCACATGAAATCCCTAATTTAGGAGACTTCTGTGGCGTCCGAGGAAGACCTACTGGCGCTGGTTATGGCTGCGGTGGATGTTGCAGGACCAAGAATTTGTGATCGTGAGTATCAGTACATGGTACTAAGGTACCGTATCTGTGTTGACGTATGTAGTCGTCATATCGAGCTCTTTCTTGTGAACACAGACGACGAGTAGCAGACGTCAGAGAGAGCAAAGTGTGTTGTGGTAGTTTGCGTGTAGTGGGAAAACTATATGTTTCCGGACATGAATTCCCATGTTAAACGTAACCGTCTTAGTCCTCACTACGCGTCTTCAAAGTCTATAATGAGAATTAAGTTACACCCTTTATATATATATATATATATGTGTGTGTGTGTGTGTGTGTGTGTGTGTGTGTGTGTGTGTGTGTTATAATTAAATGTTTGACACTGAGTAGTGCGAACTTAATATAACATGCTAAGAAAAATAAATGCCTGGACGGGATTTGAAACCGGACCTCTGGATTAGTACTTCAGCGGTCTATCCATTACACGATCGCGCAAATCTGATAGTAAAGTGATCCCACAACAGGCCCGGAGGCCCTTGGGGTAGTAGGAGGTTAAGGCTCCCACTTTTTCTAGACAATCGGCACTTTATGTCAGCCGGGTTGTCAGCCCTACGTGACCCCAATGGGACTTGAACCCTCGACCCTCCAGCTTGTAGCTCAGTGCCTTAACCACTACGCTACGGCGTGCTCCCGCGCAAATCTAATACAAACATTTATTTTTCTTATATATATATATATATATATATATATATATATATTCTCCATTATTACGAGATGTAGCGAGAACTCCGTCTTCACTGCCACCTGGTAGCCAATATAACAATTAACCAAATTAAACAGAATATGTTTACTTTATATCAGTGACGCTTCATCGATGTTATAATTAAATGTTTGACATTGAGCAATGTAAGCTTAATTTGCTTACTTATTATAGTGGCTACCAGGTGGCAGTGAAGACCAAGTGGAGAATATATATATATATATATATATATGTGTGTGTGTGTGTGTGTGTGTGTGTGTGTGTGTATGTAAGAAAAATAAATGTTTGTTATAGATTTGTCTGGTAGTGTAATGGATAGCACGCTGGAGTACGAATCCAGAGGTCCGGGTTCAAATCCCGTCAAGGCATTTATTTTTCTTATCATGTCATATATAAATGTATATTGTTCCGAACTGTAAACATGAATGTGTGTGTAAAGTAAAGTGATCCCACAACAGGCCTCAGGAGACCCTTGGGGTAGTAGGAGGTATAGGCTCCCACGTTTTCTAGACAATCGGCACTTGATGTCAGCCGGGTGTGTGTGTGTGTGTGTGTTATATATATATATATATATATATATATATATATATACATACATACACACACACATACATGTTTACAGTTCTGAACTACTTTTACATATGAAATTGACTATCCAAAACAGTACTTGTAATTCATACACAATTCAAAATTAAATGAATGGCTTACGTAATGACAATGAGATGTGAAAGAATGGCGATTTATGAAGATGGTGGACGCCCCTGGTGTAAACATTAGGAAGACTTGGAATATATGCATCGATCAGCATTGATGAGCGCCCGGCGCGGTTTGGCATGAGTTTCCCTAAGCTAGATGACTATGGATGTGTACGAGTGTTCCACTGGAGATTATATACGTGTGCCCAGGAACACCTGCCACCCTCTCTCTCTCTCCCCAGACTACTTAGCTTCTCCTCTTCTCCACTTCTTACACTGCAGAAATCTGAATCTTGCTAACGTTCTCCTACCTACCCGATCAATAAACACAAAGAGAAGAAGAACTTACTAATTATAAACCATATCAAGATTCACTTCTTCCTCCATTTTAAGAGCAAACATAGACTTACATCCGCTGGCATCTCTTAGCAATATACTGAATGTACTGAGAAGATATTCCATGTTCTTGCCAAATCCTGACGATATATAGGCCTATATATATTTTTTTTTAAATTTTCAATGTAGTAATGTATACTGTATTTCTACCTGAATCCTAACACTCATATAGATGAAATCCATGTAAAAGTGGACATTACAGAAAAAAATAAGTTATTACCTGCCTTTCTTCCTGGGATATGTTGACACTTCTCATATTTGCTGTTTTGCAAATATAGGTACAAAAATTGTATAAAGACGCCATCAAAGAGAGACAAAACAAAGCCAATGCAATACCGATGGAAATAATGGACACAGAAACGATGAAAACCGATGTGTGGAAAGGACCGAACTTCCAACTTCGCCACCTATACACACGCTTCGCCGCGCATGGTTTCCACTGGAAAATATGTCAGAATCCGTCATACCACGACCCGAAGGAGGACTGCAGATGTAAGCTTTGCGACGAGCCATGCTCCAGGTACCACCTAATGAAATGCCAAAGCAGAACTCAGCCTCTCACCAAAATTACAAAAGACTGGTGAAAACTCTAAATGTACACATTGTGTTTAATAAAATCAATAAAAAATTGTAAGTTATATAAACATTTGAAAAATCTAAAAAAAAAATTAAATCTAAATAAGCTTGACGCAATAAATGATAATAATATTAATAATAACTAGTATTTAATTTATTTAAACTGGCAATGTTAAGGCTATGAAGCCTTCTGTTATTAGTTTACATACATAACATTACAGTTAAGAATATGTGACTATATCCAATTAGATAGGACGATAATTGCTTTAATGTTTAGGCGCCCAAAAATATCACAAATCCAATAGTATATTACGATGCAAGGTTGGGAAGTGGTATTTACAGAATCGAGGAAAATATTAAAAATCGAGCGATAGCGAGGTTTTTAATTTTCGAGATTCTGTGAAACACTTTACGAACATGCGTTGTAGATTTTTTTTTTTTGCGCGATGGTCTTTTCAAAATAATAATTAGTAGTAAAATAATAACATTTTTGTTGGAAATACGTGCGTTCATTATAAACAAATGAGTACCGTTAACAGTGTGGGCAATGTTTATTAGTTGAAAGTACAGGAGGCCGTGAGGCCATTATTATTGATAAAATGGCCGCAAGTACGTATTTATTGTTTTATATTGTTTCATATAAAGTTCAGTTCATTTAAAATGCAGTGATTTGTTTCGTATAATGTATATTAACACTAACTTATGAATATTTTTTGTATATACATTGTACGTAGTATACATAGAGGGCAGTGATTTTACTTCCCGCACGTGGGTGTAAAATGTAATATTACAGTAGGCCTATAGTTATTTAGTTTGGCAATCCCGAAATGTAGGAAGTTGAACTTTCAATCATGGACGCCGTTGCTGTAAGTACGACAAAACGCACTACCGCGCAAAAATAGCAATTGCGGTTTAATAAATATAGCATAGTTGTACACAAATATTGATTGTTGAAATAAAATTGACGTTTCTTTCTAAATAAACATCATGTGCTACGCAGAATGGTTAATTACCCTTGCTTGTTACATCATTTAACATTATTTTCTTAATTTTATCCACTGTTTCAGTGATAAAATTTAAACTATGGATTTTTAGGTCCTTATACCATCTGATAAGTGTCTGTGTTTGATATTTTCAAATATGATTTAAAGCTTACTCGCTATCCCTGATTTTTTCAATAACCTCTGTTTTAAAATTATGTCAGGTACCAAAATAAAAGCATTAATCTAAAAAATAATACTAAATAGAGATAGATATATTTTTCTCTTTATTATAGATTTCACCACCTCTAGCCGATTTTGAGGAAACAAATACTTTGCAAATATTTTAAAAGTTCAAAACAAATATATGACTTGACTTTGTTGGCAATGCTATATAGTTACCTTGGAATTTACCTATAGAAAAGCAAGCATTCGTAATATACTGTGTATATATATATATATATATATATATATATATATAGGGGAACAGGGGGCAGAACGGGGTAGTGGGGCAGAATGGGGTACGTGTATTTTTCTCTCAGTATGTGGCACGATATATCGGAATTTCTCAAAAGTATCTCTGTAACGTCTCAGCTGCTTGTACAGATCAGTTTTTCGCCATCGGTAAAGTCTTTGTTACTTTTTTGCTTGTGTGGTCAGTTTTGAAGAGATTTTTGCAATATTACACCTTCTCTTCAGTGCATGCAAATACATCTAAGCTTCATTTGAATAATATCTAACAATTACTGTGTTAAAGATTATTCCATTTTCTTTGTAAACATGTTTACTGCATTAGGTTTTGTTTCAAAAATAATCCGGTCATAACGTCATAAATTATAATTGAGTTCGTGGGGCACAATGGGGTGGGGCAAGACAGGGTACTACCCCGTCTTGCCCCATGCGGTCTTCCTATTACTGACTGACTCTTTTCCTCTGTGTAGTTTCAAAATGGTGAGGAATTATAAAAATAAGACACAGAGAGAAGAATTGTCCCTTGTGTCTATGCTAGAAGCCGTTAATGGATCAATGGTGTACAAAAGGGCAGCTAGTCAATTCCAAGTGCCTCAAACAACTCTGGAACGACACGTGAAGAAAAAGAGAGAAAATGTGGATTACACAGTAAGGAAATCGATGGAAAATTTCTCCTGCGTTTTTAGTGAAGAGCAGGAAACCGAACTTGAATACCTAAAAAAATGGAAGCCCAACTCTTCGGCCTCAGTGTAAATGAATTTCGAGGACTTGCCTTCCAACTGGCGGAACGGGTAGTGCTTACGTACGTGCCTCAACAATGGCTACAGCCGTCAATGATTTTCGAAAAAACTGGGATATGGCCAGTTAATGTGAATGTTTTTGATGATGCAGATTTCTTGCCTTCTTCAACAACAGACATTCAGATTGCTTCTGATAATAATAGCAAGGCAACACTTCCAAACCTCAGGAACATCTGACGTCAGAAACATTTTCCTTGCCTGAAAATCTAGAGTCGCCAAACCACAGTCATTTTCAAAGTGCCAGCCCAGAAAATATCACACCCATTCCAAAAGGGTCTCAAAAGAACAAGCGAGTTTAAAAAAATCGAGGCGAAAGTGCAATTTTGACATCATCAACATAGAGAAGTGCACTGCAACATTCTGAAAAGGATAAATTAGAAAAGAGGCCTGTAAAAAGACGATTTGCTTTACCAGAAAGTGACTCGAAACCAGGACCATCCAAAGTTAAGGCAGTCAGGTTAAACCTGCCTAGTTCGAAAAATCATTCTGGCTCTGCCAAAAATGACGTTGAGGAAGATGATTGTCTCTATTGTCATGACTCTTCAGAAGAAGGCTGGATTAGATGTCCTTCTTGTCTTCAGTTGGGCTCACAACTCTTGTGCTGGAGTCGATAGTGATGATGATGATGCCACTCATGTTTGTGTATTTTGTGAAAAATGAATCATTGTGCTATAGTTTATAAGTTTACTGATAAATATTATTAATTAGTAATGCAAAATACAAATAAAAAATTAGTACCCCATTCTGCCCCATCCATGGGGCACAACGGGGCAAATGTTTTGCTCTAGTTTTATTGGATGTATATCCCCGAATTTTTTATTAATTTGTAATGTGATTATGTTTTTCTGTTTATTAAATACCAATGAACATATCCATATCAGAGAACAAAATTTTACTCATTTATAATGTAAAATACATTGGATCAAACATTAGATACCCCATCCTGCCCCACGTTCCCCTATATATATACATACATACATGCATACATAGTAATTCTGCCCGAAGGCAGGTCCTTCACTGTAATCATAGCATTTTCATGCTATGTTTGCAGCTTTACTAGGGAATTGTAGGTGTGGTAGCTTTCCGTTGCTTTCCACTATATATATATATATATATATATATATATATATATATATATATAGGCTATATATATATATATATATATATATATATATATATTTGCAAAAATTCATGTTGAATTTTGATACTCGAAAAACCGTTATTCTTAATTTATAGCCTTAAACACAGAATTTAAGCAGTCGCCAAAACTTCAGTCCTCCTTTATGCTAATTTGCGTAAAATGTATATAATTCACTGAGAACAGGGATCAATGGAGGTTCTTAGTGACTGTGGTATTGAATCATGGAATTAGTTACTGCAGTAAATGTTTGGGAATTTAATATATTCACTATCTTACTGAATCTTAAAACTCGAGAAAGCATTGTTCTAAAACAATCCAAAAAACAATATCCCAAAAAAAAAAAATATTGTGTATTTGAAAGAAACATTCTGGATCTTATTGAATCGTAACACTAATCATTGTTTTAAAAGTACAGCGAATGTGGGAAGATATATTCGCGATGTTGTTGAAATAAGCATTTTAAGAAACTATTATTCTATTGCATATGAGTGCTGTGAAGATATATTAAGGATCTTGTCCAATCCTAACACTTTGTTTTAAATGTTCAGAGTATATTGGGAATATATATTCGCCATCTTGTTAAATCCTAATAATCGATTTAAAAAAAATATTTCTTAGTGTAAAGTATTGATTTGAAAGGAAATACAGAATAAATATAGGGCATATATATATTGCCCACCGCTGTGGTCTCGAGTTAGCGTGCTGCCTTGTCACGCAGCGGGCCGGGGTTCGATCGGGACAGTTTTACTGGGTGAGGTTTTTATAGGTGTTTTTCCTCACCTGTAAGACAAATGTCAGGAAAACTTTAAGGCCCAAACGGTCCCCGAAATCATATGGTCATCATCATCATCATCATATCATCATTATCATCATCATCAGCATCATCATCATCATCCTTTACCAGTGTGGAAAGCAACGGGAAGCTACCACACCTACAATTCCCTAGTAAAGCTGCAAACCATAGCATGCAAGTGCTATGATTGCACTGAAAGACCTGCCGTCGGGCAGAATTACTATGGATATATATTTATATATATATATATATATATATATATATTTGCTAAATATTAACACTTAAATATAAAGCATTCATTTTCAACATAAATGTATTAATGTTAGGATTTTATGTGTATTAATTCAAAATTGTAAAGCACTTTAATACATTAGAGAATTCCTTGAATTTAGACTTTTAATTTACAGTTGTCAATATGAGTATGCTGAGTTCAGCAATATGTCTATCTATATAGCCAATAAACGCGAACTAATAGGATCAAAAATTTAAAATTTGCTGAAAAATTGTAAATATTTTATTTTATTTTAAATAAAACTTAATACATGTTTGGAAACTATAAACATTTTACTTTAGAATATGTGCATTATTTGTTTTTACAGTCCCAGAATTTGTTATTTAGTGTTTGAGTGTAAGTAATCCTATTCACCCGCAGTTGGCGGGTAAATCGGAATACAAGGGAGGCTTAATAGTATTGATAAATATATATATATATACCAAATAGTATAAATAAGTGTGATATATTTTTATAAAATTGCAAATGAACTTAAAATTTACATTTTTACATACATTTTCTACATATGAATATTTTCCCCTTTGTTCTTACGCAAACTTCGTGTTAAGACTCTCCTTGCCATGGCATTGGTCCAGTCCCCCCTCCCTTTTAACCGATTTTGGGTCAGAATAATTAAAAAAAACAAAACTGACATATATCTTCATCCAGTTTATTCACTTTTAATTGCCGTCTGGTTCGTCCTTGTTTCGCCAATCCGAATGACCCGCGCGATGTATTTGTATATATGTATGTTGCTATATTTATATTTGTATGTTGGTAGCAGTGGTATATATTTACAGAAATAAACATAGAGGCCATAAATTTCTCAGAGCATGCTGTTATTAAAAATACATTTTTTAAAGAGTTTCAACAGGCGTAAAATAAAAAATCAACAATATTCGTTTTAAGAAAGAAGAAATGCATAAAAACTGCAATATCCGTAGCTCTCTCTCCTGTTAAACAGTTGATTCTGGACACAACTTGAATAAAACTCACTCTAATTAACTCCAATAACACTTATATTTTCCACCAGGTGGCAATAGTAACAAAAATTATTTTAGTGCTAACTACGACATGGTTTTCAATAAGTAATCTGTTTCGTCCTCCAATCCTATTCGCCCGCATTTACTCTCGTCGAGATCCTCCAGAAAATCTGCATTCGCCGATTCACTGTTTTGAAAATATAGTATGTTAACCGTGATTAATAGTGATTGGAGAAAATAGTGTAGCTCTATGCAGAGTATCCTTAAAATGACCCCAAATTAATATCTTAGAACTTCGAAAACTGCAAATGATACCAAACAATGAGGTCTGTCATTTCTCCTTTTATAATCATGTATCATTCATCACTCCAATACAAATTGTATCGCTTAAACAAAACACTGTTTTTCTAAGTCCCAGTCGCCTTTGCTGTAATCGACATTGAGGAAACCAACATTAAAATCTTCTTGTAAGCTTATGTTCCCCTTAACAGAGATTTAGGCGTTCTCCCCCTACAGGGAAGAATTTTAACCATACTAATTTAGTTACACTTGTTTTGAGTGGTCCGTGGTCAGCGTTTCGCCTCATACTGACATCTAGGAAACCAAGGTAGTACTAGGACGGGAAAATTCGGTAAATTTTGCTTAGAGGCCTTTTCATTCAGGCTTAAGGATTTTTTACGAGCCTCAAAATCTTCAGACTCGGGAACCACGGCTTAAAGTCCCTCCCGCAGGATTTTTCCATCCTAAAAAATCCATTGACCCCGACCGGGTTTGAACAACATTAAAATAAGAACGTAAATGGACCTTCAACACTACTTATAGCTTGATTTTTCTAACTATAAGATGCTGTTCTATAAAATATATATTGATTATTTAAATATTATAACTTGATTTTACATCATAGTGATAGGCCTATTGTTTTAAAGCTACAAGGGAGGTGTGTGGAAGGAAACATGTATTTGTCAGAGTGAAATCAGAAAGGTTTTGTTGTTCACGCTTTTTTGTTTTCTGTTTTTTTTTAAACGAGATGTCACCCCAGGGTACCTTTTGTCTTATCGGATCTTGGCATTTCTCGCGCTCTTGGGAGATTTCATTGACAGGTGGAAGCTGGTTGGAAGACCGATCGTCCTCATAGGTTCACCTGCCCAGTGCCAACGATCCGTCTTCCCGATCTCCGACTTCTCAATGTTGTCCTATTAGTACTAGCACTGTTTTTCCACATGAATTGGGAATAATCTGTTTTACTGATATTCATAACTCGAAACAAAAATTAAACAACTAAATTTAACATCGTTAATTTTGTAGAAGACAGGAAAGTTTGCAGTATTTAATAGATAACTAAACCTATAAGAATATGATGTTATAGAGAGTTTTACGTTATTTCTATGGATGTTTTTTATGTGTAATGCCATGAGTATTTGATAAATTACAAACTCTTTATATACGCAATTAGCCCATAACTTCAAGTAGGGCCTATGTTATAATATTAATATCGGCAATTACATAATTTTCTCAGATATTATTACTAAATGTACGTAAAGATATATTCTGTATGTTTTATTTTCGGACAATAAAAAATAATGCATTATAGACAATTTATATAAAACTATTGGTCAATTCTCTCGGAAATGGAACAGGTGAATGATCTTAAACTTTTAATGGATTATGATTGTTATTATTGGTATTATTATTATTATTATTATTATTATTATTATTATTATTATTATTATTATTACTTACTTACTTACTTTCTTACTCACTGGCACTATCGAACCCGTAGGTTCATGGCCGCACGGACATAAGCCCTCCATACATCCCTATCCTGTGCTAATGTTTTCCAATCATTCCCTGTATAATCTACTTCCCTCAAATCATAGTTAATGTTGTTCTCCCACCTCATTCTTGGTCTACCAACTGGGCGTTTTCCTTCTGACTTTCCTACAAGAAGTTTCCATGCACGTCTTTCATTCCCCATACGCGCAACATGTCCTGCCCATCGCAGTCTACGGGACTTAACTGTTCTTATTATATCTGGCCTCCTATAAAGACCATGTAGTTCATTGTTATGTAGTCTTCTCCATTCACCTGTCTGTTCATCTCTCTTTGGTCCAAAAATTTTCCTAAGAACTTTATTCTCAAATAGGCTACTCGTAATCTCCTTTCCTCCCTTAAAGTAAGAGTCCATGTTTCGCACCCATATAATATAACTGGTAGAATAATAGTTTTATATATTTTCAGCTTAACGTTTTTTGAAAGGAGTTGGGACATCAAAAGTCTCTGCAATGCATAATAGCATGCATTTCCAGAATTGAGCCTATGTTTAATTTCTTTGTGCATCTCATTCCTATTTGTGATTATTGTTTCTAGGTATTTGAATTCAGCCAATTCCTCAAAATTTCCCTCATTTGTCATTAGCTGTCCATTTCCATTATATAATGTATTTCTACGTGTGACCATATATTTAGTTTTACTGATATTTACTTCCAGTCCTAATTTCTTAGTGTTACTCAATAGTGTGTGCGTGTTGGCCTTTAGTATCTCCTCGCTATCGGCCAGTAGTACTACATCATCAGCATAAACTAACAGCTTATTAATACCATTCAGTTGTAAGCCTTCTTCATTCTCTAAAGATTTAATGGCATGCTCTAGTACAAAATTAAATAGTAGAGGAGATAGTGCATCTCCTTGCTTCAACTCATTCTGGATTTCAAAAGTGTCTGAAAACTGTTTGCCTACACGCACCCTACTCATTGAGCCATTTATTATTATTATTATTATTATTATTATTATTATTATTATTATTATTATTGTTATTGGCATATTTACTTCTATTAAGTTATTAATGGTGATTTCTTATAACTAACTACATATCGAACAAACTCACTCGCACCATCGAACCTAGAGGTTCATGACAGCGCGGACATTCGCTCTCCGTATATCCCCATCTTCAGCTATTTTTTCAATGATTCCCTGAATAATTAATCTCCCTAAAATCAAGGTAAATGTTATTCTCCAACCTCATTCTTGGCCTATCTACTAGACGCTTTCCCTCTGGTTTTCGTGCAGAAATTTTCCATGGCCCTTTCTTCATTCCCCATTCGTACCACATGGCCTGTCCACGCAGTCTACGAACCTCGACTATTCTTATTACATTTAGTTTCGATCGTGTAAAAGGTGAAGTGACCCCACTACAGGCTTAGGAGGCCATTGGGGCAGTAAGAAGTTAAGGCTTCGAACTTATCGGCACGAGATGCCAGCCGGATTGTCAGCTCTGCGTGGTGGCCGTCTTTACTCCCAGAACAAGCTTCTAGTACTTATTTCTATTAAAGGCGAATCCCAGGGCCATGGTGCCACCAGATGGTTTAGGCCAGTGTAAAAATCCTGATCCCATCGGGACTCGACCTCGCTACCTTCCGGTCTGTAGCGTAATGCCTTAACCAACTACGCTACTCCGTGTTCTCACTGTTATTGTCGTCTCCATTTACCTGTCTGCTCGAATCTCTTTAACTCAAAAGTTTTCCTCAGAACTTTATTTTCAAATATTCTCCCTCCCTTAAAGAATGAGACCATAATTCGTATCCATATAACTGGCAGAATAGTAGTTTTATATTTTTTAGTTTAACTTTTCTTGAAAGAAGTTGGAACGACAAGAGTCCCTGTATGCATACCGTAGCAGCATACATTTTCCGAGTTCAGCATATGTATAATCTATCTTCTTCTTCTTCTTCTTCTTCACTTCACGGGCTAGGAAATTGCCTGTTCCACCTCACAGTTGTTCTGTCCATCTTTTCACTGGCCTTCCTACATTCTTTGAACCTCTTGGCTTGTAGTTGAATGCTGCTCTTGGTAATCTTGATACATTCATTCTTTCCACGTGTGTAAACCATTTCTCTCTATATTCTCTGATTTTCTTATCCAATGAATATATATTTAACTCTGTTCTTATATCTTTATTCCTTATCCGATCCAATCTTGTGCAGCCTTTTGTTCTTCTAAGGAAGTTCATTTCTGCGCTTTGTATTCTACTTTGCAGTTTTTTGGTCATTACCCAAGTTTCGCTCCCATAAAGTAATGCAGGAACTGCCAATGTTTTATAAAACTTCAATGTAGTATCTCTTCATATTTTATTCTTTAATGTTTTATGTATAGTTCCGCATATCATTTGAAATTTCCACAGTTTCATATGTATGTCTCTTTCAGTTTTTGTGTTTGTAGTAAATCTATCTGCACCTTATTCCTGTTTGTATAACTGTTCCTAGGTACTGTGGTATTTGAATTCAGCCACTTCTCTAATATTTCTTTCATTTGTTATAACTGTCAATATCCATTATATAATAGGCCTATATTTATTTAGTTTTATTGATATTTAGTTCCCTTCTCAACTTCTTAGTGTAACTTAAAAGAATGTGTGTGTCGGCTTTTAGTATTTTCTCGAAATCACCTAATAAATAAATAAATAAATAATACTTCATCAGCGTATACCAATAACTGATTAATACCATTGAGTTGTTACTGTTTTTATCTTGTGAAGATTTGATTGCACGGAGTAGTACAAAATTGAATAGTAGAGGAGATAATGTAACTTCTTGCTTTAACTCATTGCGAATTTCAAAAGTATCTGAAACTATTAACCTACCTGTACACTACCCTTTATGTCATTTAGACATATTTGAAGAAATGTAACTAGTTTTTAGGAATTCCAATCATGTTCCCATTAATTTTCTAGAATATGTCTTACGCTATAAAATTCATCTATTGCGGATCTATTTTCTCTAAATTTACATTGTTTTTTTTAATATGGATAATAATAAACTTTCTTAGATATTGGTAAAATAATCGATTATTTCCATTCATTTGGAAGAGTGTACGAAATAGCTAGTGTGCCAGCGTTTATCATTTCCATTAACTTCCAATTATATTTTTATTTCCCTCTATTGTTTGGATTATTTTTATTCGACAATGATTTATTTATTTATTTACCAGTTAGAAAATTTCGTACAAAATAGTATTACGTACGCACTATATAAAAAGTGGATACTCTTGAGTGAGGATGGTTCCATTAAGAGATAGTTCCAGGATTCAAATCAATAGGTAAAACCAAATACAGTATGCAGACTGGCCTGAAAGAAATAAAAATACTTTAGAGGAAATAATTGAAGTAAATTAAGACGATATAAAACTAAGATAAAATGACAAAATATAGCCTAAGCCTCAAAAACGGAAACAAATTACAATATATAAATATACCTTTATTTTGAAATGTTGAGAATTTGTTATTGTAATAAAGTAGAAGATAGATAAGCTACAATCATATGAACAAATATATACAGATAAATATTATATATTTTATGTTATATGTTATAAAATATTGACCTAAAGCATTTTATTGTTTGCGACGGTAAAATAATAATTATAATTGCAGAAAAGAATATACGAATTATACAAAATTACCCTAGATTGTGAAATATCTACAAAAAATAAAATCACGTGCTATTGGAGACGTATATCCTGCCAAAAAGCACAATTATATTCGATAACATAATTTTGGACCAGGTGAATAATTTCACACATATAGGTTGCAGTAGGGCCCTGTCCCAAATTAAGAAGAAACAGATGTAGGCCTAAATACAAAATTATGTTTTTACAAATAATAATACTTTCTTTATTTACAGTGTTCTGCCCTAGGGCAGGTACTTCACTGCAATCGCAGCATTTGCATGCTATGCTTTGCAGTTTCACTAGAGAATTGTAGATGTGCTAGCTTCCGTTGCTTTCTACAATATTAATGCTAATAAATCGTATTTTTAATCCTCAATTAATTAAAATATAAAAATTGGGCATTCCAACCCTTTTGTAATGCAGTAGTTAGGCCTATGCTAAAACAAAAATAAATGTGGATTCTCAAATCTGCTGAAATAAAATATCTTCGAAGCTGAAATGAAATATCTGTTGCGTACAGTACACTAGATCATAAAATAAAATAAAATGTAATCAGCTTCACATTAAACCATTATAAATCAAAGTTTTATAATTTAAAACAAGAAGGATGCAACATATTCTTTGGATGGAAGATGCCAGACCACCAAACTATATGGCACATACCACCCTACAGAAAAAAATAAAATATCATAGATGCAATTTATATTGTGGACGAAACAGATCAACACAATGACCTAAATTCATGAAAGCAAAATGACCGAGTGGTGGTAAGAAACATACCTAAACATAGCAATATTGTATTGCAGTATAATTTATTATGTTAGTTACTATCGTAGTTAACACGTAATTGAGAAAGTTATGAAACGATACCGTGCAATTTCTTTAATATAATCTGTGAGAGTAAATTTTTACTATGTCATTAACAATTGTTTCTCGTTCTTTTATATATCTTGTACATATTATATGTTTAATGCATTAGATCTAGAGTAAATCAAAATACATTATAAATATTAATTGTATTGTATTTATAACATGTAATCGTTTATGTATATTATAATTTAGATGTAAACATATTTTATTGTATTTTTTAAAACCTGGCTGAGTGGCAGACAAAGCCTTAAGGCCTTAACTCTGCCAGATAAAATAAAGCTATTATTATTTTATCATTATTGTTATACTTACTTTTGTAATTTTTCTCTTTGCTTTCTTGATTTAAAGTCTGCTTCAATAAGAAGTCAAAATATTCGAAATTAAACTGTAACAATTTAGTATATAACTGTTTGAAATACAAGAAGAGTAAGATATAATGTTTGTTGTAAAATAACATTATAGTTTTTTATTTAATTTATGGTTATTCTGGCTCCAAAATACAGTATCCGATTCCCTTAGTTGAAAACAGTGCATTATACAGAAATTTTAAATTGCCACATTTATAGTAACATCTAATGTCATATGGGATGTAAAAACGTCGTTTCAATCATTTATCCAATCCAAACTTGCAAATAACATGAAGATCTACAGATTTAGTGTCAGCAAAGAACAAATTTTAGCGGTAAATTTCGGTAACTTGTGTTACCGAAGATATAGCTTTATTTATGTGTACCAAAAAATGTTCCATTTTTAATTTTGAACAAAATGATATTTCAAAAATTGAAATTTTGTTTCAATTTGTGTGACATAAAATTATGAACCAATGTTTTATGAAAAATAATTGTTCTTAAAAGTTTATATTTATAAGTAAAATTATTAAAACTACTTTATTAATTTTATTACAACTTATTCAAAATTGAAAGTTACTTTCCTAACATTTCTAAAAAACATAGATATAGCTCATTTGCTGCAACAACGTCATAACTCGAAAATCACGATTTTTGAGGAGAAGCATTTGAGGTTTTAAATACTGTCATTCCAAGTCTCCCTGTGATATAACTAAAATATCGTTATTTTTTTAGTTATGGCGTTGTTGCAGCAAATGGGCGATATGATTTTAAATGAACTTATTTCTTACATTTCAAAACGTACGTATTTTAAGTAATATAGTCTCTACTTGTTGGCATTATGCATTTTTTGTTTAATAATTTGTATTATTTTGAGTAAGGTATGACTTGAGTGCAATTCGAATGATGTGGAAACATGTTTTATGGTATAGCCGCTATCTTGGTTGCAGCAAGTCTGTTCTTCTCATAAATTTCGCAAGAACAACTCCAGCTCGACATTACATTTTCTTCATCTATTAACTGTAATAATTTCCTTAATTTACTGGTGCAACATTGGTAAACCATGTGCTTTGCTGTATAGAATATTACTTTTGCTTATTATATTCACATCAGCCAGCTGTTTTAGAAGGTTAAATACTAACTTATTCGAATCACTGATATCTGGCGTAAAACATATTGGATACAAATAAAAACAACAATAATATATAACAGAACTGCTACTACTACTACTACTACTACTACTACTACTACTACTACTACTACTACTACAAATAATAATAATAATAATCTTGTAAGCCCATGTTTCCCTTAACAGAGATTTAGGCGATCTCCTCCCACATGGAAGAATTTGAACCATACTATTTTGGTTACACTTGTTTTCGTATAGATGTCATTTGAGTGGTCCGTGGTCAGCGTTCCGCCTCATACGGACATCTAGGAAACCAAGGTAGTACTAGGACGGGAAAATTCAGTAAATTGTGCTTAGAGGCCTATTCATTCAGGCTTAGGGAATTTTTACGAGCCTGAAAATCTTCAGACTCGGGACCCACGGCTTAAAGTCCCTCCCGGAGGACTTGCTCCTTGGATTTCTTCGTCCTAAAAGAAAAGAATAACAATAATGAAGATAAAAATTTGCCATAAGTAAGATTACTCAAGAACAGACCATAAAAGGAATTCTGAAATTCTCAAAGAATTACAAACAGAACCAATCATGGAATATGTACAAAAATATAGAAACAACTGAAAATCTCATGTAAGAAGAATGAGCAGAATAAGAATACCACGTCAAATCTTAAATTACCAGCCACCAGGCAAGAGATCTTTGGGCAGACCTTTCAAACTTGGATTGAGACCGTAACAGACACCAAGGTCTATCACATGAAAGGAAGAAGAAGAAGAAGAAGAAATTCTTCCATAAACAAGACAAAACTTTATTTATCTTAGGCTATGTTAACTGTAGAACAATACCTATTTTAACTTACATGAACTATATATAAATAAGACTCAACAAAATATAAATTAAATACATTCTTCATAAGTTTGTCTAAAAAGTAAGTAATGACTCCATTTAGTTATGTCATTACAATAAAATATTATGTACTTACGTAATTTCAAGCGGATCTACACACACACACACACACACACACATATATATATATATATATATATATATATATTGTATGTTACAATTGATTTTTACTCAAATAAATTATCATTACTCCATTATTCCAAAGAAAGAAAAATCCTAAATGTTTCTCTCTCTTATTTTTTTAATAAAAGGACTCAACTGTGTCTATTATTATATTTAAATGTTTTTGTTTGTGAAACGTCTATATATGCATGAGCATACATCTGTTTATGAATGATACACAAAACGCATTGCAGTTACTTGAACTAAACACAAGAAACATGGGTTATCTCTGCACAATATTTTTTTCTTGGCTTCACGCACGACTTATCTCTTACAAGGTATAAGAAGGCGCGAACAAAAGGCAGAGGAGAGGAAATAGCTGAACAATACGAGTCAACACAATGCTCCACAAATATTTATTTTCTCTCTTCATTCCAATCCGAGAAAATAAAAACACTTGTATCAACTTGTAGGTTTCTCTGTAGAATTTTCTGTAAAAAAAATTAACCTACTTATCCTTTCTGCTCATTTTTAAGACATTATTTTCCCCTTTTTATTAATTTAGGAACTACAATTATTATGTTCTAAAAATTGGTTCCTGAAGGTTCTAAAAATAATTGTGTTAACACAAAGTCAATTTAGAAATTAGCTCGCTTTTACTTCTGAATTAGAATTAGAACATCTACATATTTAGGACAACTAGCAAGCCAAAATAAGTCGTTGCCTAAATTACCTTAGTTTTGCTTAATTAATTTTATAATCTTTATGGTCCTTATTTTATAGTATAATGGAGTTAGCACTGAAATAAAAAACAGCTGTTTTATATTTTGTGTGTGTGTGTGTGTGTGTGTGAGTGAGAGAGAGAGAGAGAGAGAGAGAGATAGAGAGATAGAGAGAGAGATAGTGCTACAGATCTAGGAGACCCTTTGCCTACCTGGTGGCTGTTGGTTTCTCTTACATACGTGTTTATTACAGATTTGGAGGATCGTCCAGCCAGCGTAGGGTTGGCATGTGATCAACATGTCGAAACCCTCTTCCCTTGTAGAGGGTTTTCTCAACCTGGAGCCACTAATTATTGTAGCTACCCAAATTCTTATCGATAGTGGGTGGGCATTCGTCCCATACTTGTCGAAATTCTATGAGAAAATATCTTCCCCCATTCGGACACGAACCAGTGCAAGTCCCATTATGGCATGGTCTATAAATCCGCCTGGCCACTGCATGGGTCATTAGTTGATCCTCTGCTTCTCTTACGAAAGCCATCCTTGGAGTCTGGATTA
Source organism: Diploptera punctata (assembly GCA_030220185.1). NCBI lineage: Eukaryota > Metazoa > Arthropoda > Insecta > Blattodea > Blaberidae > Diploptera > Diploptera punctata. The sequence goes on along the minus strand of JASPKZ010006811.1, from coordinate 559,048 downwards.
GATTAATTTAGAATTTGACAAGTAGTTCCGAGGAAGAAGAGCCAAATTTTGAATTTAGATAATTAGAAAAAATAATAATATTAAAAATTGGAAATAAAATGGAGTATATTACTTTATTTGGTAGAAGCAAGGGGACCACTTCGTTTCCATCCGGCCTTATATAACTGGTGAAGTCTAACAGTGTACTACCGATCGCCACTCGAACAGTCCCGCCCGATCCTTCTAGAAAACACGTCTGAAGATATCGCTTGCGATTTTAGTATGTGACTCATTATTATGATTTGAATTTATTATGCCTTATAAGCTGAGAATTGAGTCTTCCCGTTGCCCGCAAAATTTAAAGGCGGTCATTTGAACAATGGATCAACAACGTGTCGCAATATATGTTAGACAACTTATACCTTTTTTTTCCTGATAATATGTATAGTACACGTCTAAATAATTGTGTAGTCCTTATAGATTTACAATGAAGCTAGCTTATAAGCAATAAATATATCTGGACTATTGACTGGAATCAATTATAGAGAAAGATGGAACATAAAATAAAGAAATAGCAAAAAGGATTAGTAATGGAAGAAAACCTATAGGAATGTTAAACTCTATACTATGGAGTAAAAACATCATTAACAGAACAAAACATCTAATTTATAAATCCATACTAGAAAGTATAATGTTATATGGATCGGAAGTTTGGACAAAGACACAACAACATGCCATCAGAATAACTGCAGTTGAAATGGAAAAATCTCGACTGGAAAAAAATAGAAATACAGAAATTGGAAAATGGATGGATGCAGAAAGAAGTATAATGGATGAGAATGAACACAGAAGGCTAAAATGGTATGAACGCGTAAGAAGAACGTAGGATGGAAGACCACCAAAGGCCGTCTATGCATGGAAAATTGAAAGAAGGAACAGAAAAGGAAGACCAAGAACAACCTGGAAGAACAAATTCAAAATTCAATGAGCAAATTTGGTGTAACAGATGAAGAGACGCAGGACATAGAACGATGGAGAACTTTAATTAAGGCAAATTTGTGAATGTGTGTTGCAAACTGATGGTATGTAAGTCCGTAGTCATTTATGTTGATTTATTTATATTCATGTTAATTACTAAGATTGGTTAGAAAAACCCTCAATGATGAAGAAAATTCTCAAAATGATGATGACTATTGACTCCAGGATGACCAAAATTAACGTATCATCAGCTACATTTATCAATTATTTTGATGGATATTTAACTAAAATGCCTAAAATGTATGCACTTCTCTTTGCCTAAGTTTGAAACTTTGATGATTTATCTTTCGCTTTTGAAATATTAAGTGTACAATCTACTACTTGGTACATCTGACAAGGGAACTGTCAACCATTGCATGCCAAAACATACCTTGAAATTTCTCCCAGAGAAGCTTCATGACGTGTTCAAAAAATGATCTACTGCTATCACCTGCAAGACATCAGAAATCGAAGCCGGAATTCAGCAATGACAATCAACTGTGCGAAGCAGATGGACTCCCTGCGTGAGTAGAGCTTAGTGTTGGGGCTGGGGCGAACGACAGGATGTAAGGCTTATCCAATCCACCAAGTCAGGATTTGCATTACTTCCCTGTAGTTTAAATGAGAGATTTGGCACTGGATTTTACCTCCTTCTTGTTAACCTTTTGAACGCCATGCCCGGCGTGCGCCGGTGAAAGTGTGTGTACAGCTGTACGCCACGCCCGGCAGGCTCCGGTTTTCAATCTTATTACTTTAAATATTTTTTTCCCGAAATTTTTACTTCAATAAACTAAAATTATTGTTCGTTCTATGTTTGTACATCCTTTCTTAGCAATACTTTGCACATCCCTTACAGAATAACGGCACAGGCTGATTGTAAATCGGTTTTCTAAAGGAGGGTGTACATTCATGTTTCAAGGCCTTTTTTTTTTGCTATGGAATATTGCAATTTCAGGATTTTCTCTTTATTTATTTTATTTTTAGTTGAAAAGATACCTGAGCAAGGGATAGGTCGTGTTGTGAATACAGTGATTCATGTCTCGAAGTTGACGAAAATACAATTCGCGAGTTTATTGTGACAGTTTTATCAGAAGATGAGAGTGACAGTAACAGTTCATCAAATGGTTATTCGTTTGACGAATGTGATAGTAGTCATGTTTCTAAGAGAATATTATTACAATCTAAGCCTGCAAATAGTAAAGCAAGTGATGTAGACCTAAATTAACAGAGTGTGACTGACAGTGGTGGGAGTGTCGCACCAAACGAAACACGTGGCATAAAACAGCTGTTTGACTGGAATTGATTCGAACCCAGGACCACAAAAAAGTTCAACAATATTTAATATTATAAGTGTTTAGTGATAATACCATCAAAATTATTCAGTAGAATAAATGTTTTAGTGATAGTGATAACAAATTTCAATAAAGTCACCGTGCTGAATTCGAACCTGGGATCTTTACAAGTGGAAGCAACACCGCCTAACCTTCAAATAAATGTAAAATAGTGAGTTTAAATTAAATTTACCATGGCATGTAGATAGTTAAATATACTTTATATAGGTTTATATTATATAGTATGGCGTAGTACTTTAAATTTAAAAAACCTGGCACCCACAGCCCAGCTGGCAAAAGGAAAACTCGGCAGTCAAAAGGTTAAAAGCGGCAGATATTTTTTGAACACGACATTGGTACATCACAACGCTTCTCTGGGAGAAGTTTCAATATAGGTTTCGGGGTGTAATGATTGAAGGTTCCCTTGTAAGATATGAAGTAATACTTTCATCTTGAAGTATTATAAAGTCTAGAAAGATTATGAAGATCTTGAAGAAGGTTTCCGGGCTATTGGCCGTGGCCTAGAAGCTTGAAGATTATTTTCGCTTAATGTTATAAATATTTACTTGTTCAAGTTACTCGCTTCACGCTAATATAAAATAGAATCACTAATGTATGAGAGGTTAGAGGTTAAAACACTGTTCAGCCATTAAAAGAATGCATGTTTTAGTAATGAAAAAAGTATTAAAAAGAGAAATTAATTTGGAGAAACAAGTTAATGAAGCTTTGCAAAGTCAGGGTTTTTTATCTGAATAATATATGTATAAAAAAGATGTAAGGTGTTTGGAGGGAAAGCTATTAAAAGTGTAGGAGGTAAAGTAGTATTCCATGTCTTGCCTCCTCGCTGCCTGCCTTTATACACAATAATAATAATAAGGGGACGAGAATACATCGAGAGCTGAGTAAGCACTAAATTGATAATCAATAAGCGACATTACCGCATGCTGCAAGAGACCAACCCAATGTACACTCTTGTAGAGTACATCTTACTTCTCATTTTACACTTCATTGAAAATACTCTCAAAAACAATCAAACTATTTTATGAGTTCTGCTATGAATATATGAATTTTTAATGCAGTTTGATAAACTGCAAGAGATCAGCCAATACACTGCATAAAATTTTGTTTGAGAACTCCAATTGTATTGCAGACAATACGTTTCCCCCCAGAGTTAAAATAATAGATTATTAATGTAAGCCAATGCATATATCAACGAATAGCCAAGTTGTTTACTTTATAGTTGCACGTTGGAGTGCTCTCTCCATTTCATGTGTCTGTACTACAATATGGTAAAAAATTATATAACTTTATTATTTGGGGGTATGCAGTAGCGTAATTGGTTAAGGTCGAGGGTTCGAGTCACTGTGGAGCAGGATTTTTAACTGGTCTAAAACTTCTGGCGGCACGATGGCCTTCGGATTGCCTCAGTCTCTAACGGAAATGAGTTCCAGATGCTTATTCTGGGGGTAATGGCGCCCGTCACGCAGGGCTGACAATCCAGCTGACATCTAGTATCATTTGCCTAAAAATGTGGGAGCCTTGCCTTCTATTACTCCAAGGGCCTCTTAAAGTCTGTAATAGGAACATTTAATATTCAATAAAATTGGTTGTGTTTGGTATTGCATGATGCCATATTGCCCCAAGTTTGATTTTATATGATTAAACTGCCTGAAAAAAAATGTAACGCCCTCAAAGACACTAACACCAGGGTTTAATATCTACACACTGAGGGTTTGTATTGTTAGTGATTCATTTGTCACGGTCATCGGCAATCACATGGCGCTCAGAAGGCGTGTCTGTATGACCTCTGTAGGCAGTATCTTAGGTGAATTTACAGGTGAATAGTGTTTGTAACATTGACTCTAGTATACAATCATGCTCCGCCGATGAGCATGTACTCCTGTTGAACAACTTCAGCCATTTGAACGAGATTGGATTGTAGGCCTGCGGGAAGCTGGATGGACATATCGACGGATTGCTGCACATGTTGAACACAATGTATCGGTGGTGTGTTGCTGCTTTCAGCAGTGGTCTGCAGAACGTTACAACACCCGTAAATGAGATTCAGGACGACTACGTAGTAAAGACGCACGTCAAGATCGACGCATTATGCGAGGAGCGGTGGCTGCCTGAACAGCATCCAGGGAGGAAATCCGGGTATATGTTACATACATTCATACATAAGGACTTTATTAAACTAAAAGTAAGATACATACAATGTTATTTACAAATATGGATCGCACGGGCAGTAAGCCGTACGTGCTGTTGACAGTCCGTTACAATAAGTTGATGTTTAAAAACAAAACAAAAAAAGAAAACACAATAATATTACAATTAGATATCAATACAATTACATTATACATTAGCTAACTTAGTTATGTAGAATTATTAAGAATTAATGGCATTGCAATTTTCTAATATATTTATTTATTCCTGAATAAGTGTTGTTCTTATTTTCCGCGTTTTGTCCAGAAATTTACCCACGTTTGTCCAATTTTCTGGGTTTACCAGCAACTCGTAGCATGCCAATTTTCCACGATTTGAATTTAGAAATCTTTCCGGTAATAACTGATGCCTCCTACATTGTAAATCGTTGCATTTTCCTTATATATGTATCTCGTCTTCAAAGCTCCCGCACATTGGACATATTTGCATATCGTGATCGTCGCTAATTTTTAAAAATTTCCATGCCCCTAACCTGAACCAAGCAAGCCCTGATCTCTCTTTAAATCCTAGATTGAGTATATAAGATACTTTTCCCCAAACTTGTTTTAGGTCTCTTTGTAAAAATAGTGATCGTTTTCCCGCACATTCGGCCAAAATATTTTGTCGGTTTATATCTAAGTACCTCCTCCTAATTTTTCTCCACACATTCTTTCGATTTTCAGTCATACCTGATGTGTCACCAAAGACCATTGGGCACAGTCTGCTTGCAGCACGACTAAGATCACGTGTGTATCTGATCAGGCTATAACTTACACCCAGACATCGCCAATTAGGGCTACTCTGGTGTCGTTTAAGAGTCGACTAGAGAGTGGAATGGTCCTTTGTTGTCTTCAGTGATGAGAGTAGGTTCTGTCTGCATGCGAGTGATGGAGGAACACATGTAAGGCGAAGACCTCGTGAGCGTCATCTTCCGATGGGCATTCACCCACGACATACAGGTCTCACCGCAGGCAACTTGATGTGGGGGGGAAATCAGTAATAATTCGCGATCAAATTGCTTGGGACAGTCTATCATAGGATGCCATTCGGAACCTTTATGGCTGTTTGAATCCGAGAATACTCGCCAGCGTTGACGCTAGAGGGAGATACACTGCTTATTGATGCGACTGATTCGCATCCCTTAGTGTGACATGTGTGTTTAATTTGGTTTGAATTTATCATATATTCCTACAATGATAAACTACCTTTCGCATCATTTATTAGTAAACTGGATCTGTGCTTGAGGGCGCTGCTTTTTTTTCAGTAATATATATACATATATAATAATAATAAAATAATAATAATAATAATAATAACAATAATGCTTTATTTTAACTGGCAGAGTTCAGGTCATAAGGCCTTCTCTTCCACTCAACCAGCGAATAGTAAAATTATACAAAAATTACACACATATTACAATTTTAAGATAATATTAAAATGCAGACTAAACAAAATACAATGATGATGTGATCTAATACTAGCTAATACTAACAAAAACATAGAATATAATAAAATTAAAGTGATATAAAATGAATGAAGTATGTAGCTTCCTAGATGTTTATTTATAGAATGCTGTAGGCCTATATAGTTGTTATGCAGTTGATATTTTCATTGTTTAGAACTTAAGATATCAGTTAATTTGTATTTGAATAATAATAGGGATTGATAGTCCCTGACATCACTGGGAAGTGAGTTCCATGCTCTAGTTATAGATATTGTGTAATATTCAGAGTATAGACATGCCCTGTGCTGTGGTATCAAAAGAAAAGAAGAGTCTTGTGATCTTGTTCCTAAATTGTGACGAGCCGATAAATTTTGAATATATATATATATATATTTATTTATTTATTTATTTATTTATTTATTTATTTATTTATTTATTTATTTATTTATTTATTTATTTATCCTCTGTTGAGGTCATCTCTAAGACAAAATGAATATTTAACTTAAGATTCGCCATTCATTCATACATTCATACTAAATAGGTTAATAAAATATTGTGATTAAGATGATCAGACGGTGTTCGGGATCTACTTGGGCCGTAATTTTTCTGACTATTTGTTACAGTTGAGGAAAGATCTGGAAGAAAAAAACTCACCAATAAACTTGTCCGGATCCTCTGCTATTTTTAAATTGCCAGTACTATGTTATTTACAGTAGCTAAAAAAAGTATTTTCGTATAATACTTGAAAGCTTAGTAATAGTCCCTTCGATTGGTTGCTGGTCATAGGAAGGCAATTTGAATGGAGGAAAACACAACGATGATATATACCCATCAATAGGAACCTCAAACTCGATGCTATTCTTTTTGCAGACGATTTAGCTCTTCTGGAACTTTCCGAAAATGACTTGCGACGATTAATTTATAATTTACAAAGAGTAGCTGCCAAATTTAATAAAGAAACAGCAATTAACAAAACTAAAATTATGAAATTTCATGGGAAGGACCCCATACAAAGTAAAATCTGTCTCCAGAATAAAATTTTAGAGATATCTAATCAATTTAAATATCTTGGATATTATCTATCTATCTGGGATGAAAAGGATGTCCCTGAAAAAATTACTAGTTATAATAAAATTTTGGGAATTATTAATCAAGTTATGAAACTATCCCTTGTACAAAAAAACACCAGATTACATTTATATAACACTTTGGCTAGACCAGTGTTGACCTATGATAGTGAAGCTTGGACGCTAAAAAGACAACATGAAAGCAGAATAGCGGCTTGTGAAATGAGATTCATGCGCAGAACAGCGGGTTACACCAGGTGGGATCTGAAAATGAACACCGATATATTAAAAGAATTGAAGACTACACCAATTTTGGAATATATTAAACAGTATCAACTAAATTGGAAACACCATCTTGAAAGAATGAGTTCAAATCGGATCCCCAAAGCTAGCTGTTTATAATTATATACCAAGAGGACGAAGATCTCTGGGTCGTCCTATGAAACGCTGGAGGGAAAATTTTATATAGGATCGTAAACAGGCCTTGGCCTAATACTTAGAACGAACTCAAATAAATAAAAATGAAATAAAACTTAATTTTAAATAAAATAATAAAGAAGATACATCACATCCAAGGAAAATAACACAAAAAAGTATTCTCATAAATAAAATTCTAGCATACTCAGCCAAAAAAATTAATGCAAACCCGAGAGGAGGAGAAGAAGAAAGTGTTTGTACACCCACATTTTTTGTTGTTGTAATTTCAAAGAAAAGCAACGCTGTATTAAAAGTACAAATATAAGTGTTAGAAATAAATAAATATTATCCGTTTACAAAACTGAAAAAAATAAAGGAGTAACTCAAGAAAACTGCAAATACTCAGTACAAAAATGCATTTGTAGATGTACGGAATAAACAGGCCAATGATCTTATTTAAAGAAATATATAACAATTCAGTTTCTTGTATGCACTCCTTATTGGTTTTGCTAATGTATTTGTGATTTCTTGTGAAATTTGGAACCATTCCTCAGATAATGTCTCCATGAAGCCATGTTTGTCAGAAAATACCAATTACTTACTTGCAAATCCAAAAGATGCTACAAATTGTTTAATTCTGGTAATTGAAGAGGATGTTGAGCCTTCTTCGCACATTGAACAGCAGTCGCGTTTGCTTTTGTGTCATTATCTTGTTCGAGATTACATGTATCACTGAAGCCCAATAATGATGAACTTAATGGTAACATATCTCGCAGCATCTCGATATTTTAGTGGTAGTCATGATGTCTCCAATAAATGGAATATGACCAGCTCCATTGTACGCCATGCCATTGCAATCACCGTGATTCACCAGAGCTCGGAGATTCTTCTAGCAAGAGCTCAGTATTTGGTGTTCGCCATACGAAGTTCTCCCTATCGGATCCAAAAATATTATACTTACTTTCGTCTGAGAAAATAACGTTGTTCCAAAAAACTGTGGTCTTTTCCATATAGTTTTAAGCGAATTCCAGTGGCGTTTGTAGATTTATTTCATTAATAAATAGCTTTTCTCAGTGTTGTAGCGCGAAATTAACATTTTACTGCTGTCTGAGGATTAATTTCTTCCCTAAAGTGTTGCAATATCTCAATAGAATGTTTGAGCAGATTTAAAGGGATTCTTTGCCACTTGCCTTACAATTTCGTACCGCTAACTAGCTGAAAGTGCCCTTAGATTCCTGATCGTGATTTTTTCACTGTGGTGCCATTTTCTTCATATATTTTAATAACATAACACACTGTTGAGAACTTGCTTCTGATTGATAGTTTTGCCTATTTCAGGATAACTGTTATCTTGCTTTCGCAGCAAAATAATCCTATCTCGCATAGATATTGAAAGTTCTCTTATCTTGTGAGATATTACTTACCTTTCAAATATAAACGTACACTGAGGTATTCATATAACTTGACGTAAAGTATAATGAACCTTAATCCCTAAAATGACTATCCTGCACTATTTTGTACGTTGTATTGACCTCTAGTTAGTAAATTATTCAATTCATTTTCTGAGCTGAGAATTTGGATTATTTACTTAATATTAAGCACATACAAGACTTGTAAAAGGGTAATGTTTGTTTACTTTAACAAGCTATGATTCGACATAATTTCTAATGAAACCATTACTTTCTTCGGAGTTATTAAGGAAAGACTGGGTATGCAAATACTTTCTTGAATCACTGTAAACACACTATTCAACATAAAATTAGATACCGAAGAGAAACTAATTGCGAGAATCTTAGTTTCCTGTGTCGGTCCCACTGGACTAGTGGTTACCATGTTATCTCTGGTTCCGATACTCCCGGGTTCAAAACCGGCCAGAGTTGATTTATACAGGGTATACAAACCCTGAGTATGACTTTATTTATAAGCGAAGTAAAGCAGTTTACAGCAAGTAAAAGAACCAATCAATACTGAAATAAGAGTTATCTGAACATAATTTGTCGTCCTGTTCACCTCCAGTTTTTAATTGCGAGGCTAAATAGCTGAGGTATAGAACGACGTCATTATATAAAATATATGTATTGCTCTTGTTTTCTATCTTGTAAATCAAACACCGAGGTATCCGAGAGAATGGAGTAAAATGTTATTGTCTGTTGTTCTGCATGTTTGGTGGTGCCACTTCCATCAATTTATAAGAGTTGAGAGTTGTTCATGCGTTTAAAAAATCAGTTTAAAAATCTTCATACTGATAATTAATGTGTCACGATCTCATGGAGTTCCAAGTGTACATTTCCAAACAGTGCTTCTATGTCTCAAGTTTCTCAGATCGGTTTCATTTTAACTTTTGTATTAACCTTTACCTAAGGACTTGTATATTTGCATACACTATTGCTCACTTACGTATTTCTCAAACAGTGCTCAGTGGATCCCCAGGGATCCGTCACTAGTTATCAAGGGATATGCGTGTATTATGTATTTTAAATAAATAATGTATTTATAGTTTTCTTCGATGCAGTGTACAAATCCATACGAAACTGTACTGAAGAAATAGTATATTAACAAGTGTTCGTAATTTTACTATAGTTCTTAAATATGTAATATAAATACAGAGGCTTACTAGAATATAATTGAATTGACTATTTAACTCATGCCCCAAATGGGAGTTAATGACCAATCACATTTCAATGATGTTTTATTTAGAACCAATCACAGTCGTTTATCACTTCGAATTTTATCAGTTTAATTTAATCACTTTAAAATCAAGCTCCCCCTTTTTAACATTTTGAATAGCTCATAGCATTATTTTGCAATGACTGCATGCGACTACCAGATTGTATATATAGTGCACGAATGTCAGAAGTTAGCGCTTGCGGGAGATAATATAAAACATTTGTAGCAATTGATTATACCACCAAAAAAAAAAACACTCTTTGCACTTTCTTAAACGAATTATTTTCCAGGAAATAACGTTGCAGAAAAATATAATTGACATATTTACTTCATAGGACATCAGATATTAATTAATACCTATAATGTTGGTTATAAATTGCTCCACTAGGGTGTATTCTTACAATATTGCGATCCTTTGGCAACAAATAATATGATCTGGTTGCAGTGATGAACAAAATAAGCAAATGAAGCGTACCAATAGTTTCTGATTTGTTTTCAAACATCGCCGTTTACATTAAATGTATAAATATTTTAAAGTAACTACTGGTTAAGTAATGATGTGTGAGTAAACAGCTTAATTTTATTCGTTAAATAGTCCTAACAAATGTCACTCTTGATTTCCAAATCTCTAGATAAATTCACTCCTTACTTCGTGAGTCGTAAATTTATCGATAATTTGGAAATCTCTCGTGGCATTACTTATGATAATCTGTCATACTATTTACGTCTAAAGGGGTCCACGATCAAAATATTTTGGGAAACATTGATTCAAGGCATATAAAGCTGACTGTATAAAACCTGTCTTTTTAGTGTTGCACAATTAGGATACTCGCGTCTCTACAGTGCAAGATGTGACAAATTCATATCAGTTGCTCGAGCATATGTTGAATTTTTACAGGTTGGAGTGGGTTCTTTAAAAGAGCATTCCGCAGAAACTTCTTCACCTACAATGTAAGAAAAATAAATCCTGAGGTATGAAAGCCGACTATGTCTACTTGTTCTGAACATGAATATCTCCTAAATCCATATCTAAAACAACGGTTGTTTTGAATATGGATGATTCTATTTTGAAATGTTTCTATATATTTATTCGATCTTGTGATTACTCTATTACGATTCATCGTATATTGTATTCACATATCTAAGATTCATACCGTTTAATGATGCATCTACTACTAAATACAAACTCTAAAATTTACTGCTCTTTTTAAACTATCTTAAAGCAGTTGTTTATTACTAAAGCTCTCTTTTATATCAGTCGTTCACGTCTTCAGGATTGTTGGGTTCTCGTTCAAAGTAGAGATATTTTTAACATTGTACTAATTTCAGCCAAGAGGCCTAATATTTAAGAAAAGTTACTAAAAGTGAGACCGAGTGAACATTTTTAAAGCACTCGTACAATAATTCTATATTTTTTTTTAAAATTCATGGGTGCAGATATTCTCTAGATCTCCATTTTCCTGTTACGAGATTTTGCGACAATCAAAAACCTGAGGAAGACCCATCACTGGGTTTTTATTATAAGAATTATAAAACTTATCTTTTATTGATTCATTTGTAATCGTTAAATATTCCATCAAAGCAGACTTATTCATACCCACCAATTTTAAAATTTTCAAGATGCAAACAGTGTATTCAATTATCATATGTTCTTTAAAAGAGTGCTTATCTGCAAAGGAAGACCTTACTTATCCTTAGAAGTTAAGATGAGGTGATTCCACTTCAGGCTGAGGTAGGCCCTTGGAGTAGTAAGAGGTTAAGGTTCCCCCTTTCTATAAAATCACCACTATATGTCAGCCAGATTGTCAGCCCTAAGTGACGGCCGCCTTTACCTCCAGAACGAGCGTCTGGTACTCATTTCCGTTAGAAGGCCACGGTGTCGCAAGATTTGGGCCAGTTTAAAAATCCTGACCCACAGGAACTCGAACCCTCGATCTTGTGGTTTGTAACGTATTGATACTATTAAAATTCATGGTGATTTTCCGTTGAGGTATTAGTTCACAGTAATATAATGTACGGTTAAAAACTATAAAATAGTTACCTTGTAGGTCCGTCTTCTCAACTTAAGTTCTTTTAAAACTCTGTAGGCCTTTCGGGACTAGTCCCATCATCAGCAACCTGATTCTCAATGAATACACACCCAATCCACACAATCCTCTGTACAAAATTCTCACAACCAAGTCAGTGCTTCAACAAGGGTCAACAAGAACGGACATAATGCATTCTGCTGATGATGGGACTAGTCCCGAAAGGCCTACAGAGTTTTAAAAGAACTTAAGTTGAGGAGACGGACCTACAAGGTAACTATATTATAGTTTTTAACCGTACATTATAGGCTATTACTTGTAACGTATTGTCTTAACCAACAACGCTATGGCGTGCCACTATCATTGGAAGTACGAATTATGAAATTATGGCTTTATGGTCTACATATTTATTTATTGCTATTTTGATTTCATTAATGATTATACATTTGTTAAACAATTCTGAATTTCAGCTACTCATTTTCGTGAGTTTATGTATCTGCAAGGTTTAGAAATGGCATAAAAACGATCGTACTCAGAAGTTAGATGTGCAAAACATCATGGAGAAATATAAAATAAGAGATAAAGACATTTGATATCTATATAATTTGGGATTGTGGTTTCCTGGTGGAGGTGTAGGCGCAAGGGCTGATGAAGTTGTTTAATGAGCTGCCAAGCTCACCTGCCGCAGACTCTCGCCCTGCCCTCCGACCTATTCTCAGAATCACCTCCAGCTAACTGCCGACCTCCTCGCTCTTAAGAATATAAATGGCTTAAGACAAATTTCAAAACAGCTTGTAAGACTTAGCCTACTGTAAGTAGCTAACACCGTCTGATGTCAATAGCTCAGAATAAAATTCTAATGCAGCACACCATATAACAGTTAATGTTACCATTTAAAGGATCCTGAATAATGGGATTTAAATAAAATTAAGTATACGAAAAACAGAGTGTTCATAAAAATGTAAGAGCAATTTAAACTTCTAAATTACCGAAAAATGCGAACGTCAGAAAGTTTCAGAAAAATGTAAATATATATTACGATGTTCGCGATAAAAATTATGCAATGATAACGCAATTTATAATACAGGCTGCAGCATAAGTCAGTTAACCGAAAATGCAAATATATTATTTTCTGTAGCTTGTCTCATCTATACAAAAAAAAACAATTACCGAAATTGTTCTAAGTGACCTCCATTTATTATATGGGTGCGAAACATGGACTCTTACTTTAAGGGAGGAAAGGAGATTACGAGTATTTGAGAATAAAGTTCTTAGGAAAATTTTTGGACCAAAGAGAGATGAACAGACAGGTGAATGGAGAAGACTACATAACAATGAACTACATGGTCTTTATAGGAAGCCAGATATAATAAGAACAGTTAAGTCCCGTAGACTGCAATGGGCAGGACATGTTGCCCGTATGGGGAATGAAAGACGTGCATGGAAACTTCTTGTAGGAAAGCCAGAAGGAAAACGCCCAGTTGGTGGACCAAGAATGAGGTGGGAGAACAACATTAACTATGATTTGAGGGAAGTAGATTATACAGGGAATGATTGGAAAGCATTAGCTCAGGATAGGGATGTATGGAGAGCTTATGTCCGTGCGGCCATGAACCTACGGGTTCGATAGTGCCAGTGAGTAAGTAAGTAAGTAAGTGCGTGAGATTATATTCTGAAGGTCCCGTATTCAAACAATCTGAATTTTTCCCTTGCAACCATGTGCAGTGGTTAACGTACTTATGCCGCACCTTGATATTGACAGGGCAAAAATCAGGATGATGCTAGGAGATAGAAGGAAGACTCATTTAGAAAATAAATGGGTAAAAATATGCTCCAGTATTATCAGTTATTTACTATATAAGAGACTAGCTAATACCCGGCGTGCGCTGCTACGCCTAAATAAATTAAGATTAATGTGATTTTATGTTTAGCTGAATAAGTAAAACGAAAAATAATTATAAATTTATATTTTTAGATATCCTGTGCTGAATACCCGGCGTTGCCCGGGAATCTACTTATCTCGATCTTCTTAGCATAAATGAGCTAAAAGATAAAATTCGTTATTGTGAGTTATCCGTAAAAGAATACCCGCCTTATGCTGCTATGCTTGCACAGGAATTTACGTACTTGTCTCGATCTTCTTGGCATCAATGAATGACAAAAATGGTTATTGTGATTTATCCGTAAGAGATAAACATATGTTGTCGCGGACGTTTTTGTAGAGCTCTTTGGGATATTCAATTCTGAGTACATTAATTCTGTGTATTTGTTATGGTTTTAGGCAGCGTAAGCCATTTAAGCGTCCAAAGAGATACTTTTTTCACGTTTTCTACTACAAAGGACGATTTTAAGGGTATAGGAGCTGAGTATCACAACTCTCTTATAGCCTATGTTCATCCCGGAAATCTCCTGAACATTTTGCAAAAAGCCCTATCGGGACATAAAGTACGAACAAACAAACATACATACATTCATTTTTATATATTAGATGAATGTTAAATTTTGTGCATGAATAAAATTAGTTTAGTTCAGAGATTTAATCCAAATGATGACGAGTGTAATAGGCCTACATTTCATCAAACAGGTTTTAAATAGTTTTATTATATTTTATAATAATATACAAACTACATTGGAATATTATATAAATGTCCGTACATTTAATATGCTTACGAGTATTAGTTTCTGTAAATAAGCTTCATTTTTGTTGGTAACTGGATGAAAAATTTCAGCGACGAGTAACAAGTGGAATATCGTTCGTTATTTATAAAAAATGTAAGCAATAATATAAAATGCAATTGACATATTTATTAACAACATAGTATCCGCCGCTGTGATCTCGGGGTAACGACGCTCCTCGTGCGCAGCGGGCCCGGGTTCGATCCTGGGTCGGGACAAGTTTCCTGAGTGATAAATTTCGGATGTTTTTCCTCATCTGTAAAACATATTTTAGGAAACTTTAAGGTACAAACGGTCCTCGAACATTATCTGATCATCTTAATCACCATTTCATATTCGCCGTGTTTAGTGTGAATGGTTTGTTTCGCCTTAATGTTGTATTGTCTCGGAGGAGACCCTTACTTTGACCATCCAAGACCTTTTGTGGTAAAAAAAGTATATGTAAGCCATACTTAAAAATAACTCTGACGACAGGTCGTGTCTCTGTAAGGCCCGGATGGCGCGAGGCACGTAAAAGAGGTTAAACTGCTTTAAGGGAATGAAATATCAACATAGTAACAGACACTTCATTAGCACAAAATATGATTTCCTGAATCATTAAAACTGAAAAATGTTATTAATGAAAATTAATATTTCAGTCATCTCCGACAAAGTTTCCTGGGTGAGTTTTTTTCAAGTTTTTTCATTACCCGTACGACTAATGTCAAGAAACTTTAAGGCCCAAATAGTCCCCGAACATTTTTATGATTTATAGGCTCTCCGAAGGGCGTTCTAAATAAATCGGTGTCTGGATAATATCTTTGGCTAGGTAACGAGCCGAGGAGTACATACATATATAGGATTTCATGAGGTGAAGTCAGGACTTCCAGTAAGAATTCAGGTTACTTGTACTCTACATATGTCCACCGCTGTGGTCTCGAGGTAGCGTGCTGCCTTGTTACGCAGCGGGCCCGGGTGCGATCCCCGGTCGGGGCAGTTTTTCTGGGTGAAGTTTTTATCGGGGTTTTTCCTCACCTGTAAGACAAATGTCAGGATAACTTTAAGGCCCAAACGGTCCCCGAAATCATATGGCCATCATCATCATCATCCTTCACCGGTGTGGAAAGCAACGGGAAGCTACCACACCTACAATTTCCAAATAAAGCTGCAAGCATAGCATGAAAATGCTATGATTGCAGTGAAGGACCTGCCTTCGGGCAGAATTACTATGGATGGATATTCTACATTAAAAAAAGTCAATGGCACGGGTTACAAACAGTTTAATAAAATTAGGAATAAAATATTAGCAAGACGAAATACGAATTTAAATATCACAAGTATAAGATAGAATCCGTCAATATTAATATTTATTATAATGCAACGTTAGTTAATAATTTAGTTCAAGAAAGAGAGATGAAATTAAAACTTTGGCTGTAGGTTAAGAAATATAATTTTTATACTAATTTTTAGAACTTAAGGGTTTTATAAATTAATTTCTCATTTGAACATTCCTGAATGTAAAAGAAACCTCTACTTGCGTAACTGCCCTACAAGACGGCTGATGTATCGCCGGGACGTAGTCCGGGACCTCACTGTCCCTAGCCCTCTCTGGTTCAGTTTTTTATAGTATTCTTCTAGCCTATTCTCTTGAGTTATTTGGAAAATTTCCTAACTCTTGTCGCAAGATAAACATATTATTTCTGGAAAAACTTTCACTGTTATATAAACACATTTCTAAATCTTTCTAAATGAGTTTCTACAATTTGTTTGTTCAGTAAGAGCTAAAGGGTGATTTAAGATTTAATATGTCAATTATTTAAATAAATGATATAAGATTATTCCGGTTAAACCCGTGATTTATTAAGTTAAACCCTATCACAACAAAAATCATATGACTCACAATCATCCATATCAGATTCGTCCTGTTTACTGAGAATGTATGAATGAATGGTGTATCTTGTCTTAAATGTTCGTGTTGTCTCAAAGTAGCCCCGACATTAAGCAGATCACTCATCTAGAGTGATCACCATTGTCCTGTGCAGACAACAAATACTATGTCTGAGTGGCGTGGAACATGTAAATATGTTAGACCTAGGATAAATTGAATGTTCACGTCTAAGTCATGAAAATAAATCAGGGATTCAGTATATTTGAGAACGAGTATCGCAGTTTTCACCTTAAATTACTGTTAAAGTACAATATGTACTTTTATCACATTTTTTTTGTAATACTCTGTGGCGCCATGTCGTTTGCTGCGCATATATAAAACTTAGCTTAATTCGAGACGTCATTATTTAAAATTAAAGGAGGCATTAAAGGAATCCGTAGTAATCTACTGTATCGTAAATTTTAAAACAATTCTTATAAAATGAATTTTTCTCTCCATCTACTCAATGGTCTTAGATCTTATTTCTTACTTTCAGAAATGTTGTAATACATATTTGTGCATAATTTAACACCTCGACTTCTTTTGTAAATTTATTATTATTATTATTATTATCATTATTATTATTATTATTATTATTATTATTATTATTATTATTATTATTATTATTATTATTATTATTATTATTATTATTATTATTATTACTCATTAAGTCCCATATTGTTCACACTAATAATGGATGAAATAATTAAAGAACTAAAAGTTGAAGTTAGAAAAGGGATTAAAATAGGTAACAAAGAGCTGAAGATAATAAACTATGCTGATGACACAGTTCTTATTGCACAAAGTGAAGATGATTTACAAATGCTATTGCACAAATTTAGAATCATTGCAAGAAAATATAACATGAATATCTCAATAAACAAAACCAAATCAATGGCAATATCCAAGGACCCACGCCGTGTTAAATTAGAAATAAATACGTAGAACAGGTCATGAAATTCAAATATTTAGGTATAGAAATTAATAGCAGCAACTGAATAACAGATTAAATCCTCCATTAAAAAAATAATGCAAACAAAATATTGAGATGTTTAAACAATACTGTTTGGAAAAATAAAAATCTAAGAATGGATACAAAAGTAAGAATTTACAAATCTGGCATGGGACTAGTTCTAACATATGGTTGCAAATGCCGATCAGAAACTAAAAAAAACAAAACAAATTAATGAAACAACTGAAATGAAAGTTTTAATGAAAATCGTAGGAAAATCGCTGAGAGGGAAAATTCGCCGCTCAGTTATTAGAGAAGAATGTGAAATTGAACCTATAAATCTCAGGATAAATGATAGAAGATTAAATTGGAACGATAACATAGATGGAATGGAGAACAGTAGATTAGTGAACAAAGTACGTGACTGGACACCTCAGCAGAAAAGGTCATTGGGAAGACCACAACTAAGATGGAAGGACATCACTATACCGCGAATCTGAAGTGAATGAACAAGTAGCAAACTGCCTGCTTTCATGCGTAAAGGAAGAAGATGATTTTATTCTCACACTTCCCCGTCTTGCGTGTCTGCTTCTGTCATATTTATCTTATTCATCATATTTGAAGAGAAAAATTATACGCTCAGACCGGGACTTGAACCCGGGACCCTTGGTTCTCTAGACCAAGTGCTCTACCAACTGAGCTACCTGAGCAAGTACCGATCTAAACGCAAATCTTTCTCTATATACATTGTAATTGGTGGACGGGAATTACAATGTATATAGAGAAAGATTTGCGTTTAGATCGGTACTTGCTCAGGTAGCTCAGTCGGTAGAGCACTTGGTCTAGAGAACCAAGGGTCCCGGGTTCAAGTCCCGGTCTGAGCGTATAATTTTTCTCTTCAAATATGATTTATCCATCATTGAGATGTACGAAATCAATAATATCTTATTCATGTTGTCTTAAATTCCCTTTATCCACGTTGGCTTTGGTCTACCACGTTTATTATTATTATTGTTATTTATTATTATTATTATTATTATTATTATTATTATTATTATTATTATTATTATTATTATTATTATTATTATTATTATTATTATTATTATTATTATTATTATTATTTGTTGTTGTTGTTGTTTGCTGCAAGAATTTCCAGGAAGGATAAAATCAGAAATTCATATATAAAAGAAAAAATGCAGGTACAATATTCAATATTAGATTTTATAAAGAAGAAACAATTAAATTGGTACGGACACATTAGAAGAATGGAAGAAGGAGACTACCTAAGATAATCATGGATTGGGAACCACAGGGAAGGAAAAAGAAGGGTAGACCAACTATTACGTGGATTCAGGGAATCAATGAAACTAAGAGGGAATAGGAAATAGAAGAAGATACATGGATGAATAGACAGGAATGGAAAAATGTGTTGAAACAAATGTGTAGTTAACTGTGAACATGGGTACCGGAAATATGTATATTCATTGTAAAACCCGGAATAATAAATAAAAATTATTGTTGTTGTATAAAACTTGTGTTAAAAAGGCAGTAAAATATATTTTGGTAGAAAAAATCATATCTACGTAGTTACTAAAATAATGAATCAAAGAAACCTTGCTTTAAATTACTGTGAAGTTTCATCCTTCCGTTATGAACAGATTATGAGAAAACATGCACTTCAAACGCAGTGTTTTAACGTTAACGTTAATAGGTTACAGTGATTACATAAGACATAACACTACAGTTAATATAAGTCAATGTATTTTATCTGACCAATTCGAAGTAGTCATAAAATAATAATAATAATAATAATAATAATAATAATAATAATAATACTAATAATACAATTATTTAGAAATGTATGGCATATTAGAAGAAGAAATTTCATATCCTCTCATGAAATATTTGCCACGTGTTTTAATAATACGAAACTTTAATTTGCAAATATTAATTTTCCAATCAGATAAATGTCTTTAAATCGGTTTTGAGTTTACGAACAGTTAGGGGCAGTACGTTGCTAATGAGTCAGACCTTCATTCATCCCCTTTCATTTGGCTGGAACCACTTCAGAACTTGGTCTCGCAATTTTACCTAAAACCAGAGAATATCGAACGCAATCACAGGAGGCGAACTTGTACAGTACATCCATTTTGTAAAGATGGTAATCTACTCTCAACTCCCACACGCTCTGGTCAACTTCATTTAAAACAAATTACTTGAGTTATAAACTCTGATATTACGGAGCAGAGGTTGTTTCCCTTCGAATTTTCAATATTCATTCCTGGAAAAATCTCCAAAGCCTCTTTTATTATTATTCTTTTTTATTTAAAATTTATACTATTCTAGTAATACAGTAAAACTTGATCAAAGCGGAATCGATAGGACCATTTTTTTCCAGATTAGACAAAATTCGGCATTATAAAAAAACTAAAATGTATTAATAATCTTAGATTATAGAATACCGTATACGTCTTTTTACGTACCTTGGATTAATTGTAGTTCCGCTGCCGTTGAAAAGTAAAGTAAAGTATGTACGAGCTACTTCGACGGTAACGCGCAAAAAAACAGTCCCGTTTCGTCAGCGTTAAAAAAGTCTCTGAGGCGCGTATCCTGAAATTAAAGTATGCAGTTCCGGTTTCCGCTTACTAACTACACTTTCGTTCACATTCTTTGATTCCCCCAAATTTCAATCCACACTACACACTACACTGTGTTGTCTTTTAAAACTGTCCACAACCAACCTGAAAGAGCTTGAAATCGTTATTCCCTATTGATTTAGCAACGGCTAGCGCTTGACTTTGGAGCATCGGTCCGGAAATTAGGAGATTTATATTTAATCATTTTCACTTTTTCGTTTAATGATAACGAAACATACTTTTAGCCATCTTTATTCCCTAAATTCAGAACGCTGCCTGTGAATGATCAGTCTCAGTATTTAAACTATTTTAAGATTTTATAGTGCAATGATTATTTGTAAGACAGGTATCTGTATTTCGCATAACGGGTGTACAGTGAGACCGAAAGGAAATTTCAAGCACAGGTAGATGTGTACTTCACCCGACGGCAGGAATCATTCCTTATTGTTGTCTTGTCCTAACGGAAATTCAATGAATTGGAAACTAATTTATCTCTCTGCCTTTCAGCTTTATAATTTGTTTGCATGAATTGTGCAGAAATATCCTTCCGTTTCCACGTTGGACAGATTCCGTTTTATGCAAAATAAATATACGTGAAATTACTATTATTTCGCCGCGACCAATAAATTTGTTCACATTGTACAGATTTCCGCATTACTCACGTTCCGGATTAAATAAGTTTTACTCTATTTATACTGTTCTAGTAATATCGTAAGATACTATTGCCAGCCACATAATTACCATCAATCATATATAAGTGTGTCCACTGCTGTGGTCTCGGGACAGCATCGTTTCCTCGTACGCAACGGGCCTGGTTTCGATCCCCGGTCGGGACAAGTTTCTTTGGTGAGAGTTTTTTCAGAGTTTTTCTTCACCTGTAAGTCATATGCGCTTTAATCGATTTACCTTCCCCATCCAATATTAGAAGATGGTGAAATTTTGGATCAACGCTACTTTAAATCGATTTTTTACTTTTCACTTTCTACTACCATTTATTATCGTAGCAATAGTAATAATTCAGGAAAATGTAAGGCTCAGACGGTTCCCGAACATCATCTGGTCATCATAATCATCATTATCATATTCGCCATGTTTAGTATGAATGTGTATGTGAATGGTGTGTTTCGTCTTAATGTTGTGTTGTCTCGGAGGCGGCCCTGACATTGAGCTGATCACTCATTCGGAGAGGCCTTGCATATACTGTGTGGTCAAAAAAGTGTGTATGTGATCCATGGTTAAAATCCCTCTACCGACAAGTCGTGCCACCGTAAGGCCTGGATGGCAAGTGGCACGAAAAAGTAACCACCGCTGTGGTCTCGAGGTAGCGTGCTGCCTTGTCACGCAGCGGGCCCGGGTTCGATTCCCGGTTGGGACAGGCTCCTGGGTGAGGTTTTTTTCGGGGTTTTTCCTCACCTGTAAGACAAATGTCAGGAAACTTAGGGCCCAACGGTCTCCAAAAATCATCCGCCCATCATCATCATCCTTATCATTATCATCATCGTCCTTTTCACCGGTGTGCAAAGCACCGGGAAGCTACCACAACTATAATTCCCTAGTAAAGCTGCAAAGCATAGCATGAAAATGCTATGATTGCAGTGAAAGACCTGCCTTCGGGCAGAATTACTGTGGAAGGTGAGAGGTTAAACTGCGTTAATGGAATATTTAAATGTTGGCCTAATTACGTTTATGCAACAGAGGCATCTGGTTTACAATATTAGAACCGGATCATCGTAGACCTTATAAGGAATAGGAGTGGTCAACACGAATATTTTTTTTAAATCTGCATCGCAGAGTTATAAGTTGCCAATGGAGAATCCAGAACTTCACACATCAAACATAGTAATAATCATATCCTAGAGTAGTCTGTCCCGGTGGACTAGTGGTTACCAGTTAGTCTCTGTTTCTGAAGTTCGAAGGTTTAAACTCGATGGAGTTTCTCAACGAAGAAAAACCATGGGTCTTGTGTAGTAAATTTTTAGCACGTAAAAGAACCTGAAGACTGAAAGAAGAAGCCTCTGAGCAATATGTATTAGTCACTTCAAGCCCAGACTTTAATGCGCCGGTAGGAACCAGAGATGCTAAAGAGCATTCTGAAATAAAATACAATATACCTTCTATAACCTAAGTAAACGTTGCGAAACGAATATGGATATTATTAAACAGTCTTATAGATATATAAAACATATTTCGTGTGACAAATGTTTAAATTTGAAGAGAAAAATAGCCTATATGCGTAAGTCGGGATTTGAACCCAATATATCTGGTTCTCTTCACCAGTGCTTTAACGATTTATGCATATATTTTTCTCTTCAAATTTAATTTGTCATTGAGTGAGAAGTGATAAAATGAATATTAAATATCGAATATTAGCTTTACTTGCTAGAAATGTAATTTTTTTCTGCAATGTCCCAGATTGTCATTTCGACATTCTTTCCTGACATTGGCTTAATTGTAACCCACTTCAGAAGTTGGGGCGCCTAGAAGGCGGAGTTACGTTACCCCGATGATATGATGGGTAATAAATTATAATGAAGCACCAAGAGAATTCTTAACCTAAACTTAACCTAAATTCCAGATCATGGGCAACCACAGGAATGATTCCCTTTAAGAAAACATTCCTATGGTTTGACTGGGAATCGAACCCGGGACCTCATGAATAGTAGTCAGAAACGCTGACCACTAGCCTATAAGGCTGGTTTGGTGATTTCCATTTTAAAGTGCTCTTATTTAAGTGACGGCTAGATGGCGTTAGTGGAACAAAACGTTCACTGCTATCTGGCGCAAGGAAAGCATATTAGTATAAGAGAAAAATCTGTGTTTAAATCGTGATGCCTATTAGCTTAAATTGTTAAAGCATGGTGTACAGAACTAGAGATATTGGGTTCAAATCCCGATTTAGGCATATATTTTTCCTTAATTAAATAAAAATAAAACGTAGTTTTATTTGATTTTCATATTTATTATATAATTCAGTGACAGCTGTTTCGGTACACTGTACCTTCTTCAGACATGTTAAATTATGAATTGTGTTCCAGCTGATCTAAGCAACAATACAACAATATTTATTTAGATTTTTAAATTTAACAAAGGGGATTCATTCAAATCAAGTTGAGAATTTAACAGTTTTTTACTACTTTTAAATTTATTAATTTCTACAGCCTCCAAAAGATCTAACTTCTTACCCTTATCACAAATAAGTAAAATTTCAAAATTTGGATCGAAACAATGATTAAATTGGAATAGGTGGTTAGCATATTTTGAATTTTCTAAATTTCTGTTATATGCTCTCATGTGTTCCTTTATCCGAGAGATAAAAGGTCTACCGGTTTGTCCTATATAGACATTGTCACATGTGCCACACTTCAATTTATATACACCTGATAATTTTTCTTTTTTGTTTTGGTTTTATTGTTTTTTATTATATTTTGTAGAGTTTAATTTTGAAATTTTACATATTTATGATAAGGATAAGAAGTTAGATCTTTTGGAGGCTGTAGAAATTAATAAATTTAAAAGTAGTAAAAAACTGTTAAATTCTCAACTTGATTTGAATGAATCCCCTTTGTTAAATTAAAAAATTTAAATAAATATTGTTGTATTGTTGCTTAGATCAGTTGGAACACAATTCATAATTTGTTAACATGTCTGAAGAAGGTACAGTGTACCGAAACAGCTGTCACTGAATTATATAATAAATATGAAAATCAAATAAAACTACGTTTTATTTTTATTTAATTAATAAATATGGATTTTCATCAAGTAAACACCAACTCAATTGATTATATATTTTTCCCTCTAAATCTAATTTGTTATTGAGTGAGAAGTGATAAATTTAATATTAAACATCGAATATTAGGTTTACTTGCTAGAAATGTAATGTGTTAATTTCCATTTTAAAGTGCTCTTATTTAAGAGACCGCTAGATGGCGTTAGTGGAACCAAAGTTCACTACTACCTGGCGCACGGAAATCGGATTAGTATAAGAGAAAAATCTATGTTTAAATCGTGATGCCTATTAGCTTAAATCGTTAAAGCACTGGTGTACAGAACCAAAAGTTTACATTCTCACTCTTTTCCTCCAACTTTGTCTAAGTTCCCATTCTCCTACTGTATTTCTATTTTCTTCTTGTCTTCTTCATTTATTGCAATCTTGTGTGAGGAGGTCTACTTCTTCGTTTCCTTCTCGATGACATCCATTCTAAAACTTACTTTCTTCATCTACCCGATTTTCATGTAGAAGTCATTCGAATTATCTATATTTTACACAACCAAGTATTCAATCTTATTTATGTATTAACTAACTCACTATCGAACCCGTACGTTCATGGCCGCAGGGGCATAAGTTCTCCATTTATCCCTAGCCTGAGCTAATGTTTTTCAATCATTCCCTGGACTATTTAACTCATGCCCCAAATGGGAGTTAATGACCAATCACATTTCAATGATTTCTATTTTACAACCAATCAGAGTCGTGTTTCACCAAATATTTATCAGTGTTATAATTACCATATTAAAGAAAGCTCCTCCTTACAATATTGCGTTCCTTTGGCAAAAAATAGTATGATCTGGTTGCAGTGATAAACAAAAGAAGCAGTAGAAGCGTACCTATAGTTTCTCATTTGTTTTCAAACATCGCCGTTTACATTAAATATATAAATATTTTAAAATAACTATAGTTAAATAATGATTTGTGAGTAAACAGCTTAATTTTATTCGTTAAATAGTCCTAACAAATGCCACTCTTGATTTCCAAATTCTCTAGATAAATTCACTCCTCACTTCGTGAGTCGTGAATTTATCGATTATTTGGAAATCACTCGTGGCATTACTTATGATAATCTACTTCCCTCAAATCATTTTTAATATTATATTCCCACCTCATTCTTGGTCTGTCTACTGAGCATTTTCCTCTGATTTTTCTACAAAGAGTTTCCATGCCCCTCTTTCTTTCCCCATTCGTGCCACATGTCCTGTCCTTCGCAGTCTAAGAGACTTAACTCTTCTTGTTATATCTGGTCTCCTATAAATATTATGTTTCTCACTGTTGTGTAGTCTTCTCCATTCGTCTGTCGGATCGTCTCTCTGGTAAACATGAAGATTAAAGATGAAGCCATTGAGCAAGTGGAGAGCTTCAAATACTTGGGTTGTGCTATCTGTAGTAACATGAACTGCGGTCAAGAAGTAAAGCAGAGGATAGCAAATGGCAAAAGGAGATATTAACAAGAAGAGAAGCATTTTCTCCGGACTTTGGCAAAAGAATTACGGAAGAGGCTAGTGATGTGCTTTGTGTGGAGTGTAGCATTGTATGGTGCAGAGACTTGGACATTACGACGGAATGAGGAAAAGCGACTGGAAGCTTTTGAGATGTGGATATGCAGAATAATGGAACGTATAAAATGGACACACAAAGTAAGAAATAAAGATGTGCTAGACAGAGAGGGTGAAAGAAGAACAATGTTGGAACTCATAAAGAAGAGGAAAAGAAATTGGATTGGCCACTGGCTAAGAAGAAACTGCCTGCTGAAGGATGCCCTGGAAGGAATGGTCAACGGAAAGAAAGTTAGAGGCAGAAAAAGACATCAGATGATAGACAATATTAAAATAAATGGTTTGTACAAAAAGGAAAGCTAAGTTAAGGAAAGAGTGGAGAATTCTGAATTTGAAGTGAAAGACCTGCTCATGAGCAGAACACTATGAATGAATCGTCTCTCTTTGGTCCAAAAATTTTCCTAAAAACTTTATTTTCAATACTAATAAAATATACCTTCTTAGGTAAGATCCGTCGTCCTCAACTTATAAAATATGTATTCTTCATGCCTGTAGGCCTTTCAGAACATCCGTTCCATCTTCAGCAGGTCACTCTTTGCTACAACATCCAATATGATGGTTGATGCTGCTGGTCCTAATATTGTGTTTTCGTGACTATAGCTTCTTCCTGACGATATCGTATAGTGGGTTCTTTAGTCTGGGAGTGCTTTAATTTATTAAAAGCTTGTTGTCTATTTCCTTGATAATTTCCAGGTCTTCCAATATGTTGATTTAAATTGGATTTCCCTCTTTGTGTACTATTGTAAGGGTGTCTTCTATTGAGTTCATTCTATGACCGGCGTTTATTATGTGCTTAGCGTAATTAGACTTTCCATATGCGTATACGAAATCGTTACGATGTTCAATGTTTATTTTCAAATACTCATAAACTTTTCTCCTCCCTTAAAATAAGAGTCCATGTTTCTCATTCATATAATCTAACTGGGAGAATATCAGTTAGGCCTATATATATTTTCACTTTTCTATATATTTCTTGTCTTTTTTTACAAGTCTAGAATGTCTAGCTGATCGTTGTAAGTAATGCATTCCTACTGTTAACAATTTTGAACTTAAAATCTTGATTTAATTTTCATATTTGCTCTCCACAAGACACTACCGTATATTTTGAACTATATGCCAGCATCTTTAATCAGCTATTAAATGTACATACAGAACAGGACATTGAGGAGGATAAGTTACAGACAGCAGAAATGCTAGTCACAGAGCCATGTGCATTAGAGGTTGAAATGGCGATTGAAAAATTGAAGATGTATAAAGCATCAGGTTCAGATGAGATCCCAGCAGAACTGATAAAATCAGGGGGAGAAAAATTGATGGACAAGATACGCTGGTTGCTTAGTATGATTTGGGAAAAAGAAGCTCTTCCAGATGAGTGGAAGGAATCAATTATCGTACCAATTTATAAGAAAGGAGATAAAACTGATTGCAACAATTATAGGGGCATCTCATTACTTTCAACTTCGTACAAAATTCTAACAAATATATTAGTAAGCAGACTTACTCCCTATATTGATGACATTCTAGGAGATCATCAATGTGCATTTAGAAGAAACAGGTCTACAACAGATCAGATTTTCAGTATAAGACAGATTTTAGAGAAGAAATGGGAATATAATGGTACTGTACATCAACTATATGTAGACTTCAAAAAAGCATATGATTCAATTAAGAGGGAGAAGTTATATAGTATCCTGCTGGAGTTCGGAATTCCTAAAAAGTTGGTTAGACTTATACGAATGTGTCTAAATGGCTCAAAGAGTAGGGTGCGTGTAGGCAAACAGTTTTCAGACACTTTTGAAATCCAGAATGGGTTGAAGCAAGGAGATGCACTATCTCCTCTACTATTTAATTTTGTACTAGAGCATGCCATTAAATCTTTAGAGAATGAGGAAGGCTTACAACTCAATGGTATTAATAAGCTGTTAGTTTATGCTGATGATGTAGTACTACTGGCCGATAGCGAGGAGATACTAAAGGCCAACACGCACACACTATTGAGTAACACTAAGAAATTGGGACTGGAAGTAAATATCAGTAAAACTAAATACATGGTCACACGTAGAAATTCAGTATATAATGGAAATGGACAGCTAATGACAAATGAGGGAAATTTTGAGGAAGTGGCTGAATTCAAATACCTAGGAACAATAATCACAAATAGGAATGAGATGCACAAAGAAATTAAACATAGGCTCAATTCTGGAAATGCTTGCTATTATGCATTGCAGAGACTTTGATGTCCCAACTCCTTTCAAAAACCGTTAAGCTAAAAATATATAAAACTATTATTCTACCAGTTATATTATATGGGTGCGAAACATGGACTCTTACTTTAAGGGAGGAAAGGAGATTACGAGTATTTGAGAATAAAGTTCTTAGGAAAATTTTTGGACCAAAGAGAGATGAACAGACAGGTGAATGGAGAAGACTACATAACAATGAACTACATGGTCTTTATAGGAAGCCAGATATAATAAGAACAGTTAAGTCTCGTAGACTGCGATGGGCAGGACATGTTGCACGTATGGGGAATGAAAGACGTGCATGGAAGCTTCTTGTAGGAAAGCCAGAGGGAAAACGCCCAGTTGGTAGGCCAAGAATGAGGTGGGAGAACAACATTAAGTATGATTTGAGGGAAGTAGATTATACAGGGAATGATTGGAAAGCATTAGCTCAGGATAGGGATGTATGGAGAGCTTATGTCCGCGCGGCCATGAACCTTCGGGTTCGATAGTGCCAGTGAGTAAGTAAGTAAGTAAGTATGCCAGCATCTTGCGCAACATCATTCTTAACCCTCAAATTGTCAATACAATATTTTATTGTGCCAGTTATTTTGAAGTTCCGGACCGCAAGGAAAATAAATTCATATAAAACTGTAAGTTGCTATTATGCATTATTGCATAATTTTACATAAATTTAAGTAATTTTACTCGTTTGTTTTTCTATCGATATAAAAACAATATTAAATTAAATCAGTGTATCCAATAGGGTAAATTTTTAATTTAAGGGTTAACTCTGATCCATAAACTAACTCACTAGCACTATCGAACCCGAAGATTCATAGTTGTGGAGACATCAAACTCTCCACATGTCTCAAATGAGTAATATTTCCCAATTGTTTCCTATATAATTCACCTTCATCAAACCATAGTTAATATTATTCTCTCATCTTATTCTTGGCCTTCCAACTTGGCTCTTTCCTTGTGATTTCCATAAAAAACAACTTTCCGTTTGTCTCTTTCAATCCCTATTCCTGCCATATGCCCTGCCCATCGCAGTGTTAAGTTTTCTTATTACATCTGGTTTCTCGTGTGTCATGAAGGTCACTGTTATGTAGTTTTCTCTATACATCTCATCTCTTCACATCTCTTTGACCTACAACTTTTCCTAAGCAGTTTATTCTCAAATAAACTTATAAATATTAAAATCCATTGCAACTTTTAATGAAATCTTTTCCATAATGACGTATTTTGAAATTATTTTTTTAGAGGAATTAAACCCAATGGGTACAACTAGAAAAATCCCCATTTGTCATTTCTCTATGAGTTCTCTAAACATGTATTCTACTCCATCATATTCTTGTGCTATGACTAGTTGGCTTTGCGAATAATAAACAAATTTATAATATAAATACGAAAGTTTGGATATTTAGATGTTTGAAAATTTGTTTTTATTATATCCAATATTCCATTTCATAGTAATTCTGCCCGAGGGCAGGTCTTTCACTGCAATCATAGCATTTTCATTCTATGCTTTGCAGTTTTACTAGGAAATA
This sequence comes from Diploptera punctata, assembly GCA_030220185.1. Classification (NCBI taxonomy): domain Eukaryota; kingdom Metazoa; phylum Arthropoda; class Insecta; order Blattodea; family Blaberidae; genus Diploptera; species Diploptera punctata. The sequence goes on along the minus strand of JASPKZ010006811.1, from coordinate 529,621 downwards.
ATAGGTGTGGTAGCTTCCCGTTGCTTTCCACACCGGTGAAGGATGATGATAATAATGATAAGGATGATGATGATGATGATGGCCGGATGATTTTCGGGAACCGTTGGTCCCTAAGCTTCCTGGCATTTGTCTTACAGGTGAGGAAAAAACCCCGAAATAAACCTCACCCAGGAGCCTGTCCCGACCGAGAATCGAACCCAGACAAGGCAGCACGATACCTCGAGACCACAGCGATGGACATATCCAATATAGGAAACCCTTTTTTTACCTATGGTACATAAGGGTTATAATTATTTAACATTAAGAAGTAAATTAACTTAAAACAGTAGAAAAAAGACAATTACATAATATCATAACAAAAATTTACAGAGTAAAATTAAATTATAGTTGAGAATAAACACTATTTACAAAAGAAAATAAGTAATTATAACATTTTTTGTTAAGAATATGACAAAGAGGACTGGAATAATCTTTTTTTATTAAAATTCAAGTATGGTTCAAGTTTTTAACGTTCAAACCACAACAATGGACAATTGAATAGAACATACTTGAATGTTTGAATATCTTCTCCACATTTACAAGTTTCATTTGATATTTTAAATTTATATAAATATGCCTGAAATGTTCCATGTCCAGTTAAAAATTGAATTAATATGAAACTCGGAACTATATTTGGGCATTTAAACCTGTCATAGATTGTTGAGAAAAAATAAGTCTCGTGTCGTCATACCATTGTTAATATTTTGCCATAGTATATCCCATTCAGCACTAATGTACTCTTTGATTTTCCACTTTACATAAGAAAGAGGACACAAGTCATGTTTGAATATTTGTTACTTGAGGAGCTTATTTTCAAAATGTCTCTTGTCCATTTTCATAAATTTGCGGAGAACTACGAAAATTATTTTTAGGTCTGAAATATGCACAATTTCATTTAGAAATCGTTTCTGGGCATTCAGGGATCCATAGGTTATACTGTATTATCATTATTTCTATTCCCAAATTAATAGTTTTCGTGTAATTTGTAGAAATAATATGGACAAGAGACATTTTGAAACTAAAGAGGAGACAAGGGACATTTTGAAAACAAAAGTAATGGACATGAGTTACTTTGTTTCCAAAATTGTAAATATCGAAATAATGAAAGAAAATTCCGAAAGAGGAAAATGCTATTTAATGAACGAACAAATAATGGCAACATTTATTTATACATTGTGCCCTCAGAAGAACATCAAACAAAAAAATACTGGATAACTGAAACATGAACGAATCTGTCTTACAATTCATCATAACTCCTTCCAGTTCATCTTCTGAGACGCCTTCATCAACTGTATCTCTATTAATTACCTCATGGTAGAACTGCAAGTCAGCATTTCTCTCCCATCGATGACCAAAATGAAGTCTCAAAAGCCTTTTCACGTCACAAATTTTGTTTTTCTTTATTGGCACCCCAACTGGAAATAATGTGAGATGTAACAGTGAAAAGTCCACATTTGGTTTCAGTACCTTTCTCGACATTCCTATGTTCATCTGATACCATGGTTCCCCTCTAACGAGAATGCGTGCAGACCGAGTCATTCCTCGACTGATGATGAATCTCTTCGTTGTTGCAAATTTGAAATGCCACTGTCCAGGTTTCTTTACGCTGTGTTGTGACATGAGCTTCCAATCGTACAGAGGACAGTCAGTTCCCATTTTCAAAAGTGTTCCATGATTTCGGTAAATGTCCCAGTACGTTTCAGGCTTGATAATTGTGTCAATGTCCTGGAGTTCAAGTTCAATCCTCCCAAAGACCCTAACTGGTGGTGTGTAGGAATGCCCAGGCACAGGGAAAATTACATGAACTTCTTTCACATGAAGTGGAGCACATGTCTCTAGCCAATACATGAGCATGCATATGATAGAACAGTTTTTATTCTCTCCCCCACAGCCATCTGCAAACAACCGGACTACGGATGATTTCACAAAATTTGTGTTATTTAGTCTGTGATATACTGCAGATGCAATCTGTGATGAACCCTTGGCTCCATCTGCCTCCGTCCATGTGTAGATGAATACTTTATCTTTTGGCTGCTTATCAGTGGATGTACCTTCACAAATTATATATGTACACCTGTCTACTATTATAGGCTGCTGATTCTTTTGACAGTCAAATGAAATTGTTATTTCTTCGCTGTTCGCGGTTCTTAGTAGTGAATAAAATGATTCACTTCTTTTTTTATGTATCTGGTACTCTGCAAGGCGAGAATTATCTCCAGATTTTATTTCTAATTCATGCTGTATACATTTTGGAGCATTTATCAATAGCAGGGGAGCCGAAACTTAAATTGTATTCATTTACAAATACTTCATAGAAATAAGAGTATGGGACTTTGAATTCTGAAGTAGCATTATTATTGTATGCTGCACAGAGTTTAGAAATTGAAAGGTGACTGGGTAAGTACTGTCTCATTTTACTTGATGCTCGACAGTAGTGTTTCTCTAGTGGCACAAGACTTTCAATGAAAGACTTTACCGCAGCCCTTTAGTTGATAAAATGGTGAGATTTGTGGTCCCCTCCTCTGTTCTCACTGGGAAACTCTCCAGTTTTAAAATGTCTGCTACACACTCGCCGGACTCTCTTCTCACTTATACCAAGTACTGAGCAGAAACTTTTCTTACATACCTGGATGAGTTACGTTTGACCATTTTTATTCTTTGGGATAAGGAAACGAATAATAGTTTTTCGAACTTGCTTCCTTTCCGCACGAGGTCTTGCACGTTTGGGGGATTCACTCTGCGTGTATTTTAGGATTACACTGTCCTGTACATGTTTGTCTTTTTCACAGTAGAAGATCTGGTGAAACTTACGAATGTCCTGCATTGTGAGTTCACGACACTTAAATGGTCCTCCGTGTTCGCACTCTGGAAGTTTGGGAGAATAGCGTTTCTTTTTTGCGATATTTCTTTTCCAATTATTCGGCACTCCCTGTCTTTTACGTCCTGTGCCTCTATTGTAAGGTATAATCTTAGATGCACCATCTTCATTAGATTGTTCACTTTCCATTTTACAGTTTCACTCTTTCTTGGCTAGTAACCTATCAGATCAGACACGGATAAATAACATAAATTACTTTATTTTACTGAAAATGTTTCTACTTGATAGGATAATGGTCAATCAGACTCGCAACTATGATAATTAACAATATAATATTGGTTATTGCAGAAACAAATTAAATTATTGTGACATTATAGACAATAGATTCGAAATACTTTGGACTGTAATTTGGTAATAATATAATTCCTACTTACGAGAATGTCTTCCAAGATATATCTTCGTGTCCGGAAATAAATAAAATAGCTGTAAAATGCACCTACACTTCTTGAAATTTTCACTGATAAGCACTAGATTCAGAGAAGTATACAAACTAAAACTTCCGTTGAAATTTAAATTAAAAAAATTATAAATGGCTACCAGTGCTGCTACTCTTGAAATGTCCCTTAAAACAAAGAGAATTAATGCCAAATATAGCAGAAAACATGTTATTTTATGTGATTGCAAAAATACTCAGAAAATGGACGTGAGACATTTTGAAACCAAAGAGTCTAGATGCGTATACCAACAAACAAGGACATGAGACATTTTGTTTTCAAATCTGCAAGTAAAGTATGGTCGCCATTTTGTTGTGGACAAGAGTCAGTTTGATTCCAATAGCCACATTTTACACAAGTTTTTAGTCGTTTAAAGGAAGTTCTGAATCCAAATGATGGCATATGTACATAGAGGAACCTCAGAAGAATGCAGAAACACAATAAACCAGTTTTGGTGCAAAGTGGACAAGAGACGTTTTGAAAATGAGGTCCACACTTAATCATGTTTAAAAAGCTAAATTAGTAATAGTAACTCCTGTCGCTCTTATCCAGAGCATAGAGCCTCAATGAAGTAATTTTAGCGCACTCTATTCTGAGCCAAAACCTTAACTCTCCCCAATTCTTTCCATCCCTTCTGACTTCCTCCTCCACACACCTCCTTATTATTATTTTATCTTTATTGAGTTTCGTTTGGCGCAACGGCCCTTTGGGTTTGACCATAGTCTCCTTAACGATCGATGCCTACACGGCTCTTTCTAGAACTTTTTGCCTCTGCATTTTCACTCCTGATTTTCTGATTTCATCCTCATCAACATCCATCCATCTTAATCTGGACCTTCCTTTTTCTTTCCTTTCTTCTGGTTTTGTTTCAAAAATCTTTCTAACTGTTCTCTTATCTGGTATATCCTCATTACATGCCCCAGCTATTCCTTTCTCCGAACTTTAATAACTGTTACAATATTTGGTGAATTGTATATATATTTTAACTCATCTCTTATTATCGTTCCCCATCTTGAATTCTCACATAAGAGTCCGTATATTTTATGTAAAAACCTTTCTTTTCTAGGTCTTTAACAAATTTTCCATTTTATGTGTCAGAGTGCAAGATTCAGATTCATTCCGATTGAGGGTCTTTCCACTTTTCAGCGGTTGCCCTTTTACCAGCCGGCTGCTGGCCCTTCACATCCACATGTGTCAATCACAGAGGTAGATGATCAACAGCCAGTGTAGGGGTGACATGTGGTTGGCATGTCGAGTCCCCCAGCCGTTATAGCTGGTTCCTCAACCTGGAGCCGCTACTTATTGTAGCTACCCAATTGCCTCACGATGCTGGGTGGGCACCGGTCCCATACTGGCCGAAATACCATGAGAAAATGTCTTCCCCCATGGAGACTCGAACCAGCGCAAGTCCCGTAGCTCTGCGCCAAGGCTGATTCAAGATTCATACGAAACTAAATTGTTCATATTATCCCTTCCATAATTTAATAAGAACAAATGTAATCTTCAGAGCCTATACAGAGGCATTGATATCGTCACAGACATACAATATAGAAGAATTGAATGGTTGGGCCATGTCTGTAGGATGAATACTAATCGAATACGTAAAAAATGTTCAGACTCCAAACAGGATAGTAAGAGTAGATCTAGGTTGAGATGGTTGCATGATTTACAGGAAGATCTAAAATAAGCTGGAATCAAGAACTGGATGTCAAAAACAAGTGATCGAAGTGAATGGGTGGCTGTTAAAAGGAAGGTCGTCAGACTACATGAACCGTAGCACCAAAGAAGAAGAAGAAGAAGAATATATTTTAGCCAGAGCTACATTGTCTTTTTTTTCAAATCAACAACTCAATGGTGGGCAATGAAAACCTCGTAACTCCATTTTGATACATTTTAGAGGAGGAAAAAATAACTGTTTTAAATAATTATGAAAATTGATACAGCAACAGTTTCCACATATCTTACTACAGAATACAAGTCAAGTTATTAATAAATTTGAAGTCCGTGTTCTCAACAGGTTATGCATCACATATTTCAGTGTTGGCTACTGGAGTTATGTGGTTTACAATGACTGATGGAGTTACGAGATTTTAATTGCCTACCGTCGAAATATAAAATATACTAGTTGCCTTAATGCATTTGTTTTCTCTATTAACTCAATGTAAGTAACAACTAATAAAATATATTAATTAAACGTTTAAATTCTTATTAATTTTATTAATTCTTTTTTATACTTTGACGATACTCTTCATTAATTCGTTTGCGAATTTCGTAACGGTAATAAAATCTTAGTATTTTTTTTTCGTAGAGTGTGTATTATTAAACAGGGTCTTGGACCCGAGCTGGCTCTGGATTGCCATCATCTTAACCAACCTCCGTCTCATACTGGAGGAGGAGCTCCAGTACACCGGCATGCTAGATCGATGATGAAGCTGAATAAATTAGTGGTAAAACTGGGATATAAAATTTTGAATATGAATGGGAAATTTTGCATCCGTAATAAGCTCTTAGAGAAACAAAGCACAGCTGACGAGAACATATGTAGATGAAGGAATGGCGAGAGCGAAGGGGGGTGCACCGAAGAAACAAAAAAATGATAAAAGAATAAAAAGAGGTGGTCTAAGTAGAGTGAGGGATTCAGTGTTACCGATATTTTCTTCTCAAGTTGATTTAAGTTGTTCCCTCACTTGGAATGACTCATTGTTTAAAACATTGTTCTAAAACTGAAAATTGAAAAGTGGAGAGACTTTATCGAAACTTTTTTTCCATCTTTAAGAATTGATATTTTGAATTATAAATAGTGAACTAATACAAGCTTTTCAATAATAAATTTAACCCATTATTATTATTATTATTATTATTATTATTATTAATTATTATTATTATTATTACTATTACTATTATTACTATTATTATTACTTACTTACTTACTCACTGGCACTATCGAACCCGTAGGTTCATGGCCGCGCGGATATACGCTCTCCATACATCCCTATCCTGAGCTAATGCTTTCCAATCATTCCCTGTATAATCTACTTCCCTCAAATCATAGTTAATGTTATTTTCCCACCTCATTCTTGGTCTACCAACTGGGCGTCTTCCCTCTGGCTTTCCTACAAGAAGCTTCCATGCAAGTATTTCATTCCCCATACGTGCAACATGTCCTGCCCATCGCAGTCTACGAGACTTCCTGTAAAGCGACTATATCCAAGGGTGATTTATCTAATTCCCGCGTTAATATCTCTAGTGCCCCGCTATTGTATAAAGTCCTAACATTCCATGTTCCTAGGAACATGTCCCTGTGTTTGAGCCTTTGGCATGGGTTCCCTGAAGTAGTCCCCGCCCGGAGATCCGAATGGGGGACTATTTGACCTCCGGAAAATTTTACCCCAGTTGAACCCATGTCCGCATTTCTTGACGGTTGTATTTTTACGGTGAAAGATCGTTACTCTTTCGCCCAAGGTACTTTTTTCGTCTGCCTTATCACCTTCGACCAGTCCGGCATGGGTAACCCTATCGGCAGCAATGCTACCGCCGGCATAGCTCTCAGGATCATTTAAGCACGCAAACCACTCCACCACGACAAGGTAAAGATACCATGGAGGGACTATTATTATTATTACTATTATTATTATTATTATTATTATTATTATTATTATTATTATTATTATTATTATTATTATTATTATTATTATTATTATTATTATTAGGTTTTTATCGGGGTTTTTCCTCACCTGTAAGACAAATGTCAGGAAAACTTTAAGGCCCAAACGGTCCCCGAAATCATATGGCCATCATCTTCATCATCATCCTTATCATTATGATTATCACCTTCACCGGTGTGGAAAGCAACGGGAAGCTACCACACCTACACAATTCCCTAGTAAAGCTGCAAGCATAGCATGAAAATGCTATGATTGCAGTGAAGGACCTGCTTTCGGGCAGAATTACTATGGATGGATTATTATTATTATTATTATTATTATTATTATTATTATTATTATTATTATTATTAATCTCCAAATATTTTGAAACTCTATTTCATCACAAAGGCATGCTAGGGTTGTAGCTTACTACTGTATAACAATATTATGCTATACATTGTAAAACAGAAATATTATCTTATGGTTTTGAATGAGTGTTATGAATTACATAAATCGTCTATGAGTGTCTCAGGAAAATACTACACATTATTATGAATGTGTGTTACGAAGTTCATAAAATTGTTATAATAATTTTGGTTCTTAAAAATGACTTCGCACATTGAGGCAGAAACCTCATAATCATTATAAATGTAAATTTATAAGCAGAATTGTTGTCTTTCGAATATAAGACAATCAAATAAAACATGTTTTACAGATTGTATTGATTCTTGACATTTACAATTATGACCATTGTCTGGGTTAATATTAAATCTCCTAAAATAACTTCCATATTTTCTATGAGCAGTCATAAATGATGTTAAAATGAAATTTGGAATAAAATGTTTTGCATTTAGCCTATGGTGTACTGTAGGAAAGAAGAGTTCTTTACGTCAAAGCACCAATTACACTCCTTATCCAATGTCCATTCCAATCAGTGATGATATAGTCCAACAGTTTCTTTTTAACATAGGATATTGGGCACTTTGAAAATGAAAAAAATAAAGTAGTATTATTAAACATTTGAGATTTCATTAATTGTGGTTAACAAACAGGTGCTAACTTACGTAGCAGAATGTAAAAACTGACTAACAAACGTTTGCTGCTTGCATAGAGTAGATGAGATAATAATCAAATTACTTATTCTTGTATTCTTTCAAAGCGTTGTGGTGATTTAAATAAGTAATTAATCTTAATCAGAACGACATAATGCAAATTTAATTTTCCTTCCATCAAAAGATTAAAAAATCATTTACCTACTCTTACACGTCTTAAACTAATCCACGCCATTATTCTTTGTTAGAATGAATTATTATAAATTTTTCTTCAAGGTGTCTAAATGAAAAATACAAAATTTCTTCTTTCAAAATTTGAACAGTATCATTTTTTACTTGCCGTTAGAATAAATTTTTAAACACCATCTTAATCTAGAGGGATGTGCATGTTCAGTATAACAACTGTTGATATTAGCCCAGTTATGAAGTTATATTCTATCTTAGAGATTTTTATGTCTTAATTCGGATTACAAACATTGTCGCTTATTATTGTTTACTAGCTAATACCCGGCGCGCCTAAATAAATTAAAATGAATGTGCTTTTATGTTTAGTTGAATAAGTAAAAGGAAAAATAATTTATATTTTTTACCCCAAGGGCCTCCGGGCCTGTTGTGGGATCACTTTTAAGATACTTATCCCGATCTTCTTGACATAAATGAACTGAAATACGAAAATTAATGTGTTCTATGTTTAGTTAAATAAGTTAAAGGAAAAATTTATATCGTAATTATTTTTAGATATATAAAACTATTATTCTACCAGTTATATTATATGGTTGCGAAACATGGACTCTTACTTTAAGGGAGGAAAGGAGATTACGAGTATTTGAGAATAAAGTTCTTAGGAAAATTTTTGGACCAAAGAGAGATGAACAGACAGGTGAATGGAGAAGACTACATAACAATGAACTACATGGTCTTTATAGGAAGCCAGATATAATAAGAACAGTTAAGTCCCGTAGACTGCGATGGGCAGGACATGTTGCGCGTATGGGGAATGAAAGACGTGCATGGAAACTTCTTGTAGGAAAGCCAGAAGGAAAACGCCCAGTTGGTAGACCAAGAATGAGGTGGGAGAACAACATTAACTATGATTTGAGGGAAGTAGATTATACAGGGAATGATTGGAAAGCATTAGCTCAGGATAGGGATGTATGGAGAGCTTATGTCCGTGCGGCCATGAACCTACGGGTTCGATAGTGCCAGTGAGTAAGTAAGTAAGTAATTATTTTTAGATACCCCGTGCTGTTGTCTACTCATCCCGATCTTCTTGGCATACATGAGCTGAAAGACAAAAGTTAATGTACTTCTTATGATTAGTTGAATAAGTAAAATGAAAAATAATTATAAATGTATATCATAATTATTTTAAGATTCCCCGTGCTGATTACAGGGTGTTGCCCGAGAATCAACTTATCTCGATCTTCTTGGCATAAATGAGCTAAAAGACAAAATTCGTTATTGTGAATTATCCGTAAAAGAATACCCGCCATTTACTGCTATGATTGCACAGGAATCTACGTACTTGTCTCGATCTTCTTGGCATCAATGAAAGACAAAAATGGTTATTGTGAGTTATCCGTAAGAGATAAACATATGCTATCGCGGACTTTTTTGTAGAGCTTTTTAGATATTCAATTCTGTGTACATTAATTTTGTGTATTTGTTATGGTTTGGGCAGCGTAAGCCATTTAAGCGTTGGAAGAGCTACATTTTTCACGTTTTCCACTACAAAGGGCGATTTTTAAGAGTGTAGGAGTTGAGTATCACAACTCTCTTATAGCCTATGTTCATTCCGGGAATCTCATGAACATTTTTCAAAAAGCCCCATCACAATCGGATCAACGGTATGACCGTGCATGAAGTACGAACAAACAAACAATCAAACAAACAAACATTCATTTTTATATATTAGATATTAAAATAAACTGGCCTAAACTTGTTTAATGTTGTTATTTTGGTCACACCAACGAAACGTGATCTCTTACTTTAAGAGAGGAATATTTGAGAATAATGTACCTGGGAAAAATGTTGTACCGGAAATAGACGAACAGAGAGGCCAATGAAGGAAAGATTACATAACAGTGAGCTACATGATCTTTATAGGGCACCAGATATAATAAGAATAGTTAAGTATCATAGACTGCGACGAGCAGGACATGCGAATGAATGGGTAATGAAATGTGGGTACGGAATCTCCTTGTAGGAAAACCAAACCAGAAGTTCCCAGTTGGTAGGCCAATAATGAGGTGGGAGAATAACATTAACAATAATTTCATGGAAGTAGATTATAGAAAGGATGGTTGGAAAACATCAGCTCAGGATATGGATGTATGGAGAACTTAGGTCGTAAATACTCGTAATATGTTCTTCTCCCTTAAAATAAGAGTCCATGTTTCGCATCCATATAATGTAACTGGGAGAATAAGGCTATTTTCAGTTTAACTTTTTTGAGAGAAATTGGGACAAGAGAGGCTAATGAAGGAAACTTATAGCAGTGAGCTACATGATCTTTATGGAAAAGAAGATGTAATAAGAATAAATTAAATCTCGTAGAAAGCGATGGGCAGTACATGAGCACGAATAGGAACTAGAGGGAAAGAATGAGGTGGGAGAATAAGAGTAATCATGATTCGAGGAAAGTTGATCATACAGATATCATCGTCAACATTTCCATTTAAGCCTTAAAGGCCTGTTGAGGCCTCACAGATTGATAAAATGGACCCATTTCTACTTGGCCTATCGACATTTCTAGTTGTTGGTCTATAACCTAAAATAGCGTTTAGTATTCGGTCTGCTTTCATACTCTGAATATGCTCCATCCTATTATTCATATATTTCTCTATTTTATGCATCTTTTTAAAAATATCTAATAATTTATTCACTCTTCCTTTTCTCCAAAAAAAGTGTGCAATCAGCTGTACTACTTAAAAATATAATTTATATTACCTCTAAGATGTTATAGTCTTTTGTTGTATCTAAAGCTCACAATTATACAGCGATAGAGGGACACCTGTTACCTTGTTGAACTTTATTTTAGTTTCCTTCTAATGTATTTTAATGATCTCCTAATTGCATCACATATAAAGGTAAATTTACTAAGTTTATTAAAAATAATATCCTGTCTTAAGGTATGAGATAGCACGAAATATACTGACAATTGATTATATTCTAATATGTTAGTTCAGGATACAAATGTACGGGAATCTTATATCATAGCAATCACGAACCTCCGAGTTCGCGAACTGAATCTAAAATTGTAAGTCCTGTATATTAGTAAAAACATAAATCAAACTTAATGAGAGGCGGAGTGGGAATATAATAAAAAATATTCATATTTAAATATTTAATTACTAGCTAATACCCGACATGCGCTGCTACACCTAAATAAATTATAATGTTTTATTTCATTTAGATGAATGGGTAAAAGGAAATTTATATCGTCATTATTTTTAGATACCCTGTGCTGATTACCCGGCGTTGCCCGGGAATCTACGCATCCCAATGTACTTGGCATAAATGAGCTGAAAGACAAAATTCGTTATTTTGAGTTATCCATACATAAAAGAATACCTGCCGGGCCCTGCTATGCTTGCTCGGGACTCTACTTATCCAGATCTTCTAGGCATCAATGAAAGACAAAAATGGTCATTGTTAGTTATACTTAAAAGATAAACATATGCTGTCGCGGACTTTTCTGTAGAGTTTATTGAGATATTCAATTATGTGTACAATACTTTTGTGTATTTGTTATGGTTTAGGCAACGTAAGCCATTTAAGGGCAAAAAAAGGAACTTTTTCACGTTTTCACTACAAAGTGTGTTTTTTTAATGGTGTAGGAGTTGAGTATCTCAACCCTCTTACAGCCTTTGTTCATCCCGGTAATCTCCTGAACATTTTTTTCAAAAAACCCTATCGATAAAAATACAATTCTAGAATACTAAAGGAGCAAAGCTCTTGCTCGCGCAGAATTCTGTTATATGTGCTCTGTTCAAACTGAAACCAAATTTAATCTTAATACTTCTACTCGATGAGTCAAGTACTTTGGAACTGTTTTCTGATATTAGTATTTAATTAATTAAAAAATAACGATTCATAAATAATGTTTGGTTATTCATAAGTAATGCCACGAGTGATATCCAATTTATCTAGAGAATTTGGAAATCAAGAGTGGCATTTGTTAGGACTATTTAACGAATAAAATTAAGCTGTTTACTTACAAATCATTATTTAACTATAGTTATTTTAAAATATGTATATATTTAACGTAAACGGCGATGTTTGAAAACAAATGAGAAACGATAGGTACGCTTGATCTGCTTCTCTTGTTTATCACTGCAACCAGATCATACTATTTATTGCCAAAGGAACGCAATATTGTAAGAATGCTCTCTAGTGGAGGAAAAATGAAACACATGAAACTGTATATTAATTAATTTCTGATGTCGTATGATGTAAATATGACAATTATATTTTTCTGGATTATTACCTGGGAAAAAATACATTTAAGAAAGTGCAAACAGTGGTTTATTTTTTTGGTGGTATAATAAATTGCTACAAATGTTTTTATATTAACTCCTGCAAGCGCTTTGTGTTGACATCTATGCACTATATATATACAATCTGGTAGCCGTGTTTATTACGGGCCCAGTCACTGCAAAATAATGGTCAGACCTGTTCAGAATATTAAAAAAGGAGGAGCTTTCTTTTATATGGTAAATATAACACTGATAAATATTTCGTGAAACACGACTCTGATTGGTTGTAAAACAGAAATCACTGAAACGTGATTGGTCATTGGCTCCCATTTGGGGCATGAGTTAAATAGTCAAATATAATATTAAACTAACTCATTGGTACTCTCGAACCCATAGGTTAGCGTGGAAATAAGCTCTCCATACATCCCTATCCAGAGCTAATGTTATCGTGTCATCCCCTGTAGAACTTATTTTTCTCAAATCATGGTTCATTTTAATCTTCCGCCTCATTATTGACCTACTGGGCGCTTTCCCTCTGGTTTTCCTTCAGGGAGGTTTCATACCCTCTTTCATTCCCATTCGTGCCAAATTTCTGCCCATGAGACGTAACTGTTATAAATGCAAATATAATATTACTGAAAATATTACCAAAATGTCTGTCTGTTGAGAACGGGTCCCAAATTTTAAACGAGATCGCCCAATACGAGTATCAGATACTAACCTCATGTTCGATAATCTTAAAAATGATTAATTGAAATGTTACTTAGTCTCTAAATTTAAAATATTATCAAAATGCTTATCTTCAGCACGTATTACGAATTAATGAACAGCGCATACCAAGAAGAATGTATAATTATAAACCAAAAGGGTTCATTATCCAGTGTAAGATATATATATTAATTGGTGTTTCCCGTATAATGTATCATATTTATATTATTATTATTATTATTATTATCGTATCGTTATTGTTATTACCCTATAAAATGTTGTTTGTACATGACATTTACATTGCTACATTTATTGTATCTTTAACTGTTTATAATTAGTATAGTGTATATCTATATTTGTCGAATATTTATTTGTATTTGTGCTATTGAGTGGAAGAGAGGGCCTTATGGCCTTAACTCTGCCAGAATAAATAAAGTATTATTATTATTATTATTATTATTATTATTATTATTATTATTATTATTATTATTTATTATTATAAGAATGTTGGGAAGACCATTGAAGTGATAGAAGGACCAATTCGACCTATAATGAGATCGGAACAGGCCATTGGGCTTAATCCTTGTTGTTGTTGATGATGATGTTGATGATGATTTTTAATGTTGCATCAACCATTTACATGATTTTTCATTGTTTTTTATCCCTTTATATTTTATATTAAACTAAATAACAACTGTATTGATAGTTTGTTTTATTTTTGTTGATTTGTTCCAGTATTCCCGCCATCGAAAAAATTACATTATTTCTCTTAGTTTCCTGAAGAATTTCCGGTTTCTTTGTCCTCCTCTTTGAATTTATATTTCTCTACATCGTATGTTACCTATGGTACTTGATCACTTCCCTTCTTCTTCTTCTTCTTCTTCTTTTCTTCCTTTCATGTGATAGACCTAATGGTCTGTTACGGTCTCAATCCAACGTTTGAAGGGTCTGCCCAAAGATCTCTTGCCTGGTGGCTGGTAATTTAAGATCTGATGTGGTATTCTTGTTCTGCTCATTCTTCGTACATGAGATTTCCAGTTGTTTCTGTATTTTTGTACATATTCCATGACTGATTCTGTTTGTAATTCTTTGAGAATGTCAGAATTCCTTTTATGGTCTGTCCTTGAATAGCCCGCAGTACGTCTCATAAATTTCATTTCTGCCGCAGTTCCCTTTTCTTTATAAAATGTGAGTATCTAATTTGCAAAAATTTCGATTCCATTATTCTTATCTCTCTTTAAGGTTTTGTTTTCGAATGTGATCGAGATATTACTTTTTTATCTTGCGTTATATAAAAATCATCCTTTTCTTTTAAGCGCCAACACCGCTGTGGTTTCGAAGTAGCGTGCTGCCTTGTCACGTAGCGGGCCTGGGTTCGATTCCCGGTCGGGACAGGCTCCTGGGTAAGGTTTTTTCAGGGTTTTTCCTCACCTGTAAGGTAAATGTCAGGAAACTTAGGGTCCAATGTTCCTCGACAATCATCCGGCCATCAATATTATCATAATCCTTCACCGATGTTGTGGAAAGCAACGGGAATCTACCACATCTATAATTGCTTAGTAAAACTGCAAAGCATAGCATGAAAATGCTATGATTGCAGTGAAAGACCTGCCCTCGGTTGAATTACTATAGATAGGTAGATAGATAGATTCCTTAAAATAATATTTATCTTTAGAAGTAGCCTAATATATTAGAAATCACATGTGTCAATGTTACTTTTTTCTTCCTCTAGTGACATTTAGTAGCCTATAAGCTAATTTTTAACGTCAGACATATTTATCGTTTGAGGGTCATTATTCAGATAGTAATGGTAATGTACTACTTTGTAGGACCTACTCATGTTATCAAATAAATGTCCTGTCGTTTTTTTTCTGACATTCATTGTACCTGATACGCGACAGGCTATACAAAGAGAGAGAAAGAGAGACAGAGAGAGGAAATCAGCCTGTTATATAAACTTGACATAATCGTCAATAATCTCTTGACAGCATTATTTGTCATTTAAACGCCCCAGCATCCAAAGCCTATAGCGGTTTCCACGTCAATTTTTAACCTCCACTTTTACATACGGTCAGGTAGGAAAACAGCGCTAGTGTGGGGTGGGAGAGAACATAGAGGCAAATCTCTTTTCAAGTGGTTGGGGAAAAAATGGCATTTTTCTGGTCTTTCTCATTCTATCTATAATCTGTCTCTGTCTGGCATACACACATAGGCACACATACGCGCGCGCTTTTCGTGTTGAGCCGTGACGAATCGCTCCTGACCCCTGCCTGAACGCCCCCCTCCCCCCTGTGATGAATGTCCACGCGAACTGAGTGGCCACCTGTTGAGAACTTCCACGTACGGTTACTGTTTGTAGACACTGTAACTCAAAATGCCTGTTTTGTTATGAGGAAGAAAGACTACTTAGGGCGGGGGAAATTCCTTGTTGTCATTTAAAAGGAATAAAATATTCCTCCCCCGCCTAAATGTATTGGTAGTTTGGCTGATATAAACGTAAATCCAATCACTTTTCAAAGTTCATATAAGCGCAGTCCATTCTCATAGACCTAATATTTGTTCAGTTATTTTTATTTGGTAATTTGTCGTTGGTATTAAAAGGAAATTCAGAGACCTGTATAATGTGTGACACAGTGTGAATCAGCCTATGAAATGTTCAATATTAGTCTGTCAATTTCAATCCTCAATATATAAACTTTTTCAATGGAAAATGTTTGATATGTTGCGTAAATATGAGGTGCTTTTTTTATTGATTGAATACAACAGTGTTAAGAAATGACTTGTTTAAAAATACATCCATCCATAGTAATTCTGCCCGATGGCAGGTCCTTCATGCTATGCTTACAGCTTTACTAGGGAATTGTAGGTGTGGTAGCCTCCCGTTGCTTTCCACACCGGTGAATGATGATGATGATGATAATGATAAGGATGATGGCCATATGATTTCGGGGACCGTTTGGGCCTTAACGTTTTCCTGACATTTGTATTACAGGTGAGGAAAAAACCCGATAAAAACCTCACCCAGAAAAACTGCCCCGACCGGGGATCGAACCTGGGCCCGTTGCGAGACCACAGCGGTTGACTGTTTACAAATAAATCTCGCAAATTATAATAAAAAATAACCATTAAAACATACGGAAACCAATATCGATTATTAAAATTTTGTATTGAACGGTTGTGTTAGTAAATAATTGGTTTGTACCTGTTGCGGCAGTCGTCTTCAACAAATTATATTTGTATAAAATATTCACCTATGCCTTTCGGAACTACTTCCATTTTCAAAGCTGTTCATTGGGTACTGATTGTTTTTAACGAATATATTGTATCGTCGGTTGATCTGGTAGGGCGTGTTCTCGTTCAACAGGTTATCGTTCGTTGTTTGCTTCTAGACTTCTATTTCTTCTAAGATGTTTATTTACCGGTTATTAGTTTCTCTATGCATTATTGAGAGAGTGTTTTCTATTGTGACCTACTAATGACCTGTGTTTGTAACATACTTAGAGAAAAAAAAAATCTAACCATTACCTTAACCTTTAAATTGGCGAAACACAAACTTCTTCCGTTAGTTATTTGAATGAGGCGGACCGCAGTGAAAACAGAATCTTGTGTAACTGTTATTGTTATGTATATTGTATAATTAGAACTAAATGGTGTAGTTAGGAGAAATTTTGGAAATAAAATGAGGAAAGAAATCCAATTGAGATTTCATAATGCCATAGCCAAACCTGCTCTACTATACGGAAGTGAATGCTGGACACTTCGAGCAAAAGATAAATTCCGCATTAATAGTTCACAAATGAGATTCCTCCGATCACTAACTGGAGTAACTTTAAGGGATAGAATGAAGAGTGATGAGATAAGGATACAGTGGAATAGTAGGGAAATTGCTGAACATTTACAAAATTATCAGATTAAATGGTTCCAACACGTCCAGAGAATGTCAAATTCCCGTTTACCAAAGATGATTTACCACCTCTACCCTAAAGGCAAAAGAGACCTCGGAAGACCCTTCAATCGATGGAAAGATCAGTTTTTATAGTCGCAGAACGGGCATCATCATCCAATACTGCATACGGAAGAAGACGAAGAAGAAGTATAATTAGACACGCATTTAAGTGGTTTGTTTTTGTTCGTTTTCTACTGATTTATTTAAAATATTACATTAATTAAACCAACTGATGTATCCAAAAGGATACATTACGAATTTAAGGATTAACGATGCAAAATGTTTCTTAAAAGTATGAATAATTGTTTGTGATATTAAAGCATTTGCAGTACTGTGAAAAATAAAAGCATGTACAATATATAAAAACAATGTAAAAGTAAAATTTAAAAAATGCGCACGTACATTACATCATTCACATTCAATGATTTTCTTCACATATTGATTTAAGAATAAAATTATACTGGGTCTACATTATAAGTTGTAACCGCTCGAGCGGGGTTTTAAAGTGGACTATGCGACTTGCTTCATCGTGTGGCGTGGTCATCACGGCACGTGGTTCCAGTTAGTCAGCTTTAAGTTATCAAGTGACCAATTTCGCTAGTTCATCGTATTTTCGTGTTTAAAATTGTTTTAATTACGACTTTGTGATTAATTGTTGTTAATAAATTTTGAAAATACTTGTTCAGTGCAAAACATTACAGTGTAAGGACTCACTCTCGTAAGCCAGAATGCGGTTTCCAAATACAATGACTGTATAACCCAGGAAATGAGGACAGTTTCAACTTTTGTTATAAGGTTTGAATACCTTACTCAGTTAAAGCAGGGAAGCCACGAATGCGGCTAATACGGGCTTCGTAGCGGAGAGTAAAAACAACGCTCGCGCGGTTACAATGCATAATGTAGGCCCAGTATATTTCAGTGGAATAAGAAGGCGCAATTAGAATATGTATATAAGCTATTAACATATGGTGCTGAAGTCTGGCAAATTCCTACCAGGGAAATGAAAATAATTTTAAGTACTGAAATGGATGTTTTAAGAAGATCAGCTGGAAAATCTAGAATGGATAGAATACGAAATAAAGAAATAAGGGAAATTATGGGTGTACAATAGGAGCCGGACATCATAGACATTATAGAAAAGAAAAGATTACAGTGGTATGGCCATGTCAAAAGAATGCCAGAGCAAAGATTGCTTAAAATTGTAATGGAATGGATCCCAATGGAATGGTGGAAGAGAAATTGACCGAAGAAAACTTGGATAGATGGTGTACAAGCAGCTATGAATATCAGAGGATTGGAGGAAGATCAGTGGACTGGACAGAAATGAATGGCGTTTGGTTTCCGGAAGACGGCGGTAGCTGCTATGATACCGGATGATGATGATATATTTAAGTAGAAATATATAATAATTGATAAAGTAATTAGATGAATATAAGGTGGTCGTTTTTTTCCCATAGGAAATTGTTATACTAATTTTAAAGGAGGCTAATTGGACTCATATGAAAGTGTGGAGGAAAATATCCATCTCTGCGGAGCCTAGGATGAAACCTTGTCATTCAATCATATAATCGACAGTATTTTCGGGTGAAATGTCTTGCCACATAAAAGTCTACTAATATTGTAATAGGAGCGGATGAACGGAAATCAGGTAGTATTTCGAAGAATGTTGCATAGTCTGGTTTTAAGCCGGCTTCTAGCTCGGCATATATACAAGCTCTTTTGCAGCTCCTTGTCGGATTGTCGGCAGTCCATGCTGGCGTGGGGGTGAAAGAAATCTTAATTAACGAGTCCATTGTTCTGAGAGCACCGGTCTGTGGTGTGAGTGAGTGACGGCAAAGCCTTGCTTCCTCGCGGAAGAATGAGAAAAGGGGAAGCACTACCAAGGGCGAAAGAAAGACAGATTTTCCCTTTTTTCTACCCTCAGCATCTGTAAAGAGATTGCAGTTGAAGCTGAATTTAGACGTTGTAGTAAAGCGTCATCATCATCCGTCGTAGCAATAATATTGTCTTAGTGACGACGATTGTGACGATAGGTTAGGTCTACCGTAAAATCGCCGTTCATATTTTGCCAATTAGTTTAATTTTTAGTTAAAATCTAACTATCTTTTGGCTGTTTGGTTACATTTTGAACTATTAAAATAAGATATATTTTTACTTAAGATGAATGGGAGTTTGTAGCTATACTGTACTTGCTTGCTTACTTACACACTGGTACTATCGAACCCATAGGTTCATCTCCGCTCGGACATAAGCTCTCCATATATCCCTATCCTGAGCTAATGCTTTCCAATCATTTCCTGTATAATCTACTTGTTATAAAAGTAAAAATTAAGTAAAGTGATCCCACTACAGGCCTCGGGAGGCCCTTGGGGTAGTAGGAGGTTAAGGCTCCCACTTTTTCTGGACAATCAGCACTTGATGTCAGCCGGGTTGTCAGCCCTGCGTGACGGCCGCCTTTACCCCCAGAGCAAGCTCTGGTACTCATTTCCTTTAGAGGCTGAGTCGACCCCAGGGTCATAGTGCCGCCAGAAGGTTTTGGTAAGTTTAAAAATCCTGACCCCACCGGGACTTGAACCCTCGACCTTCCGACTTGTAGCGCAGTGCCTTAACCACTACGCTACGGCGTGCCCCCATCTACTTGTTATAGTATTCTGAAATTGATTTTGGTCCCTATATTTTAGTCATTTGTATTAACCAGCTTTATTGTAATACTATTGTTTTACATGAGTGCATTTAATTACCTAATCTAATTAAAAAGATCATTAACAAGGGAACTATCAACCATTGCATGCCGAAATCTACCTTGAAATTTCTCCCAGAGAAGTGTTGTGATGTACTAAGGCCGTTTCCAAAAAATATTTGCCAATTTTAACCATCCATGGTAATTCTGTCCTAGGGCAGATCTTTCACTGCAATCATAGCATTTTCATGCTATGCTTTGCAGCTTTACTAGGGAATTGTAGGTGTGGTAGCTTCCCATTGCTTTCCACACCGGTGAAGGATGATGATGATGATAAGATGATAAAGATAAGGATGATGATGGCATTATGATTTCGTGGACTGTTTGGGCCTTAAAGTTTTCCTGACATTTGTCTTACAGGTGAGAAAAACCTCACCCAGGAAATCTGTCCCGACCGGGATCGACCCGGGCTTGCTGCTTGACAAGGAAGCACGCTACCTCGAGACCACAGCGGTGGACAATTTTAACTATAAGGCACAGAAATCGAAGCCAGAATCCGGCAATTGTAACCCCAATGTACGGAGCAGATGTATACCCCTGCACGAGTTAAGAGCGGAGTGAAGTGAGGCGGTACACGGCGCGGACGGCGGGTAGTGAGGGTTATCCAGTCAACCAATACAGGTGTTGTATTACTTCCCAATAGTTTAAATGAGAGATTTGGCGCTGGAGTTTAGAGCATTCCAGTTAAAAGGCAGTTATTTTTATGGGCATGTTCTTTGTATATCACAACGCTTCTCGAAAAAAAATGTAAGTAGGTTTCGTCATGCAGTGGTTGACTGTTCTCTTGTAAGATACATGTTTATGTAAACCATAAAAATATTAAACAATGGACGCATACAACCCATAAGCCTATAGTCACACAAAATTCTAAAAATATTGAAAACTAACTAACTCACTGGCACTATCGAACCTGTAGATTCATGGCCGCGCGGACGTAAATCTCCATACATCCCTATCCTGAGTAAATGTCTTCAAATCATTCCCTGTATAATCTATTTCCTTCAAATCATACTTAATGTTATTCTCCCACCTCATTCTTGCTCGACCAACTGGGCGTTTTCCTTCTGGTTTTTCTGCAAGAAGCTTCCATGCACGTCTTTCATTCCCCATTCGTGCCACATGTCCTGCCCATCGCAGTCTACGAGACTTAACTATTCTCATTATATCTGGCTTCCTATAAAGACCATGTAATTCACTGTTATGCAGTCCTCTCCATTCTCCTGTATGTTAATCTCACTTTGGTACAAAAATTTTCCTAATAACTTTATTCTCAAACACTCGTAATCTTCTTTCCTCCCTTAAAGTAAGAGTCCATGTTTCGCGTCCATATAATATAACTGGTAGAATAATAGTTTTATATATTTTCAGTTTAACGTTTTTTTTAAAGGAGTTGGGAAGTCAAGAGTTTCTGTTATGTATAATAGCACGCATTTCCTGAATTGAGCCTATGTTTAATTCCCTTGTGCATCTCACTCCTGTAAAAAATAAAGATTTGCTGTATATTTGTGAAATTCTAACCAACATTTTGAAAACAGAACATAAACTTATGAAGAAACACACAATTTCATTTGTGAATATACTATGGTCTGAAGAGCATTCCAAGTTAAGTTCTAGTGATGTAGCCATACTTGAATACAAATCTTGCAGCGCTGGTGAACGGAAGTGATTATAAATACTAAGAATACAATTTCATAATAAAAATACTCAACGATTACATTTTTATGTTATGCTCTTAGATATAATCCGTTGTTTTGGAGGAATTGCTTTATTTGTAATTTTAAATTATGCTTATCGTTTGTGCACATTGCCGATTTCACGCACGTCGGTCTCTAGCTAGCAAGTTGCATGTTAAATCGGCATGCGTTCAATAACAATATAAACAAAAATATTTTAACGTAAAAAACTACTAAAATATTATTACCATGCTTCCTCCTGATTCTGTTAGCTTATATCACATTTTCAGAAAAATCGAGCGTCCAGGGTTGGGTTGGTCTCTTTTAAACAAAAATTTAAATAATGTTTACGCGAGGTTTTTATGTCCGTTGCTAAACCTGTTCTTTAAACTCGATTCCAAATTCCCTTGTTTGGTTTGTAAAGAAAAATCAACTATTCTTATTTATCCAAAACGTTTACAAGTCTTAAGCGGCCCCTACACGATCATTATTTACGTCAGTATATTGCACAATATTTTGTACAATATTATTACTCGGCCAACCCACACAGTGCCTTATTATTGCTCAATAAATATGTTTGTGGGTGATACTTGGGCAGTCAACATGTTTATTCTAACACTGTTAACACAGAACTGAACTAGTATTGCGCAATATTGCCAACAAACGACGCATTATTTATTAGATTGCACTATAATAAATAATAGTTTTAAAAACGAAAACAACACGCTTTATTAGAAAACCGAACTAAAAAAATGAAAAATAATTTTAATTTCCAACACGCTTGGGATAAAATTAAAGTGGTCAACAAAAAAAAAATCTCCAAAACATTTAGAATAAAACTATAGTTATCTACAAATAAATAATAATTTTACCATCAAAAGCGTGGGGTGCTTTGTATGGTTTTTACATTTTCTTCTTAGAGACTTTACTTTTACCAATATCTGTTTATTATCAAATATATTAATTGATATAGAGCACCCCACGCTTTTGATGGTAAAATTATTTTCTTTTTGTTGATAACTCTAATTTTATTCTATATGTGTTGGAGATGATTTTTTTGTTGACCACTTTATTTTATCACAAGCGTATTGGAAATTAAAATTATTTTTCATTTTTTAGTTTTCTAATAAAGCGTGTTCGTTTAGTTTTTTAAAACTATTATTTAGTTTTTATTTTCTTCTGATTCTGGCCAGGATTTTAGAAACATTTATGAAATTATTGTATTGTCATTGGTCCTTTACAAGTATACAAAGTTTCAAGTCGATCCAATGTTTTTAAGTGGATAAAAATCGCGTTGAAAAATTCCGTTAGATAGATAGATAGATACATATAGGTCAAGCTAATATAAAGCGTGTAAAAATCAAACTGTTTTTGATTGACTCTATATATTGCGCAATCTTCTTACAGATGCTCAATATTATTGTACAATGTCAATTATTGTGCAATATGTTGACGTAAATATTGATCGTGTAGGGGCCGCTTTACGTCTGTTCTTCATTGTGCTTTAACGATGACCTTGAGATGTCTATGAAATGAGAATTAACTCGTGTTATCCGAAAAGCGACAATATAGCTTTTTATAATGACAGAGGTAAAAACTCAACGAAGGTCACTTTCTCTCAGCATCTTGAAGACTGCACAGAAGGGGGTGAGTTCCTGTCGCTCACTTGCAGCCCCCCCTCGTGACTGGCATGGTAATCACTTTCCACCCGGATTGAATAATTAATTAGGATTCTTTTCCCCCATTCGTCTGTGGTTTTCCTTTTCCTTTTTATCTTTATTTGAGTCCTTTTTTTTTCTTTTTAGGGTTCTTTTCTATTTGTGTGATGTAAGTCCCCCTTCTTCCCCAAACTTCACTTCGTCACAATCTGTAGCAAGTTTTGGCATAATGAAAATGTGTATTACTTGATTATTCACAAATCCCAAAATGCAGGATTTTGTTTTAAGAAGACTTCTTAATTGCGAGGTTTATTCAATTTTTCATTTATAGTACAACATCTGAAGCTAAAATTCTTCAACTGTTGAACAGATATTTATATAATAGGATTTTTATATGAATACTTTCTAACAAAAAAAAACTTTGCGAGATTAAAGTTTTATAATTCTTGGTGGTTTATAAATGTAGCGTAATTTATTTTTCTAATTCAATATGATATATTCTTTAAAAGTCAAATAACAGAGAATATAATGTTTTCTTTTTTCTTCCTTTCATTCTTTCTTTCTTTCTTTCTTTTTCAGTTTCTCTTACCACACACACGCCCTATATATATTATAATTACATTTTTGACATTGATCAATGCAAGCTTAATATGACATGATAAGAAAAATAAATGCCTGGACGGGATTTGAACCCGGACCTCTCGATTGGTACTCGAGCGTGCTAACCATTAGTATCACTGCTATAAAGTAAAAATATTCTCTTTAATTTGCTTACTTGTTCTGGTAGCTACCAGGTGGCAGTGAAGACCGAGTTCTCACTACATCTCATAATAATGGAGAATATATATATATATATAACGAAAAATAAGTGTTTGTATTGGATTTTCCCGATGGTGTATGGATAGCACGCTCGAGTACCATTCGAGAGGTCCGGGTTCAAATCCCGTCCAGGCATTTATTTTTCTTATCATGTTATATATATATATATATATATATATATATATTAACAATAAGATATAATATGTTAAGGATAATATTTTTATGAAAAATAATTCAAAATGTTTGTACGTTGTGTCATTAGTTCAATGTTCTTAGCTCCATATTCCTATATTATAATTTATTTGCGGTTATATTGAATGAATGAATAAGTCACTGTGTCCCATGAAGGGATAGGGCCTCCTACAAGAGCTCAAATATCATATGGTTCACGTGGGGAGAAACTGCACAGGAACTAATAACACTATTTTAAGTCTTCTCTTGTGATTTAAAGTTCATTTTTGGTTGGCAATATTGTGCAGTTTGTGATTGGACTCAATGTTTTTTTAATGATGAATTTTCGTCTTTTTTTTCGCAATTTATGAATTGTATCTGGTAGCATGGTTAGTACATTGTTTGTACTTATGTTTAGGCATTGATTGTTCACACTTTTTTATGCTGCGTAACTGCCTCTTTCCACACACTTCTATTGTGAGCGCTGGTGGGTTATTGGACTCGTAGTTCTTGCTTGAAATCGTCTGCCCATCTGCGTCTGGGTATGCCTTGTGATCTTCTGCCTGTGTAGTGTTACCACATGGTGGTTTCTTGTACCCATCTGCCGTGTTGCTGTCTCGCTATGTGGCCGCCAGCCTATTTCCATTTTGTCACTGTAGCGCGCTGTGCGACATTTACTGATGAAGTGTTTTTTTTTGTAGTCTGATTTCAAATTTTTCTCTCTCAGTGATATGCCAAGTATTTTCGTCTCTCTATTTTTCTTCGGTGCGGTTATATTACATTATTGTAATTATTTTTAGTGTTGTAAATTACAAAGACTTTGATCCATTTACAATAATTGGAGTTACAATTGGGATAAAATACTCAATTATTCACGTTTCACGGTAGTTTTTCTTTTATATATACTCCTCAATTTTTCCTATCTTGGTCTTCTTTTTGTATTTATTATTAACTTAATGATTTATTTAATTACAGTGAGCTCCGTTATTTTATAGGAAACCAGATTCGTAAGAGCTGTTAAGTGTCGTAGACTGTTATGGCAGGACGTGTGGAACGAATTGGGATGAAAGAGGAGTTCGAAAATTTGTTTCCTAGATAAATGAAATGTTAAGTACACAGTAGGTAGACCAAACAACGAGATGGGATAGTAACTTTAACCATGTTAACAGGTAGGTGAATTAAACTGGGAATTATTGGAAAAATTTACCTGAGAGGATAGGGATGTATAGAGAGCTCATTTCCATACAACCATGTACCTATGAATTCAATTGTAGCAGTGAGTTTGTGAGCTAGTTAGTTACTGTAACTATATGTTATTTTACGAGACTAGCTTTACGAGAGGAAAATTGCCCACTCCACTCCTAGCATATACGGAATCGACAATGAAGTCTATTAACTACTTACTAACTATATAAAAACATGTAGTCACCAATTTATTACAGTGATTGTGCCAAATCTGAATCAGATTCATCTTCAGTCTCTGTATCGGCTGAGGAGGTGCTGCTGGGCTGTCTTTCTCCATTTATAACGAAACTATTTATCGTATCAGGAGAATGAGATATGCCTCGCAATATAACTACTCAATGTCCGTCGCCGTGGCGTAGTCGGTAGAGTCCCTACCTTCCACTCCGGCGACCCAGGTTCGATTCCCGGCGGGGTAGGGGATTTTTAATTTCCACCTTGGGTCTGGATGTGTGTCTTGTCATTGTGTCTATATGTGTGAGAATAACAGAAAGTTAACAAAAAAAGGTAAAACAAGAAGGATAACGAAAAGAGAGAGAAAAAAAGATAGTTTTGTTCGGCCCCGTAGCCGAGTGGTTAAAGCAAGAAGTCTTGGCGCATAACTACGGGCCTTACGCTGGTTCGAGTCTCCATGGGGGAAAAATTTATGTCCGTCGCCCTGGCGTAGTCGGTAGAGTCCCTACCTTCCACTCCGGCGACCCGGGTTCGATTCCTGGCGGGGTAGGGGATTTTAAATCTCCCCTGGGTCTGGGTGTGTGTCCTGTCGTTGTGTCTATGTGAGGATAAAAGAAAGTTAACAAAACAGGTGAAACGAAAAGGGAAAAAAAGGTAAAACAAAAAGGAAAAAGGTAAAACAAAAAGGAAAAACAGTATAAACGAAAAAAAAAATAGCTAATTTTGAAGGAACATATAGACACAGAGGTGCAGTTCAATCAATCTCTAAGAATCGAAAAAATATATCGTTGTTCCTCACTCCTTTGTTACATTTTCGGATTTTCATTGTCCCTTATTGCACTATAGAGTGGCTGTAGTATGCACTTAGAAATTATTGAAATTGAACTCATAAAAATATGTTTAAAACATTGTCTACATATTTTCACCAATCCTATCTAATAGACACCGAAATTGATCGCGAAAAAACGTATTATAATGTATATGAGTCTATGTGTTTTATCGCACAACTTTTTGTTTTTAGAAACCAAACTCGGCATATAGCAATTATGATATAATTAAAGAATAAGGCGAAATTCGTTAACGGGACATTAGGAGTAGAAGTTCACCTGAAAATTTAAAAGTGTTCTAGCGGTCGCAATTTTCGAGTATTCGCAACCAAATTCAATATGTACTATAGAAATAAAACGGGTGAGATATTCTCCAAAATCAGCGAAATCCAACCATTAGATGTAAAAGGGGGTGGTTTACCTTAATCCCAAAATTAAAATTTCTCTTTGTTTTCACTGCGATCCGATACATTCATATAACTAACACGAGAAATTAGTGTTTCGTCAATTTAAGTGTTAACAGAATAAAGATAAATCATCAAAATCGAACCAATAATTATATTTGCTAAGGAATTCAATTAGTTTACGCAGTTCATACGTCTGCGATCACAATTTCACTCTTCTTTTCTTACAGAACCTATTGCTTCCTCCATAAAAGTTTTTATTCTCGGATTGGTCATTTTTCCCGTCACGTTGTTTTCTCTTAAAATACATTTAATTCTGGGCCACACTAATTCAGTGACGTATCGCTACTGGAATTTCCTTCCTCAAGATATCAGGGGTTGCCGCCCACTTGGCACCTTTAAGTCACGCTTATACAGTTACCTGTTGTCTAATTATTCATTTCTCTTTATTTATTTAAATTTATACTATGTCATTAATAACTTTTTCTCGTTTTTTTTACACCTTGTACATATTATATATTTAATTCGTTAAATTTAGAGTAAATCAAAATAGATTATAAATATTGATTGTATTGTATTGTTTTTATAATATGTAATTGTTTATGTAGTTGTAAGACTATTTTTTTTTTTTGTATTTTGTATTTTTTAAAAACCTGGTTGAGAGGCAGACAAGGCCTTAAGGCCTTAACTCTGCCAGGTAAAATAAAGCTATTTATTATTTATTATTATCTTCTTCTTCTTCTGCTTCATGAAATTAGGCCTTTTGACCTGTTTTCACATCAAGTGGGATAGTGTGTATTTATTATTATTATTATTATTATTATTATTATTATTATTATTATTATTAATAAGATTATTATTATTATTAATAAGATTATTATTATTATTGTTATTAAGATTATTATTATTATTGTTATTAAGATTATTATATTATTATTATTATTATTATTATTATTATTATTTATTATTATTATTATTATTATTATTATTATTATTATTATTATTATTATTATTATTATTATTATTATTATTATTTATTATTATTATTATTATTATTATTATTATTATTATTATTATTATTATTATTATTATTATTATTATTATTATTATTATTATTATTATAGATCTCACATAAAAGATGGGAGTCCAAGCACTATGTTGGCGTCTACTTTTAATGTTTTTCTTTTGGTTTATGCAGGTCTGTAACTATCTTATCAATACTTTCACTCACCGACAAACCTTTGTTCCTTTATCATAAGTAATGCCACGAGTGGTTTCCAAATTATCGATAAATTCACGGCTCACGAAGTGAGGAGTGAATTTATCTAGAGAATTTGGAAATCAAGAGTGGCATTCGTTAGGACTATATAACGAATAAAATTAAGCTGTTTACTCACAAATCACTAATTAAATATAGTTTGTTTAATATTTATATATTTATGTAAACGGCGATGATTGAAAACAGATGAGAAACGTTATGTTTCATTTGCTCATCACTGCAACCAGATCATATTTATTGCCAAATAGAATTGCAATATTGTAACAATGCACCCTAGTGGAGAAAAAAATGAAGCACATCATTGCAGGTTATTAATTAATTTCTGATGTCCTATGATGTAAATATGTCAATTATATTTTTCTGCAACGTTAATTCCTGGGAAATAATACGTATAAGAATGTGCAAATAGTGGTTTCTTGTTATTGTGGTATAATAAATTGCTACGAAAGTGTTTCTATTATATCTCACAAGCAGAATCTGGTTACATTCATTCACTATATACACAATCTGGTAGCCACTTCGTTGTATGAAAGCGATAAAATGAAAGTGATAAAATCGAGGTGAAAAACGACTGTGATTGGTTGTAATTCAAAATTCGTTAAAATGTGATTTGCCATTTGGGGCATGAGTTAAATAGCCACTATGCAATGTTACCTTACACTGTAGACCGGTTGGCCAAGATGGTTTGTTTATTTGAACACAGTGGTAAGGTGCGTTATCAATAACCATTAGTTATTATTCTCGGATATAGGGCAGAAGTTTATCATGAAAATATTTTATGAAATTTACACTTTTCATTTGCCCTTGGTAATCCCACGGTTGGACTTCAAGATTTGCAAAGTAGTTGGGCATTTGAAATAAAGTGATCCATGCAGGATTGTATAAACCTGTTTACCCAACGCCTTCTCTATTTTGCCAATATTTAGAAAAACACATTATTATCAATGTTCCACTCTTTCACGCTCAGCTTTATGAGAATTTATATTTTTCACTAAGTAGTCGTGACACCATGTCACTATATAAATATATATATATATATATATATATATATATATATATGGCCATCATTCTTATCCTTACCATTATCATTATCATCATCCTTCACCGGTGTGGAAAGAAACGGGAAGCTACCACACCTACACAATTCCCTAGTAAAGCTGCAAGCATAGTATGAAAATAGTATGATTGCAGTGAAGGACCTGCCTTCGGGCAGAATTACTATGGATGGATGGATATATATATCTATTTATATTTATTTTATTTATTTATTTATTTATTTATTTATTTATTTATTTATTTATTTATTTATTTATTTATTTATATGTTTATTTATTTTGATTGGTATTTATTCCATCTGAAACACATTTTATTTAATATTCGGTTAAGTGATTTAGGTAATCCCAAGGTTGGACTTCAAGATTTGCAAAGTAGTTGGGCATTTGAAATAAAGTGATCCATGCAGGATTGTATAAACCTGTTTACCCAACGCCTTCTCTATTTTGCCAATATTTAGAAAAACACATTATTATCAATGTTATGGTCCCAGGGTAAATTAATTTGATTTTTTCGCAATGGGTTGGAGTTTTGAAATAATTTATTCTTTATTTTATAAATAAACCATGACTGTTACGACGAATAACACATTAACCGAAATCTTCAACGGTCACAACAGAATGCTGAAGATGAGTTGCTGGTGTTTTCTATAAGTTAAAAGAGTAATTACTCAAGACAATTATCCTTCATTTCCACATTTTATTTTCGATAATTTTATTGCGGTAAGTCCCACATCCGTATAAGTAGCAGAACGTTTGGTTTGTTTTATGAAAATAACAAAAACTTGTTTCTAGCTTCCTCATCACATTTATCTATTATTCTAACTTATTATTTCACGTCCCTCACAATGAATTATTTTATTACATTTCACAGCAGACATATCAATTAGTGGGGCACGCCGTAGCGTAGTGGTTAAGGCACTGAGCTACAAGCCGGAGGGTCGAGGGTTCAAGTCCCGTTGGGGTCAGGATTTTTAAACTGACCCAAACCCTCTGGCGGCACTATGGCCCTGGGGTCGACTCAGCCTCTAACGGAAATGAGTACCAGACGCTTGTTCTGGGGGTAAAGGCGGCCGTCACGCAGGGCTGACAACCCGGCTGACATAAAGTGCCGATTGTCTAGAAAAAGTGGGAGCCCTAACCTCCTACTACCCCAAGGGCCTCCGGGTCTGTTGTGGGATCACTTTACTTTTACATATCAATTAGTTCGTATAATAAACACCAACATTAAAATTATAAATATATTTCGTATATAGGGTGTGAGACATGTAGATTAAAAAATAGAGACTGCATTTAAACGGTATTTCCCACTCTCTGTTTATATATATATATATATATAATATATATATATATATATATGTTATATTGCAGATTTTCGCGGATATAAGAATGAATAAGAAAGTTTTCTTGGGTTTTCCGCGTCTTGGATTCAAGTTCGGCCCCTGGCCACTGACTCCGACGTTTCGGCATGATCCCACATGCCATTTATTAAGGAATGATAAGTTCGAGTCACAGGTTTAGGTCTTATATAATTAAACAAATAGAGTTTTTCGCTGTGGTCCGTTTCGGAAGACTCCGAAACGGACCACAGCGAAAACTCTATTTGTTTAATTATATAAGACCTAAACCTGTGACTCGAACTTATCATTCCTTAATAATGGCATGTGGGATCATGCCGAAACGTCGGAGTCAGTGGCCAGGGGCCGAACTTGAATCCAAGACGCGGAAAACCCAAGAAAACTTTCTTATTCATATATATATATATATATATATAAAATGAAATCGGTCAATATCCTACCTCATGATAATTATATGTGTTCATTAGCACTATTATTACCTAATCGTGATTCTGTGAAATCAATATCCAGTCATCACATATTGGACGCAAAGCTAGGACCAATAAAATACATTATTTTGTATAAGATGGAAATATAATAAAATAAAATTTAAAGCATTATGGTTTTTAGTATTTATCATCATCATCATCATCATCATCATAATCCTGCCAGGTATTAGTCCTAGAAGAATTGTTACGACCTGATAAAGCGGTTTTCGTGCCATCTTTTCATAGGTCGACCAAGTGACCGTTTTCCATTTGGACAGTAGTTCATTATTGCCTTGGGGATCCTGGATTTAACTTATAAATAATATAATTATAATATACGTTATATGTATGTACAATTGAATTTAAGTTACAAAACTAGAGTTAAAAAGCCAATTGAATGGAATGCGGTTCAAAAAAGTAATGTTTTAATTTTATTTATTTTAATTTTTATATTGTACCATGGAAATGTAATCTATGAACGAACAACACTGAAAATGTTTTGTTGGATATTCTTTACAACATGTGGCGTAACTTTTTAATGCCTTCATAAACTCCTGTCAGATTTTATTCTTAGGTTTACATTTTTCAAATTATTTCATACCATTTACAATGATTTTTACATTTTTTTACGATCATTCAATATTTTTTTATGATATTTAACTACATATTACGTAGCATGAGTATGTGGCAGCCATTTTGATTTTAACGAATATTCTAATCAAAAGCAAAGTCTTATTCCAGTGCAGCCAACATGGAGCATGTACTAATTAACTGTACTCATACACTTAAGGATTTCCGGATTTACTATTTATTTTTTGGGCGTTGCATTCTTTCACGAGTTAGAGTGCTTAAATTGTGTTAGGTTAGATTTTAGGTTCGTTAAATTACATGTTTGTTGGCTGTATCCCGTGATTCCATAGAGTAAACCGCTTCGCGTTTGTTCACGCATGCGCATTGTGTATGATTGGAATTTAGAAAAATGTTTGGCGTCACATGTAAAAAATTCCCATTTTGATTATACGCAAAATAATCTTGTCATTGTTTGATTTACGTTTGACTCTACTATAGTACATTCATAAATACAACATTTATTGTACGGATATTACAATTCTGTGATTGTAAAAATGTAATATTTTCATGTATTTATTGGATTGTATTTGGAGTGTGTTGTTAACAGAAATGTTAGACGGTCAGAGATTGGGTGTAAAACACGGTTTAGAAGACTGGCTTTATAAAAGGGACGGTGATGAAGAGAAGACAATATACTTGTAATAAGCTCCTTTAATAGGGTCGTTGTTGTTCCAAATACCCTGTGGCTTAGTTTGTTGTATGAATACGATTCCTTAAGTTATAAAAAACTGTGTTTATTGGTAGAGTGAGAGAAAATCTGCCTTAACTAGCACACGAGAAAATTAAAACTTTGTCTACGTACTTTTTCCTTTTCCTTCATTGAGGTGAAGTGAACTGAAAATTTCTCCCTTCGCTCTATGGAATTAAAGTGTTAACACTGCAACATCAACAAAAAATTGCGTAAAACGGAAAAGAGGATTACATAAACTCATTGTAGTGTGTATTGGAGAGCTGGTAGGGTTTTTAGATCATTTATCACCATTCCAAAATGTATGAATACTCTAAGGATCCCCTTTTATGTTATATTTACTTAGGAAGTATTATGATTTGGTTTCAAGAATTTTACGTGAAAAGTTGTAAATTATTTAAAAAGAGTCAAGAGTTTGAGAAGAGGAAGGTATTTCGTCCACTTGTTGGTGAAATAGGAAGATTAATTTTTCAGGTGTATCAGGGGAGAATCACGTGTATCCAAATCGGAAGATGTTATTACACATAATATAGGCTAAACGTTTCAAGCTTTCTTCATATAGTTTACATCTGACTGCATTTCCAAACATCATTGAATAAAAATAATGCACGTCAATATAATGAAAACCTTCAATGGAGTTTAAGTGCCCCCCCCCCGATAATATTCTATGTGACAAATAATAGATTTAACTTTAAATACCTATAAAATATAATTTAGTCATGTTAGATGGTAACTAGTAATGCTAGGTGATTTTCATGTTTATATTCCTGAGAATATTATATATGTTTTGTTAGCATGCAATTTGTGCTCGGCTTCATACTTCATATACTTTTTTGTCGTACTTACAACAATGGCGACCATGATTGAAAGTTCAACTTCCTACATTTCGGGGTTGCCAACCTAAATAACTATATCGTAATAAAATAACTATACTGCAATATATTACAAAAATGTGTGGGAAATTAAACCACTACCCTCTATGTATACTAGATAAATGTATATACAAAAAATATCCAAAATATAGTGTTAATATACATTATACGAAACAAATCCCTGCATTTTAAATGAACTAAACTTTATTTGAAACAATATAAAACAATAAATACGTATTTGCCGCAATTTTATCACTAATATTGGTCTCACGGCCTCCTGTAGTTTCACAATAATAAGCATTGCCTACACTGTTAACATTAATAAATTGTTTATAATGAACGCAAATAATTCCAACAAAGATGTTATACTATTATTTATTATTTTGAAAACATCATCGCGCAAAAAATAATGTACAACGTTTGTGAAGTGTTTTACAGGATCTCGGAAATTAAAAACCTCGCGAGTATCGTAATACTATTTAGCATGATACATGAAAGGTTATTAAGGGAATTCCTATTCTACAACAATTACATTTTTCATACTATAGTGTTTTATTTAGAATATGTTCAATTGGCGGCCTTGACAAAGACAAAAAGACGGACAAAAACCATGCGGCTAATTAATTAACTATCAACTAGCGGTGAGCAAAGCATTCGGTTCTCGCTTGGCATTTTTTAAATGGTAGAACCCCGGGTTCCTGTGAAAACAATAGCCCTGTTTGTGAGAAATTTCGATGAAGTTAGTTTAACCATGGTGCGACGGCTCCGTTTTGTAGGTGTAGTTGTCACAAAGAACCGTGTGGTTTACACGATGGCGTGAATGTCGTTAATGGTAGCAGTTTGTGGTAATGATATAAAGTTTTTATTTATTATTAGTTTGTATTAAGTTCAATACACGATTTAAAATAAATATCCTCAACTCTTGTCCAACTCAGACTCCGGCCGAGAGATGAGATGAAGCCACTATATTTTAAAAGTCTGTTACCGACAAGGGTTCCAGCTCACCACTCGACGCACCGTCGCAAGGGCAGATGAACGAAATGGATTAGATGAGTATGGAAAAATGGTGAAATGAAATCTGTGGATGGAAAAACAGGATAAACCCATTAGAGGATTTAAATAAATAAAATAACTTATTCAAAATAAGATTTTTTTAAATTATTTATCTGAATATAAACTTTCCAGATAACACTTTGAAATATTTACCTAAAAGTTTCGTCTCCTCAACGTTATTAGTTATTTATCTGTAGCGCTTTCGGGACTAGTCCCATCATCAACAGGGTCTTATATATTTATCTGTAGCGCTCCCGAAAGCTCTATAGATAAATAACCAATACAGTTGAGGAGACAGATCTTTAGGTAAATATTTCATAATTTTATATTTTAATTTTGAATAATACCTCAACGGATCTTATCATGAATCTTATTAATGTTGATTTTCCAGATAAATGTAATTTGTTTTTTTTATATAATTTTGTTTTGAAACATGTTTCCTTATAAGTTTTTTCTCTTTTAATAATAATAATAATAATAATAATAATAATAATAATAATAATAATAATAATAATAATGTTTTATTTATTCTGGCAGAGTTAAGGCCATAAGGCCTTCTCTTCCACTCAACCAGCACAAATACAAGTAAATATTTGACAAATATAGATATACGCTATACTAATTATAAACAGTTAAAGATACATTAAATGTAGCAATGTAAATTTCATGTACAAACAATATTTTATACAATAATAACAATAATAATACTTACGATAATAATAATAATAATAATATAATGATAATGATAATAATATAATAATAATAAGCCTATGGTTGACAAATATTTTCCTCTCAAAATAACTAAATGAAATAAAAATTATATAGAGTAAATTAACTCCAAGAGATATTTTAAACTGTTTTATGTTTTGTAGGAGTTATTTGGTACTAAAATGTAATTTTATAAGAATAAATTGAAATATATTTGGCTAATTATTATTCTTTAATTGAGGTTCTTAAAATGGAAAGAAGATATATGAAAGAAATTATATATAGATATCGAGGAATATGTGGGACAGTCAGACGGAACTTATGAAACAGATTCAGCGAAAGAAGCTATTCATTATGGGAAAGGGAAGTTTTGGGTTCAAGGGAGAGTATAGTTACAATGGGGAGGAGGAACGGATCTACCGACTCAAGCCGTTGTTGATGATTATGATGATTAAATAATTGTTGCACAAATCATCCTCTTCATAATTGTTGTCTTATTAGTCCACTTTATTTTTATATTAATTTTAATTGTCTAACGTAAGTGGATTGACTAAATTTGTAGATTACACAGCTCTACAACTCTACAAAAAAACATTTTGCCCTGGATATCTCTGCGAATTTCTATGTTTTCAAGTGCACAGTTTACGAATATATTCATGAAAGTGCTGAATGTGCTCTAAAAATTATAGAAGAAGTATAACATGGGTTTTCGACATTTTTCTTTCTATTTAGCCTACTTCGGTGTACACTAACTTAAAAAAACAAGTGGCTTATAAATATTTTTTTTTCATATTTTCCGATTTTCTTAGTGTAAAATGAAAATAAATATTAAAAAGACCCAGAGCAAATCTTTCAAAATCATTGATAGTTTCATGAATTGTTAGCATAAATATATCCGAAATTAATCTTATATGAAGGGCAACAAAACCACTGTTGACCAGTGTTATTGTTAAAAATTACTGGAATGTCATTCGTTCACAGCGGGTTTGCATTCGAACCCAGGTCGGAGTTCTTTGCTTTCTGAATTTTTTCGAAGTTTTCCTTACTGTAAGACAAACCAAACGAAAATTCAAAGTCCACCATCTAACCATCATATTGTTTATTATTTAAATATACGTGATTTTTTTTGGATTTTGACACCATCTTTAAACTGATCACTCATTTGGACAGATCTTCCTAGTCCTTGTGAGGACGAAAATGTATGCAGGCTTATTAGATTCAGAGCTAAAAATCCTATCCCGATAGGTTATGTCATCGTGAGGTCCGGAGTCGTGGCATATAAAAATGGAGGTTAAACTAAGAAGGAAAAAAATAGATTACTGATGATCAAGCTAAGTTGGACCCCTTCGGATGCCGCTGCAAGGAGAAGCTTCCTCTTTGGCTGCAGTCACTCGTCTCATCCATTTGATCATATTTGTTTTTGCTATTACATAAGAATTAGTTTATTACTATCGTGCCCTATATTGAAAACGATGTACTTTAAGAAATCATATATTATATCAATCCTCGTCCACCGTTGTGGTCTCGAGATAGCGTCCCTGCCTCGTACTTAACGGTCCCGCGTTCGATTCCCGGTCGGGACAAGTTTCCTGAGTGATGGTATTTTTCGGGGTTTTTCCTCACCTATAAGACAAATGTCAGGACACTTTTAGGCCTAAACGGTCCCCGTTTATCATATGGCCATCAACATCATATTCCCCAGTTTAGTATGACATGTGTGAATGGTGTGTTTCGTCTTAATGTTGTGTTGTCTCGGAGGAGGCTCTGACATTGAGCTGATCATTCATTCGATGAGGCCCTTCATGTCATTGTGTGGTCAATAAAGTATGTATGTGATCCATAGTTAAAATCCCTCTTCCGACAGGTCATGTCACTATAAGGCCGGGGTGGCGTGTGGCACGTAAAAGTACCTATAAAGCGAGAAGATAAACTGCGTTAATGGTATGAAGTATTAATCCTAAAGAAGTGCGTGGTTTTTGCGATATCTTATCTTTATTTATTTATTTGTTCTTTAATTTATAATTACATTATGTTTTAAAAGCAGAAGTACGTTGTAATTCTTATTATAAACAAAAAGTTGGAGCTGACAAAGAAATTGGTTTCTTATATAAGAAGAAATATTGCTGAGAAAATGTCGCATTTTGGTGCACCCTATTTCTTGCTGTTAAAAGCATTGATACACAACACAGTTTGTTTAGCAGCTTCATACCCTATATACTACGATGTAACTCCATTTCCGTTGACGCGCCATTAAATTTTATTGTATTTTCTACCAGTGGTAAATCACTTTACGAATTTCATCCAATCAAATATGTTGGTTGAGTTGCCAACCGTATCGGGTCTTCCCTATCCTTTTTTTTTATCCCCTTTCCCCTCTCATCTTAGTAGGAAGCTGTAGTTCCAAAGAAGATTCCCAGATGACGTTGTAGAAACCTGACGTGACTTCGAAGTCACATTATTGACGATTTTGTGTTCTGTTATTATTCCACTTTATATAAAATTCAGTATTAGATTGATCCTTTGCTTTTTGTTTTCTCTGAGGGAAATCATTCACTTTAGAAAAGAAAAGGATACCTTTTTGAGTGAGAGTCCAGGTTTTCACGAAGCAAATCTGAGTAAGCTAAGAACCTTTCTTTGAAGGGATTTCTACAATCTTTTTTCTCTTTTTATCTCTATCCTTTTACCTCTCAGGAAGACATTTTCCTTCTCTCTGAAAAAAAGACGTCAAGTACAATTTGAGTCCAAATCGTAGCAATAGCTGTCAAAACGGTTCCACATTACAGAGGTTTGATGTACAAAGAGGAAGGAGAGGAAGAGAAAAAACTGATGGCACACAAGGGAGGCGTTAATACAATTTTTAATACATCAATCTCTTTCCTAAGAAGGTATGGGGTTTTCGTTTTATATGTTCATGTTACGTGAAAGATATCTT
This sequence comes from Diploptera punctata, assembly GCA_030220185.1. NCBI lineage: Eukaryota > Metazoa > Arthropoda > Insecta > Blattodea > Blaberidae > Diploptera > Diploptera punctata. Next base: position 491,695 of record JASPKZ010006811.1, on the reverse strand, counting down.
AAAGCGATTGAGAAGATATTTGATTTCAATAGATTTTTAATCCTTCTAACAGGTGGGAATAGAAAAATTGAAATTTTCATAAAGAAAAATATTTAGAATTTTCTACTTATTTCAATTATTATTTATAAATTAGAATCATTTGTCATATCATCTCGTCTAGGATCTTTCGGTACAGGATTGTACCAGTGTTCTGAATACAGCTATTGTAATTAGCATGCATTTGTTTTTGGTGTAAGTTGATTAATTTTAATTTGTAATTAAACATGCCATTTTCATTAATGAAGAAATACACCCTGATAATTGAATATCAAACCAACATTTTTCTTAATGATTGATTGTGGCATAAGTTTCTCTCGTCCTTCCATATGGTCGTTACCTCGGACGCATTGGGTCGGTTTCTATCCTCGAACGGAACAATATTCCTGGATGAGAATTTTTCCGAACCTGTTACACAGGTCAGGAATTTCCAAGGTCAAAATTGTCCCCATCATAATCATTAATATATCTGCTTATTAAATGCGAAAGCTTAAGTCTTATATTAAATGTTGGAATGTCTGAGATGTGACCTCGGCATTGATCTGATAATTAATCTGGGATGGATCTCCATAACATCGTGTTGTCAAAAATATAATAATATTTTTTTTCGGAATGTATCTACAATTCAATTCGAATAGTTTTCCATCACTCTAAAAAAATCCCCTTCTCCAGTTATAGCGGTCCTGAACATCCTCATCTGTAGGTCCCAATTCATTCATACTACTTCTGACACCATTCATCCAACCTTCTTTAGGTATTCTCTTTCTTCTTTTACCATATATTTTCCACATTTTAGTGATTTTATCGGATGTCATTCTCTTGAGATATTCATACCATCTTAATCGTCTCTCTTCAATTTCTGTAATACATATCTTTCAACTTTCATAATTTTCTTAATGTCAACGTTTCTAAATTATTCTAATGTGGACTTGCGCGATGATCTTCTCCAGTCATCCATCTCTGTTACTAATAACTTGTTAGCTTGGCCCTTTTAACTCTCCTTGTCCGATTTTAAAGTAAAAAAAGTTTAAAACATTTTAAGTAAAATTGTAATATACTTAAATTAATAACCAATCTTAAATTCATAATATTTTAAATTTTTTTCACTTATATAAAGTATATAAACAAGTTTATCCCTATCTATATTAAACATATAGATTATAAATTATTTTAATAATCGGTTCCTGCTTGAAGGTCAATTAATTGAATTTGCATGGACGATTCCCCCTCTATCATTTTAATTTTTATTGCAATTCCCTCTTTACGACTTCTTTACCTAATAGATTGAAAAGTTCCACGCACCCAAATAAATAAAAATGAAATAAATCTTAATTTTAAGTATATGATCAATATAGTATAGTACGTTCTAAAATGGTATTATAAATAGATTTATTTGTTCTGTAATACTGATTTCAGCATGCCAATTCCTCTCTATACATCTGCTATTACGTTTTCTAATAATAATAATGATATAATAAATGTTTTATTTAAAATGGCAGAGTTAAGCCCGCAGGGTTTATCTTCCACTTAACCTGTAATGCAAGATATACAAAATGTATTTACACACAACTAGCTTTTTTTTTCTTTTTTTTTTCCCTTTCTCGTTTTCCTTCGTTTACGCTGTTCTTACTTTTTGTTTTACCTTTGTTAACCTTTTTATCTTATTCACACATACAAACACAAGACAGGATATACACCCATACCCAAGGTGGAGATTTAAAATCCCCTACCCCGCCGGGAATCGAACCCGGGTCGCCGGAGTGGAAGGTAGGGACTCTACCGACTACGCCACGGCGACGAACATTTTTTTAGATGAATGTGAATGATTATGATTGCGATGGCCATATGATTTCGGGGACCGTTTGGGCCTTAAAGGTTTCCTGAAATTTGTCTTACAAGGTGAGGAAAAACCCCGATAAAAACCTCACCCAGAAAAACTGTCCCGAAGCTAATACCTGACTACGCCTAGATAAATTAAATGTATTTTATGTTTAGTTGAATAAGTGAAAAGGAAAGTAATTATAAATTCATATCGTAATTATTTTTAGATACCCCTTGCCGATTACCTGGCGTTGCCCGGGAATCTACTTATCCCGATCTTCTTGGTATCAATGAGATGATAATCAAAAATGGTTATTGTGAGTTATCCGTAGAAGATAAACATATGCTGTCGCGGACTTTTGTAGAATGTTTCGAAATATTCAATTCTATGTACATAAATTTCGTATATTTGTTATGGTTTAGATAGCTTAAGCCAATTAAACGTCCAAAAAGCTAATTTTTTAATGCAGAGATGTCTTTTTTAGCTCCGGCCCTATAGTACGTAGGGTAATATGTCAATTGTCCCAGAAACAAACCTCTGAATGATGGTAAAAATCCCATTCAAATCGATCAAGTAGTTTTTGATTATATAAAGGAGAGACAGACTCACGCTCGTCTTTATATCAAGATTCTAAGATTATACATGATCCACAGTTTATAATCCGTTATGGGGAGCTTTGAAGACCAGATACATATATTAGCAAAATGTAACGATTTAGGATATTGGAGGCGTCAGTTATTACCGGAAAGATTTCTAAATTCAAATCGTGAAAGATTGGCATGCTACGAGTTAATGGTAAATCCAGAAAATTGGAAGAACTTGGGTAAATTTCTAGACAAAACGCGGAAAATAATAACAACACTCATTCATGAATCAAAATGCAATATCATTAATTCTTAATAATAGTTCTACGTAACTTAATTTATGCATAAAGTTATTGTATTATTATGTAATTATAATATTATTGTGTTTTCTTTACGTAATTGTAATATTATTGTTTTCTTTTTGTTTTTCTTTATACTATTACCAAACATCAACTTATTGTAACGGGACTGTCAACAGCACGTACGGCTTACTGCCCATGCGACCCATATTTGTAAATAACATTGTATAGGCCTATATCTTACTTTTAGTCAAATAAAGTCCTATTACTACTACTAAGTAATCCTTTATCGACAAGCCGTGTCCGATTAAGAGCCTGAGTGCGTAGGACATATGAAAACACCTACTGAAAGAAGCTAAACTAAGGACAGAGAGAGAGAGAGAGAGAGAGAGAGAGAGAGAGAGAGAGAGAGAGAGAGAATTCCCTCTCTCTATAGACGGATAAAAAGCTAGATATGTATTTAATGAATGAAATGTTAATATTGAAACAAAGGTGGTTACTTGCCCACCGGTTAGAGTGCAAACCATTCGAAAAGAATGCATCATGTCGATGAAACTTCTCCAGTGTTTATTGCGTGCATGAGGGTGGAAAATGCAATTGGTGATATTCTGAACCATGTTTTCGAGGTTGGCGCGAATAAATGGAAGATGTATGGGCTCAAATATGTGATGTATGTGGCGGCAAAATACAACGATCGATCACGTGATCAATGACGTGTGTGAGTGTGTTGGAGTGTCAATTTCTCCTTCGGTTTCCCATTTCCTCTATGTGTGTGTTTTGCTACCACAGCTCATTTTATTCCTCCCTTCCCCCTCCCATACACACACTATCATGCAAAAGATGGATCGGCGGATGTATCAATCTGACCTCTATTTAAAAAAACTCACGTATTGCAGCGGCTTATCAAACATCAAATATGTTTGCATTTTTTGCACAGCATACATCACTTTCCGACGAACGTGACATTAAAATGCAATATCTGAGCTTTTGCCTTCATTTTCCCTCTAATGAACAGGAATATTTTCACAAAAAAGTTTCATTAAATTATCCTTCAAAATGTCGTATGAATTTATAAATATAATCATAATAATAATAACAAAAATAATAATAATATTATGATAATAATAATAATAATAATAATAATAATAATAATAATAATATGAAAATGTTTGTAATATATAGGCCTAGCTAAAAGTAGATTATACTAATAATAAATCTAATACTGTACTTTCATCTAAAAGTCACTAAAATTTTACTTAATAGGTATCAATCAGTCAATCAATCAAAATTCCCATAATTTCTGCATGGCTCTCAGAAAACTTATCCATCTGACTGTATTCCTGACCAGCTCCTTGATCTCATTCCAAGTCCTCACCACTTTTTAGCTTCTTTGAGAACAGTTCGTTTCTATGTTATCTTAGTCCTGCCAATTCCACTGCTGCCCTGTGGGTTCCAATCCAATGCCATTCTCGCGAGTCATCCGGAGGTCGACGAAGTGTATGTCCCAGCCATCCCCACTTCCTTTGCCGAATTTAAAGTTTAACTGATTTTTGTTTGGTTTTTAACTACAGGTTTTCATTAAATATATTAACCGGCCAGAATATTTTTAATATATTTCGCCAACTTCTATTAATGAAAATCCATCCATCCATAGTAATTCTGCCCGAGGGCAGGTCTTTAACTACAATCATAGCATTTTCATGCTATGCTTTGCAGCTTTACTAAGGAATTATAGGTGTGGTAGCTTCCCGTTGCTTTCCACATTAATGAAAATAATAGGTATAATTTCTTCAAAGCATAATTTAAGATTAATAATTATATTATATTATAATTATTTTTAATTAATATGTGTTATGCTTTCATAATTTAATTAAAAAACAAACATAAAAAAAATTTCACAAATAAAAATTTCACAAATAAAAATAAATAAATCAGAGATCTCTACAGCAGCACTTTGTTGCTTGTAAACTTTATCTTTTTTCTTCTCTAACTCTCTCGCAGTATTCCCTGTCTCTTTCTGCTGGAGTTTTAGACATTTTCAAATCTTTCAAATAATACACGTACCGTTAGAATACTCGTATAAAGTCTTGTTTTATAATTATTATTCCCCTAAATAAATTTGTATATAGCATTTAAGTTTTTGGGGGGTTGCAATGTATGTAATTTAATAGTTCCCTTAATTCATAAATTCCTACATGTTTTAATAAAGTAAATTTTTAGAGTAAAATATAATTAGCACTTTGCTACATTTTAACACTGTTGTATTGTAAGGTGGTAATCCTATTTCATATGTAGATATTTCTTCACGTTTATGCAGCACAGCACTAAACACGATCAATACTAATTCCAAACCCCACGTGAGAAGAGGATAAAATGACTGAACTTGTGAGTGATTGGACCGATATTTAATCTAATGTAGCACAAAAAGCAGATACACAAAGAAACTTACTTTAGTGCTCTCCATTTACAGTTGCATTGGATTAGCAATTCTGAAGTTATCTTATAGAATAGAAATTAGGAATTATCGCAGATAAATTAAAATTCATGTCAAGAAATAAGAAATATGATGGATGCGGAGGAAACTATCGTCGAACAAATTGCACAAAGATTATTAAAATTGTTGAGAAATGTGATGAGTATCAAGGATGACAGATGTCCGAACAAGATCTTCAATTGGCAATATGCTGGCAGACCAAATAGAGGAATGCCAAGATCTAACTGGAATGAAAACGTGTTGAGAACCAGATGACTGAATTCGGAATATGTATTGAATAGAAATAAATAGACTAGGAGTGGAAAAAACATAATCAGTCTATCTAAGAGATGGCATAAGAAAATTATCTGAAAAAATAATTAGTGGTTTAATAGAAATATATTATTTCATATTTTTAATAATTATCCCATCCAACACAATATATTTGCAGAGTAGAAAGCCTACATACTCGAATAAAGATCAAAGAAAGCTGAATGATTGTTCATAAAACAAGAAATTTGTAGCTAACAGCACTTTCAGTAATTATTTGAAATTTATAGCAAATGGGACAACTATGTCCATTTTAAGTCATGATAGAACATTATTTTTCTTCTTCTTCTTCTTCTTCTTCTTATTATTATTATTATTATTATTATTATTATTATTATCATCATCATCATTATCCTTCTGCTTCAGGGCTTGGGCATTCCTGCTTGTTCCGGTTCCAAAAGTACTACATGTTTCGATATATCCTTCTTCTATTATTATCATTAAATTAGTTTTTTATATTAAATGAAGTTCGCCTGTTAATGTAGATATAGCAGGCTTTTATGTATAGGAAAAAGTTCCCTCTAGCAGAACTTTAAAATGTGGTAAATTGGACAGTTTCTCATGGACAAGTAAGGAAGTTTATTCTAATAGGATTCATTTGAGGGTCCGTGAGTCCGAACAGATCCGTGATAAAACCCACTGCTCTAACCCATTATGTTTTCTGTCGTTATGGACATGTTTCACGACACAGTTAAGGGGAGTAAATTGTGAAGAGAGATAAAAATAAATTTGTAATCATGACAGCATATTTGTGATTGTAGTTACCTAATATCAACAAAACAATTTTGTGTTACTTATGGCTATATATATATATATATATATATATATGATATGAAAAGAAAAATGAATGCTTGAGTCGGGATTTGAACTCGAGTCTCTAAAGTCTGTACGTTTAGCGCTGTAACCAACTGAGCTACCCAAGAATTCCAAGACAAACATACAATTTTCTTATACATGTAGTATTCTCAATTCACACAAGAGGTAGCGGAAATTTGTTCCGACTGACATCATATATACATATATATATATATATATATATATATATATATATATATATATTGTCTTTAATGTGTGTATTTTTAGATATCTTGAAAAATGTATACTAAATAGATTTAAAACAAAGTATGATGATCGCAACGTATGCTGAGATGCAGTTTTATTATCTCCTTTAATATGTAGTCATTGTATACAAAAATATGATCTAGAAATTACATTGATATACGTGTAATATTTTGAATCCAGTATGTGATTGAATTTTAAATCCAAAAAATTAGATTTTTCTTTCGTTCAAACTATTAATGAAAATATGGTTTTTGAAAGTCTATTTTACTTTATCTGCTACAGAAGCTTCAACGTGTCATGAAAAAAATGCATAGCTTTACCACGAGTATTTCTTGAGAAAAGTTTTCTAATAGAGAGATTTTCAGAAATTAATTATAAATATTAATCCAGACTGAATACTTTAATATTATATAGATAGTTACACATCCCGGGTTAAAATCCTAGTTCAGGCATTTTTCATAACATATATATATATATATATATATATATATATATATATAGTATTTTCGATTTACACGAGAAGTAGCGGGATATCGTTCCAACTGCCATGTTGTGGCCACTATAACAAGTAATCATACTTAAAGAGATTAATACTTTATAGCAGTAACGCTTGTATGTTTAGATGTTAAAACTATATTTTTGACATTGGCAAAGAAGGCAAATATGACATGAAAAAGAAAAAGAAATCCCGAATTAGGCATTTTTCTTTCTTTTCATGTCATATATATATATATATATATATATATATACATACTAGGTATGCTACGCCTAAATAAATTACTATTAATGTGCTTTTATGTTTAGTTGAATAAGTAAAAGGGAAAATTTATATCGTCATTATTTTTAGATACCCCGTGCCTTACCCAGCGTTGTCCGGGAAGCTACTCATCCCGATCTTCTTGGCATAAATGAGCTGAAAGACAGAAAATCAATGTACTTCTTATGATTAGTTGAATAAATAAAATGAAAAATAGTTATAAATGTATATCTTAATTATTTTAAGATTCCCGTGCTGATTACCCTCTCGATCTTCTTGGCATAATTGAGCTAAATGACAAAATTCGTTATTGTGAGTTATGCCATTTTCTTGGCATCAGTGAAAGACAAAAATGGTTATTCTAAGTTATCCGTAAGAGATAAACATATGCTGTCACGGACTTTTTTTGTAGAGCTTTCTTGAGATATTCAATTCTGTATACATTATTTTTGTGTATTTGTTATGGTTTAGGCAGCGTAAGCCATTTAAGCGTCCAAATAGCTACTTTTTTCACGTTTTCCACTACAAAGGGCGATTTTTAAGGGTGTAGGAGTTGAGTATCACAACTTTCTTATAGCCTACGTTCATCCCGGGAATCTCCTGAACATTTTGCAAAAAGCCCGATCGCAATCGGATCAACGGTAGACTATGGCCGCGCATAAAGTACGAACATACAAACTAACATATAAACAAACAAACAATCATTTATATATATATATATATATATATATATATATATATATGTGTGTGTGTATGTGTGTGTGTGTGTGTGTGTGTGTGTGTGTGTGTGTGTGTGTGTGTGTGTTTGTGTGTGTGAGTGTGTAAAGCGAAATATATACTTATTAAGAAAAAATTGAAGTAGTATCAGATAATTAGAATTATATATATATATATATATATATATATATAATATTTATGATAACATACGCCTGATGCTCCATCTTCCAACCATCCGTCTTTATAAATGATCGTTACAGTTCAAATCATAAAGAATTCTGATCAACGAATAGTTGATTTTTCATCTATATTATAAATAAATAGACGAAAGTGTGGAAACAAGACTTGATCTTCGTTAGCATTTACAATCCTGTTTCGTTTGTTCATAGAATAACAAAGGTAAATTCTTGTTGTTTCTAATATACATCACATGAATAAACCAAACAACGTAACGTTTATTTCGCGAGAACTCGAAGGTCAGAGCTATTACTCTGTATACACAATCATTTTATTATTGCCCTACAGGCGTGAAGTATTTGAAGATGAGTTAGATTACACCGCTAGCAGCAGTGACCACGGATGTGGAACATTCATGTATCTCGTATAATTTATAACGTACATCTCTTGAGATACAATCGTAAAATCATTTTTAATGCTCTATCGTTACAAAATATGTCACGTCTATTATCGCTTACGGATATGAGGGAGAGTGTTCGTTAGCTATACCTTCCAATTTGTTCTACCTCCACTCTATTTTTCTATATGACATTTCACTTGTTAATATCATACCAGCATCGTGAGGCAATTGGGTAGCTACAATAAGTAGCGGCTCCAGGTTGAGGAACCAGCTATAACGGCTGGGGGACTCGACATGCTAACCACATGTCACCCCTACACTGGCTGTTGATCATCTACCTCTGTGATTGACACATGTGGATGTGAAGGGCCAGCAGCCGGCTGGTAAAAGGGCAACCGCTGAAAAGTGGAAAGACCCTCAATCGGAAAAATATCATTGAATAAGGAAGTTTAATTCATTTTTGTATCATGAATATCAGGGTTAGTTATACACTTTTGAGTAAATATTTTTGAGTTTACTTTAAATTAATTATACCGCTGTGGTATCGGGGTAGCTTTGATGCTTCGTATGCAGCGGACCCGGACTAAATCCCCAGTCGGGACAAGTTTCCTGGTTGATGACTTTTTTCGAGGTTTTTCCTGGCCTATAAGACAAATTTCAGGGAAACTTTAAGGCTCAAAGGGTTCTCTAACATCATCTGTCCAACATAATCATCATTATCATATTCGTAATATTTAGTATGCGTGTGTACGTGGTGTGTTTCATCTTCATGTGGTGTTATCTTGGAGAAGGCCTTGACATTGAGCTGATTACTCATTCAGAGAGGCCCTCCATGTAAAAAAAGGCATGTGTATGATCCATAGTTAAAAATCCCTCTCCCGATAATTTGTGCCACTGTAAGGTATGTGGTATGTAAAAAGTGCCTATAAGGTAAGAGGTTAAACTGACTTAAAGAAAAATTGTATCAGGGTTAATAATACCCTTTTGAGCAAAATATTTCAGAGTTTACTCTAAATTAAAATATATTAATAAATATTGATTTAGAATCGGAAATTGCTATTACGTTATTAAAAATATAGAACTTATTTATAACATTTGTTGTGAATTGAACAAGTAATTACTTTTTGTAATTTACTTAAGTAAAATATATCCGAATTTTATTTAATTTTAAATAAATTAATACATTGATTTATGCTATAAAAATCTAATAACTTTATTGGAATGTGAATTTAGTTTTATTAATTTTGATCTCCCCATAATATTTAAATAAATCACTACTCCACTTGATTTTAATTATACAGTAATTCATCTCACTTTGACTTCTTCTTGATAATACAATTTATATCTGGACGTGGAAAGTTTGAATCTTTATCTATAAATGTTTCATATTCCATCTCCAGACGAATAATGATCTATCTTCGGGTTTTTACAGCTGCTGCCGTCTTCCCGTGCCAAACCTCCAAAGCCTACGGTCTTGGGCATCTTCGATGCTTAGCCCTCTAGCTTGCATTACTGTCTTCATGTTTTCCTTCCATGTTAACCTTGGTCTTCCTCTTTTCTTCTTTCTGTTCGGATGCCATTCATATAGTTGCTTCGGCCATCGCTCATCTTCCATTCTTAAAACATGTCCTAACCACTTTAATTCCTTCTCCTCAATTCTTTCAATTATGCTTTCTTCTGCTTCCATTATGTTTCTAATTCCCTTATTTGTGACACGTTCTAATTTAGACTTTCTGGCACTTCTTCGTAAATAATCCATTTCTAGAGCTATTAGTCTATTCTTGTAGTACTTATTGATTGTCCATACCTCACTTCCGTACATTGCAAAAGATTCCAATGATAATGATGTGATATTCATGAAGATGTTATTGGACACTTTATTTAAGACTCTGCATCCCATGGATACAAGCGATACATTCTGTATGATCAATCATTTGAATGTAATCAAGTAGTGCATAATCCAATAATTGATATTTAAAAAAGGAAATGTTACACAGCATTTAAAACATTACTTACTTACTTACTTACTCACTGGCACTATCGAACCCATAGGTTCATGACCGCACGGACATAAGCTCTCCATACATCCCTATCCTTAGCTAATGCTTTCCAATCATTCCCTGTATAATCTACTTCCCTCAAATCATAGTTAATGTTATTCTCCCACCTCATTCTTGGTCTACCAACTGGTCGTTTTCCCTCTGGCTTTCGCACCTTAGTTTCCGTGCCATCCTCAGTATCATCACAATCGTTGTTCTGTCGTCTTGAAGAGCAGTCCTTCTCACTTTCCATTGGCAGACTGAGAAACCTCGAAACCAGTTCATTCTCCCCGGGAATTTCAAAGTTCATCAATTTCTCCTTTTCGCTCTTTTGAATGTAGATCTTTTCCCAAACAGTGAGTTCGTTTGGTTTTTCTATTTGTTTTAATAATTTAGCTTCCTTCTCGATAAGATGTTTTTCAGACCATGCATGGGCAGCCAGTGCAGATTTTCCTACTTCCACTTTCGTGACGTTCCTGAGATGTTCTTTCACTCTAGTTTTCAAATTTCTCTTAGTTTTTCCTATGTAGAATTTCTCACATTTTTCACATTTAATCTGATAAATCCCTGATTTGTTTTCTTCTTTTATTTTCTCATTTGTATTAAGTCTAAACAATCTGCTGATGCTGTAGTTATTTTAGGTGCTAACCTTATGTTGAAATATTATTTGTTTTTAAACTTGTGGTGCTTCAATGGATGATATGTGATTTTTTAAATTTTGTATATTCTTCTTTTCCTTTTAGAAGAGTGCTTTGATTATTAATTTTTTTTTCTTTTGAACTTGTTTATTTTCTTGTGTATCATTCTTTCTTCAAACCCATTTTTTGTAACTACGTTGATTATGTGTCCTCAATTTTGTTTATTTTCAATTTTCTTTTTAGTTATATTTTAACTACAGCCCTAACATATATTTGTAAAATAGGACTTCTGTATATGCTAATGATTTTCATGTTGGTGTAGCCTATGGAAATCACAGGTTTTAGCTGATTACAGACATATATTTTACTTGAGATTATCTAGATGATGTATAACCATTGTGAGGGATTCTTCCCAAAATAAGAGGATATTAGGTTGTTTATTATTACGTATTACTAAGTATAGATACTCCAATGCTCATCAATGGTCCTGGTAAACAGCATTGTTTTGTTTACTTATATTGACCCTCTGTCGATGATTTCTCTATGGTCATGGCCACGAATGACGTCTCGTCAACTGTACTGTCAGCTTACAATTACAACTTGTACGTAGCACTGCCAATGATTGTGGCAAAGTGATTTGAAAGGTATACATTCGTTTTTAAAATGTTTAAACTGTCCATCCATCCATAGTAATTCTGCCCGAAGGCAGGTCCTTCACTGCAATCATAGCATTTTCATGCTATGCTTGCAGCTTTACTAGGGAATTTTAGGTGTGGTAGCTTCCCGTTGCTTTCCACACCGGTGAAGGATGATGATGATAATGATTATGATAATGATAAGGTTGATGATGATGGCCATATGATTTCGGGGACCGTTTGGGCCTTAAAGTTTTTCTGACATTTGTCTTACAGGTGAGGAAAAACCCCGATAAAAACCTCACCAAGAAAAACTGCCCCGACCGGGGATCGAACCCGGGCCCTCTGCGTGACAAGGCAGCACGCTACCTCGAGACCACAGCGGTGGACGTTTAAACTATAATATTTAATAAATAAGATCTTCTTGGTGATAAACTTGTATCAAACAAAGTCAATAAAACCCAAATCACCAATTTAAAAGGTTAATAGAGTCAACGTGTTTCAGTACAGTCAATATTAAGTCTTGATAATGGTAGCATCGCTGCTGAAACGCGTTGACTCTCTTAACTGGTGATTTGGATTTGTATTGATTTTGTGTAATACAAGTTTAAACTATAGTCTTCTTCTTCTTCTACTACAAGGTTTAGGCTATGCAGCCTGTTCCGGCGAAGTTAAAAGTGGAGTCCATCTTTTACGTGGTCGACCAACATCTCTTGTTCCTCTGGGATTATACAGGAAGGTTCTTTTTGGTATTCTTTCGTTGTTCATTCTCATTAAGTGTTCTGTCCATTTATTATTATTTTCGCTGATTTTATCTTCAATTTTATATATATTTAATTCTTCTCGTATAATTTCATTCCTTATTCTATCCGCTCTTGTGCATCCTTTTACATTACGTAAAAACAGCATTTCCGCAGTCTGTATCCTGCTTTTATCCCTTGATTTCATTATCCAATTTGCACTTCCATACAACAACAAAGGAACAGCCATTGTTTTATATAATTTAAGTTTCGTATCTTTCCTTGTTTTCCGACCTAAGGTTCTTTTTATGGTTCCACAAATAGCCTGAAATGTATTTACTTTATTTTCTATATCTTTATTTTCTCTATAAGTTATATCACATCCTAAATTTTATCATTGTCCTTTTCTTGCTTGGTCCATTATCAGTGTTTCCGTCCGGCTTTCTCCTTCGCTTTTTAGTAATAGAAAATTCATCTGGCCGCCTTACAAGGGCTGCGCAGATATAGTTGGGTGGTGGGATTGCCACCTTACAGCCTCCCAACTTGCTTCAGCTTTGTTTTTAGGGTGCCTTCCCTTAGGTAGATTGCCTTCTCTTCGGCTCTGAGCTCTACCTGCCCATTATAGCCGTCCAATCTGGAACAGACGCTATGCTGATTTTGGTTCACCCCGGGTATTTCATTTCCCCGGTACCACCTATATTTAGGAGGCATTCCCCTATCCACCACCTGGGGAGGCGCCCGATGGGGAATCAGCAACCCCTCACGGGTTAAACTATAGTTATTTTATTAATTATAGTGTTCTATAATTGAATAGCCACTTAGAGCAAGTTTGTAAATCCTCATTTTTTCCCCCATATTAATTTCTTCCCATTTTTCATTGCACGTGCAACTTTTGTCCGTGTAAAATCAACTTTGGAAATAAATGCAGGATACAATAGCTATTCAATTTGTTTTATCTGCCTATACTGCGGAAAATATGTTCGACCGCTATGGTAAACACACGTTTCTTCTGTCAGTTGAAAATAACTTATCTAGTTGTCTCGGTGAACAGAATTAATATGTATAACATTAAAATAGAGTTTAACCCATTTTTTTGTTCATTGTCACCTGTTTTGTCATTCGACATTTCAGGTATTCTCTCCTGGCATTGGCGTATTGTAACACACTTCTGAGGTTGGGGCGCTTGTAACGTGGGGTTACGCTGCCCCAATGATATGATGGGTAATAATGCACCAGGAGACGCCTTAAACGTAAACTTAATGTAATGAGGTGAATATGATATTGATGATAATGATGACCTGATAATGTCCTGACATTTTTCTTACAGGTGAGAAAAAACCTCACCCAGGAAACTTGTCCCGAGCGAAGATCGAACCTGGGCCTGCTGCGTGACAAGGCAGCACGCTACCTCGAGACCACAGCGGTGGACTAACCCAAAATGTTTATCTCCATTTTTAATTGCTATATGAGATGTTTACAAAACAATCAGATACATCTGTTTAAAAAACAAAACTAGTGTTGATTATAGTAAATCGGTTGACAGTTGAGAAATGGGAGTAGATACCTAAACAGTATCTAACTAACTAACTCACTGGCACTATCGAACCCGCGCGGATATAAGTTCTCCATACATCCCTATCCTGAGCTAATGTTTTCCAATCATCCCCTGTATAATCTACTTCCCTCAAGTCATAATTAATGTTATTCTCGCACCTCATTCTTGGTCTACCAACTGCGCGTTTTCCCTCTGGTTTTCCAACAAGAAACTTCCATGCACATTTTTAATTCCCCATTCGTGTCACATGTCCTGCCCATCGCAGTCTATGAGACTTAATTGTTCTTATTATATCTGGCTTCGTATAAAGACCATGTAATTCACTGTTATGTTGTCTTCTCAATTCACCTGTCTGTTCATCTCTCTTTGGTCCAAACATTTTCCTAAGAACTTTATTCTCAAATACTCGTAATCTTCTTTCCTCTCTTAAAGTAAGAATCCATGTTTCGCATCATATAATATAACTTGTAGAATAATAGTTTTATATATTTTCAGTTTAACGTTTTTTGAAAGGAGTTGGGAAGTCAAGAGTCTCTGTAATGCATAAATGCACGCATTTTCAGAATTGAGCCTATGTTTAATTTCCTTTTGCATCTCATTCCTGTTTGTGATTATTGTTCCCAGGTATTTTAATTCAGCCACTTCCTCAAAATTTCCCTCATTTATCATTAGCTGCCCATTTCCATTATATAATGTATTTCTATGTGTAACCATATATTTAGTTTTATTGATATTTACTTTCAGTCCCAATTTCTTAGTATTACTCAGTAGTTTATGCGTGTTGGCCTTTAGTATCTCTTCGCTATCGCCCAATAGAACTACATCATCAGCATAAACTAACAGCTTATTAATACCATTGAGTTGTAGACCTTCTTCATCCTCTAAAGATTTGATGGCATTCTCTGGTACAAAATTAAATTGTAGAGGAGATAGTGCATCTCCTTGCTTCAACACATTGTGGATTTTTCATAACTTCTCACTTTGACTAATCTTTAGCATAATTTTGTACTGCTTAAAAATCAATTTCAGTGAGGTTATTGAAACCTTGACTATTGTTTTATACATATATTACGACTGTGTCTCATGATATTCCAGCTAAAGTAATTATTGTCGCAAATTAATAAGTATGAATAAATTACTGTCATATTGACTCGTTTATGTTGAAATTTGTAAATGTTTGTTTCATTAAAGTCGAACAGGGAATAGAAATATTACAAAATGATAACTTTTAGAGATACTGTAGCAACATTAGTTCCATATAACTTTTATGGCCAGTTCATAAATAAAGTATTCTTGATTCCACCCTCATACACCTCTCCCCTACTCATAGTTTGTTACAGTTTTACCAATCCCCTGAAAATACACAGTTTCTCCCTACTGTTGAAACCTGCGGCTATTTGTGCATTTCCAGCCGCTCTATATTCATGCTGCAGTCCGACTGCTTTATTACGTTATATTCCAATACGACACTTTTATATTTATTTTAGAATTTCAGTACAATACAGAAACATTTATTTCAAAACTCACTCGATATTACTTTACATATTTTACTTAAACATATTATTAAAATTATTTATATTGGATATATGAATTTTAAATATTTTTATGAACAATATGAAATGGTCATAAGTAATGCCACGAGTGAGGCGGTTGCTGCTGATAGCGTTACCCATGCCGGACTGGTCGAAGGTGATTAGCCAGACGAAAAAAGTACCTTGGTCGAAAGAGTGACGACCTTTCACCGTAAAATAGAACAGTCAAGAAATGCGGACATGGGTTCAACTGGGGTAAAATTTTCCGGAGGTCAAATAGTCCCCCATTCTGTTCTCCGGGCGGGTAACCCTTGCCAAAGACTCAAACACAGGAACATGTTCCTAGGAACATGGAATGTTAGGACTTTATACAATAGATGAGGCGTTAGCGGTATTAACACGTGAATTAGATAAATCACCCTTGGATAATGAAGTGGGAGAATAACATTAATTCGGATTTGAGGGAAATAGATTATACAGGGGATGATTAGAAAACACCAGCTCAGGGTAGGAATATATGGAGACCTTATGTCCGCGCGGCCATGAACCTACGGGTTCGACAGTGCCAGTGAGTTTGAGTTAGAGTTAATGCCACAAGTGATTTCCAATTTATCTAGAGAATTCGGAAATCAAGAGAGGCATTTGTTAAGACTATTTAGGAATAAAATTAAGCTGTTTAATCACAAATCATTATTTAAATATAGTTATTTTAAAGTACCTATACATTTAATGTAAACAGCGATGTTTGAAAACAAATGCGAAATGTTTGGTTATGCTTCTTTGTTCATCTACTGCAACAAAATCATATTATGTATTGTCAAATATGATCGCGATATTGTAAGAATGCACCCTAGTGGAGCAAAAATGAAATGCATCAAACCGTATATCATAACGAACATTATAGATTATTAATTTTTTTTAAGAAAACAACTCCGTAAAATCATTATTTAAAAACCCATTAATTGAACACATAATTATCAAATGTGTAGTTCTAAGGAATCTGTTCATTATTTGCTATATTTAACGTACTTGTTGGAGAATCAGTCACTGCAAAATAATGCTCTGACCTGTTCAGAATATTAAAAAAGGAGGAACTTTCTTTAGTATGATAAACAGAAGTAGACAAATATCGAGGTGAAACACGACTGTGATTTGTTGTAAAATAAAATTCATTGAAACGTGATTGGTCATTGAATCCCATTTGGGACATGAGTCGACATTTGTATCGTTTATTATTATTATTTTAGAATATCAATTAAAACAGATACATTTATTTTAAAATTCACTCAATACGCCTTTATGTATTTAGTTAAACATATTACTAAAATTATTTACATTGCATATATGAATGTATTAATATTATTAGGCATATGAAATTGTCAGCGTTAACTTTTGTAACCGTTAAATAAAATTTATAAGTAGAGACATTCAACTAAATTGGTGGCAACATTCGAACGATTCTTCTGCTAAGTATGAGACCAGGCTCAGACAAACTTGTAGTCTTTTAACCTCCAAAACCAAAATCATAACATTTTTTTTTTTAACGTAAGAGCCAATCTGAGTGCACTTTTATTAAGAAAATTGCATCGTATGCGATATTTTTTCCTCATTATGCAATTACAATTCCCTATTACAGAGAAATTATGGTTTGTTGGATGTTATAAATAATTTTGTATGATCTAGCTTAAAGTTGTTTTCCTAAAGTTTGTTTTCATTGATATAAAGACTTGTACAATGTACAACCACACACAGATGCAGTTAATAATAATCATACATTATTATCATTATTGCTATTATTATTGTTTTATTATTATTATTATTATTATTATTATTATTATTATTATTATTATTATTATTATTATTACTACTACTACTACTACTGCTGCTGCTGCTGCTGCTTAGTAAAGATGTTGCTATTTCATTGAGACTAAAAACCATTTTTCTTTATATTTTCACCTTTTATACCTCTCAAATATGTAAATTAATTAAAAAGGCAATATTTAATACTGTAATTTGCTCACTTTTAATCAGTTATTTAAAATTTAATAAAAATAATTATTGTGTTTCTCAGTTTAATTTCCTTATCGTGTCAGACTAGATTTCGGTACAATTTGATTAATAAAATCGAGCTATATGCGTGCATATGTTGTTATAAAAATGTTTATTTTAGCTTATAAATTTAGACTTCATTTAAACTGGTCGAAGTAAATTAATAATTCCTTATTTTCTACTCAACCGTAAATTAATTGTACATAAAATATTATTACTTACTTACTCACTGGCACTATCGAACCCGTAGGTTCATGGCCGCACGGACATAAGCTCTCCATACATCCCTATCCTGAGCTAATGTTTTCCAATCATTCCCTGTATAATCTACTTCCCTCAAATCATAGTTAATGTTGTTCTCCCACCTCATTCTTGGTCTACCAACTGGGCGTTTTCCTTCTGGCTTTCCTACAAGAAGTTTCCATGCACGTCTTTAATTCCCCATACGTGCAACATGTCCTGCCCATCGCAGTCTACGGGACTTAACTGTTCTTATTATATCTGGCTTCCTATAAAGACCATGTAGTTCATTGTTATGTAGTCTTCTCCATTCACCTGTCTGTTCATCTCTCTTTGGTCCAAAAATTTTCCTAAGAACTTTATTCTCAAATACTCGTAATCTCCTTTCCTCCCTTAAAGTAAGAGTCCATGTTTCGCACCCATATAATATAACTGGTAGAACAATGGTTTTATATACTTTCAGCTTAACATTTTTTGAAAGGAGTTGGGACATAAAAAGTCTCTGCAATGCATAATAGCATGCATTTCCAGAATTAAGCCTATGTTTAATTGCTTTGTGCATCTCATTCCTATTTGTGATTATTGTTCCTAGGTATTTGAATTCAGCCAATTCCTCAAAATTTCCCTCATTTGTCATTAGCTGTCCATTTCCATTATATAATGTATTTCTACGTGTGACCATATATTTAGTTTTACTGATATTTACTTCTAGTCCTAATTTCTTAGTGTTACTCAATAGTGTGTGCGTGTTGGCCTTTAGTATCTCCTCGCTATCGGCCAGTAGTACTACATCATCAGCATAAACTAACAGCTTATTAATACCATTGAGTTGTAAGCCTTCCTCATTCTCTAAAGATTTAATGGCATGCTCTAGTACAAAATTAAATAGTAGAGGAGATAGTGCATCTCCTTGCTTTAACCCATTCTGGATTTCAAAAGTGTCTGAAAACTGTTTGCCTACACGCACCCTACTCGTTGAGCCATTTAGACACATTCGAATAAGTCTAACTAACTTTTTAGGAATTCCAAACTCCAGCAGGATACTATATAACTTCTCCCTCTTAATTGAATCATATGCTTTTTTGAAGTCTACATATAGTTGATGTACAGTACCATTATATTCCCATTTCTTTTCTAAAATCTGTCTTATACTAAAAATCTGATCTGTTGTAGACCTGTTTCTTCTAAATGCACATTGATGATCTCCTAGAATGTCATCAATATAGGGAGTAAGTCTGCTTACTAATATATTTGTTAGAATTTTGTACGAAGTTGAAAGTAATGAGATGCCCCTATAGTTGTTGCAATCAGTTTTATCTCCTTTCTTATAAATTGGTACGATAATTGATTCCTTCCATTCGTCTGGAAGAGCTTCTTTTTCCCAAATCATACTAAGCAACCAGCGTATCTTGTCCATCAATTTTTCTCCCCCTGATTTTATCAGTTCTGCTGGGATCTCATCTCAACCTGATGCTTTATACATCTTCAATTTTTCAATTGCCATTTCAACCTCTAATGCACTTGGCTCTGCGACTAGCATTTCTGCTGTCTGTAACTTATCCTCCTCAATGTCCTGTTCTGTATGTACATTTAATAGCTGATTAAAATAACTTTTCCATCTATTTAATATACTCTTGGAATCTGCAATCATATCCCCATTTTCATTCCGAATTATGTTTGTTCTAGCCTGAAACCCTTTCTTCTCTATACTAATTCCCTGATATAATTCTCTAATGTTCCTATTTTTTGCATTCATTTCAAGATCATTAATCTTCTCTCTCAAATATTCCCTCTTTTTACTCTTTAGTAACTTGGTGGTTTCCCGTCTAACACTACCCAATTGCTCTAAATTTACCTCATTTGGCTCGTGTAACCATTTAATTTTTGCTAGTTTTCTTTTCTTTACAATGTCGGCACATTCCTCATCAAACCATTTCTTGTTTTGCCTCTTTTTTAAACAACCAATGCTTTCTGATGCTGACAATTTAATAGTATCTCTTATAGCCTCCCATTCTTTATTTATATCAGTTTCTTCTTCGTTTGCCACATTGTCATCTGAAGATTCCAGTACTTCAAATCTATTAGCAATTTTGATTTGGTATTCTTGCCGCATTTCATCATTTTTCAAGTTTTTTAATTCATATTTTACAGAATCATCTTTAGCGTTTGTTCCTCTCATAAGCGATAGCCGTTGTCTGATTTTCACTCTGACCAGATGATGATCCGAATTGCAGTCTGTCCCTCTAACTGATCTAACATCGATGATGCTACTGTGCCAGCGTTTATCCACTAATACATGATCTATCTGGTTCCGAGTTTCTCCATCTGGGGACGTCCAGGTGTATTTATGAATATCCTTATGCTGAAATGTTGTGCTCTTAACAATGAGATTCTTTGATGTGGCAAATGTGACTAATCTAACCCCGTTGTCGTTACTATCTTCATGAAGACTGAATTTGCCTATTGTTGGTTTGAATATATCTTCCCGCCCCACTTTTGCATTAAAATCTCCTAAGACAATTTTCATATGATATCGTGAAAGGCTATCAAATAAGCATTCTAATTCTTCATAGAACTCATCCTTGATCTTGTCATCTTTATCTTCTCTGGGGGCATGTACATTTACAATTATAAAATCATGTCGTTTACCCTTTAGAATTATGTATGATATCCTATCACTAACAAACTTAATATCTCGGATAGCGGATAGGATCCTCCTTCTGACTAAAAAACCCGTTCCAAATGCAGGTCTTTCTGCACCCCCATAGTATAATGCAAAGCTTCCTGATTCCTGACTACCTTCTCCTGGCCACCTAACTTCCTGTAAAGCGACTATATCCAAGGGCGATTTATCCAATTCCCGCGTTAATATCTCTAGTGCCCCGCTATTGTATAAAGTCCTAACATTCCATGTTCCTAGGAACATGTCCCTGTGTTTGAGCCTTTGGCATGGGTTCCCTGAAGTAGTCCCCGCCCGGAGAACCGAATGGGGGACTATTTGACCTCCGGAAAATTTTACCCCAGTAGAACCCATGTCCGCATTTCTTGACGGTTGTATTTTTACGGTGAAAGATCGTCACACTTTCGACCAAGGTACTTATTTCGTCTGGCTTATCACCTTCGACCAGTCCGGCATGGGTAACCCTATCGGCAGCAATGCTACCGCCGGCATAGCTCTCAGGATCATTTAAGCACACAAGCCACTCCACCACGACAAGGTAAAGATACCATGGAGGGCATAAAATATTATTAGTTACAAAAAATATCTTAATTATGCCTCAAACTAAAATTAAATTTACACTCTGTGTTCTCGGGGTAGCGTCACTACCTCTTACGTAGTGGGCCGGGTTCGATTCTCAGTCGGGACAAGTTTTCTGGATGATGATTTTTCCTCGCCTTAAGACAAATGTTATGTAACTACTTTGAGTCCTGCAGTGGTACTAGTACCACGGCATTTAAATGGCACTGAAGCCAGAGAAAATTAAATCCCTCGGCATGCCTGTGCTGGTGGATTTACAGAGGTGTTTTTCTGGTTCAGAAAACCGCCGGTCTCAAAGTGTTGGCCCAAACGACCCCTTGAATATGAATGTGTGTTTAGTCTTAATATTGTGTTTCTCGGAGGAGACCCTAACATTGAGCTGACCACTCATTCGGGAAGGTCCTCTATGTCCTTGTGTAGTCAAAAACGTATATGTGTGATCCATAATTTAAAATCCCTTTCCTGATGGGTCGCGCCACTGTATGATCCAAGTGGCGAATGACATGTAAAAAGTACGTGTTAGTAGTGCAGAATCCGAAGAGTGATTAACCTTCACCCATCTGCTTACCGGATGAAACATAATTTTATTAAACCTCGAATAATAGACGAATGCATCCAGAAAAAAACTTGCCTATTAGAATATGTTCATGGTTATCTTTAATTAAAATTATTAACTTTTATACTATTTCATTACCGGTTTATTCCATCCATAGTAATTCTGCCCGAAGGCAGGTCCTTCACTGCAATCATAGAATTTTAATGCTATGCTTGCAGCTTTACTAGGGAATGTAGGTGTTGTAGCTTCCCGTTGCTTTCCACACCGATGACGGATTATCATTATGATGATAATGATGATGGCCATATGATTTTTCCTGACATTTGTCTTACACATTTGTCTTACAGGTGAGGAAAAATCCCGATAAAAACCTCACCCAGAAAAAACTGCCCCGACCGGGGATCGAACCCGGGCCCACTGCGTGACAAGGCAGCACGCTACCTCGAGACCACAGCGGTAGACTACCTGATTATTGCAGGCAATACTATACCATGGTATTTGTAATTAAATTATATTTATTTTGATATGTATTTCGATTGGTAAACAGATCAGTGTTGTTACTTACCTGTTTATACCTGCTTGCCAGGTAATCATGACCAGAAATGAGTAGGCAATACTACCTAGGCATATGCTTTATTTCTAAAAATTAGCGACGATCACGATATGCGAATATGTCCAATGTGCGGGAACTTTGAAGATGAGATACATATATTAGGAAAATGTAATGATTTAGAATATTGGAGACGTCAGTTATTACCGGAAAGATTTCTAAATTCAAATCGGGAAAGATTGGCATGCTACGAATTATTGGTAAATCCAGAAAATTGGATAAACCTCGGTAAATTTCTGGACAAAACGCGAAAAATAAGGACAACACTCATTCATGAATAAATATATGTTATCAAAATGCAATACCATTAATGATTAACAATTATATATAAATTAATTAGTGTATAATGCTGTTGTGTTATTATTTAATTGTAATATTAATGTGTTTTCTTTATGTAATTGTAATGTTAATGTTTTTTAGTGTATAATGCTATTGTGTTATTACTTAATTGTAATATTATAATGCTTGATTGTGTTATTACTTAATTGTAATATTATTGTGTTTTCTTTATGTAATTGTAATGTTAATGTTTTTAGTGTATAATGCTATTGTGTTATTATTTAATTGTAATATTATTATTGTATTTTCTTTATGTAATTGTAATGTTATTGCTGTTTTTGTTGTTTATTTTTCTTTACACTAGTACCAATTATTACTTTATTGTAACGGACTGTCAACAGCACGTACGGCTTACTGCCCGTGCGACCCATATTTGTAAATAATATTGTAAATATCTTACTTTTTGTCTAATAAAGTCCTACTACTACTATGTTTCAAACCCTCGGTTCAAATAATATTTGTTCGGTACCAAGTGGGTGAAGCATCCGAAAAAATTAACTAAAACAATTTTAATTAAATATAGCCATCAACCTATTTTAATAGGTAAGTGTTTCGGAATGTTTTCGTCTATATTCGAGATTTAATAAAAATATTTAATTAGTAAATATGGATTTTTATCAAGTAAACAACAACTCAATTGATTATTTAATAAAAATATGTTTCATCCGGTAAGCAGATGGGTGAAGGTCGATCTCTCTTCGGATCTTAGACTATAAGGTGAGATGTTAAGTTGATGGAATAAAACTAGTATTAAAACAATTAATATTAAAATAAACATCGAAATATAATTATAGCACCGGTAGTTATAAATATTAGAGCAGTTATAAATACAAGTATGTAAATCCAAAAACTCCAAGTGCGACAGGGCCAGGAGACCATTGGCACACCATCCGGCTGCTGGCCTCACATCCACATGTGTTAATAACAGGTAGACGATCAAGCCAGTGTAGGGGTGTAATGTAGTCAGCACGTCGGGTCCCCTATCCGTTATAGCTGGTCTTCTCAACCTGGAGTCGCTACTTATTTTAGCTACCCAAATGCCTCACGATGCAGGGTGGGCATCGGTCCCATACTAGCCGAAATTCCATGAGAAAATTTCTTCCCCCATGGGAACTCGAACTAGCGCAAGTCCCGTAGCTCTGAGCCAAGGCTTCTTGCCTTAACCACTCGACTAGGCGCGGGACAGTGTACTTATATAAAGAACTTGTAATTTTTAAAATAACTCGTAACATGACACAGACTATTTAACTCATGTCCCAAATGGGAGCCAGTGACCAATCGCGTTTCAATGAGTTTTGATTTACAACCAATCATAGTCGTGTTTCACCCCGATACTTGTCAAATAAGCTTATCATATTAAAGAAAACTCCTCCTTTTTAACATTCTGAATAGGCCAGATCATTATTCTGCAGTGACAAACTCTCTAATACAAGATTGTATATATAGTGCAAGAATGTAAACAGATACTGCTTGCGGTATACAATAGAAAAACATTTTTAGTAATTGATTATACCACAATAAAAAGTAACCACTGTTTGCACTTTCTTAAACATATTATTTCCCAGGTATTTACGTTCCAGAAAATTATAATTTATATGGAGATCAGAAATTAATTAATAACCTATAATGTTTGTTATAAACTGTTTGATGTTTCATTTTTTCTCCACTAGGGTGCATTCTTACAATATTGCATTCCTTTGACATTAAATAAAATGATCTGGTTGCAGTGATGAACAAATGAAGCATAACAAATATGCTTCATTTTATCTATTTTGAGACGGAATTGATTTTTTTAGAGTTCATTAAATGAATCTGGAATGAATTCGTTAAAAATAGGTTATTTTAAGTTTAATATGAAGGATATTTTGACAAACGTTTCTCATTTGTTTTCGAACATCATCGTTTACATTAAATATATAAATATTTTAAAACAACTACATTTAAATAATGATTTGTGAGTAAACAGCTTAATTTTATTCGTTAAGTAGTCCTAACAAATGCCACTCTTGATTTCCAAATTTTCTAGATAAATTCACTCGTGGCATTACTTATGAAAATTTACCAATTTCTAATTTAATGTAAATGTCAGTCGTGACATAATTTCCAAAGTCAAAAGATAGGCCTAAGTAACATAATATATTCAAATGATTTTATAGAATACATTGGTTTCATACAACCTTAACTTGTTTATTTGGCAGGTATTTATTTTAATTCACAAATTAATTGTAATGTTTTACTTAATTTATATTTTAGGTGGATGAGAAAACTCGACCATTGACAAGAGCAGGGCGGGTCCAACAACCTTCTACAGCAGCAGAAGATCAAGGGTGAGAGCAACAATTATCTTAATTGGATATCTGTAGTTTTGTACCTAATTAATTAGTTGATTTTTGCTTACAGTTCTCATTGTGATGCATTTGTTTTTTTAATGGGTTCGATTTAATAAATGTTTTGTACAAAAAATAGAATTGTACCGAAAATTGAGATCATTTTAAAATTCAGTGCTACAAGTCGGCAGTAGAGTAACAATTTCCATGCTCGTGTCTGACTCCGAGCTTCGCGGATTCAAAACCAGTATTAGTTGATTTTCGGGAGGGCGCGTAAAAATCTTGAATACGTATGGCTTCATTAGGAAGGGAAATAAATATTGGATTTCGTAGCCAAGATTTAAGGCATTTATAAGAGCCTCAAGCCTGTTTAAAGAGCCCTATTTATCGGCCCTTTTACGCCCGGATTTGAATTCTTCTTCTTCGGCTTTATCCCATTTATAGGTTTGCCGTCTTCAGTTTCCATTTATCTCTATCATTTCAATCTTCCCCTTCCAAATTATAGTTCTGGCGTAGGTTTTCTATTTCCATCTTGGTCTGCCACGTTTATTTCTTCCAGGGGGTGACCATTGATATAGTTTTTGACCATCTTTCATTTTCCATTCTTTGTACATGGCCATACCATTTAAGCGTTTGATTTTCATTCCTCTTAACAACCGATGTGGTGACATTCATTTCTCTCCAAAGGAATTCATTTCTTATTTTATCCTGTCTTGTTTTTTGGAGGCTTCTTCTAAAATAATCAAATTCAACTGTTCTAATTATATATTTTTGTACTTCCGTCAAAGACCAAGTTTCACTTCCATATGACAGAATATTCTGTATTATGCTCTCATCAATTTTCATTTTCGTTTCCTTTGTGATATTTTTGTTCCAAATTATTCCATGTAATGTTTTAGTTGCATTTTTTGCCATTACAATTTTAATCTGTACATCTCTCTCAAACTTGTAATTATTGACCCAAGATATTAAAAAAATTCACATTTATTTATTTTCCCTCTTTCGAGTATGAGGTCATCCACATCCTTTCCCAAACACATATTTTCTGTTTTATGTAAATTTATATTCAGTCCTCATTGTTTATATTCTTCCATTAGTTTATTTATCATATATTTCATATCATCTTCATCCCCATCCCCTGCAAAAAAATATTTGATCATCTGCAAACAACAATGAATGCAGTACTTTTCCTCTTATAGGAATACCCATTTCAGAATATTTTTTTATACCATGAGTTAAGAGCCTGGTCTAAATAAATGTTAAAAAGAATTGGTGACAAACTGCATCCCTGCCCAAGTCCTTTATTCACTGTGAATTCCTCTGTTAAGTTATTCTGTATTTTTACCTTAGCTCATATTTGAATTACGACATAAATGACCTGATAAATTAAAGAACAATGATAAATGAAATCCTACTTATCTACCTATCTATCTATCTCCCGCAAAAATGAAATATTTACTAAGTAGTAAGGATATGGGGACTTAGATTTCCTTGTATCCTATGAAAACACCCTGAAGCATGCATGAACAACTTCTGAATAATTGAAGGTAGAGTTAGTAACTACTTTGTATATTTGTGGGTGATTTGCCTTATATACCGTGTACACAAATATAATATATTTTAAACTATTACTATGGCGCTTTGGATAATCGTATCTAAATGAAACTGGTGAGAGTTAAAAGAGAAACTCAAAAAGTGTTTGCTATACCTCATAGACATTGGATGTGGCGCCCACGAGTGACGCTGCAGACATTCACATTTAAAGTGTCTGCTAAATATCCAACAGTGAACCCATATCGACCACATAAAAAACATGATTAAATTTAGTTTGTTTCTGTATTGTTTATTATTCTACATTTTTAACATGCACAAAACTTTTTGAGTTTCTCTTTTGATTGTCACCAATTTCATTTAGATACGATTATCCAAAGCAACGTAGTAGTAGTTTAAAGTATGACACTATATTTGTGGATACATTATGTAAGAAAGAAGCTGTACGAATAATCTCGTTCCAAGTCTCTTTACACTAAATTAAATAAACTAATTAATTTAGCACAATTTGATTTTAATCACACTGTATCCAAGGTGAAGACTTGTATAACAGTATGTTACTCTAGTTCCAGGGAATAGCATGATAATTGGAAGATCTCCCTTTGCTTACATACGGGAGATACAACCACTTGACAATACAATTACTCTATTAGTGGACTGAGTTAGCAGTTTCTTTGTGCGCAAGCAATAAGCTGCAAGAGAGAGAGAGAGAGAGAGAGAGAGAGAGAGAGATGTTCTTTGGAATGTGATATTATGCGATGTCACTAGCCGTGTAGGTGTTTTTACTTTAAAACCGCGATACCTAACAAGAAGTGCTTTCTCAGATGATGCATGAGTTCCACTCAAGCTCATAGCCACCTTAGGGAAGGAATAGGAGACAATAAAAACTAAGGAAAGGCGAAAAGGGAGAACTGCATAAATATGGCCGTATTTCTCTCGTCATTTCTGCTCCGGCTGCCACTGCTTGGATAAGGGACGGGGGGAATAAACCAGAGATGAAGGCAACGATAGTTGGAAAGAGACAGAAATGTTGGTAGGGAAGAAGAAAAACTGATGACTAATTTGTCCAAAATTCTCATCGGAGAGAAAACAGCATTGCGATAAGGGAGAGACAAGCGCCATGTTGTTAAGAGCAGTGGGGGTGGTTTGGGGAGGTACGGGTGAGAGCGAGAGGTTTGGGACACAGAAAAAGGAATGAGGAGACCAAGCTGTTGGTTTCACTTGTTTTTTAGTCTGATTTACAGTGTAGCAGATATCACTTAGAGAAAAGGGGAATGGGAGTTTTGGGTTATGAGAATCACGGGGAGGGAATAAGGTGGAAAGAATGGGGTATGGGTGGATTGAGATAGATGCTTTTAGGGTGGGGTGAAAGAAATGGCTCAGAAATATAACTCACCTTTGCCCCTGTTCCAAAAACTTTTCCAAAAGTATAACATCGTTCTTGTTGTTCAGTCGTCCCTTGCGCTCTAAGAAAAGGGGTTGGAAATAGGGAAGGGTAATAGCAAAATTCGAAAAAAAAAAAAAAAAAAAAAAAAGCAAGTTCGTATTCTTCTTTAGATAGATTCTATGCAACATACGAGCTTCAAGTACTAATCCATTTACTGTGTTCAAATAGATAGAGGAAATAACCTACATAAATACTTTCTGATTTCTATCGAATGATACAATTTCAAAATATGCCTTTGGTATTTTATAAATGAATATGGCTTTTATGTTTTTATTCTCAAAACAATTTCGAATAAGACTTTTATTTCAAAACAGTTAAAACATTTTATTTGCTGTTCTAATTATTAAAATATATTTTAATTTGTTTTTTAATTTATCTGAATGGAGAATGGAAGAAGGATATGGAAACCATTTTAAGATAACCAGAGGGAAAGCGCCAGTAAGTAGACCGAGAGTGAGGTGGGATAATAATATTAACCATGATTTGAGGGAAGTAGATTATATAGTTTTTTTTTATTATTCCGGCTTTTACAATGAATATACATTTTTCCGGTACCCATGTTCACAGTTAACTACACATTTGTTTCAACACATTTTTCCATTCTTGTCTGTTCATCCATATATCTTCTTCTATTTCCCATTCCTCTTAGTTTGATTCCCTGAATCCACGTAATATTTGGTCTACCCTTCTTTTTTTCATCCCTGTGGTTCCCAATCCATGATTATCTTAGGTAGTCTTCCTTCTTCCATCCTTCTAATGTGTCCGTACCAATTTAATTGTTTCTTCTTTATAAAATCTAATATTGAATATTGTACCTGCATTTTTTCTTTTATGTATGAATTTCGGATTTTATCCTTCCTGGATATACTTGAAGCACGTCTCCAGTAGTCCATTTCAGTAGCGAGTATTTTTTTTTTCATTTGTGCTTTTAAAGCCCACACATCAGCTCCATAGGTAATAATGCTACTGATTATTGTATTAATTTTTTTTTTTTTTTTTGGTTTCTTTGAAGATATGTTTGTCCCATACTAAGATTATATAGTTAATGATTGAAAAACATTAACTCAGTAAGTATGGAGACCATATGTCCGCGTGACCATGTGCTAGTGAGTTAGAGTTAGGTAATACATTTTGGATTAATGTTTATATGTAACATGACATAAGTGGTTATAACATGAACTATATTTTAAATAATATCCGTATAAGTATGTTTAATGAGATGAGTATTTTTTATAAAGTTTAAGTTTATATTCCTCGACCAGCTTCATGGGTTAGTGGCCAGAGCTTCTGACTACAGTTCATGGGTTTCCGGGTTCGATTCCCGGTCAGATCATTGGATTTTTTTCTTTTCTTAAAGGGAAATATTCCTGTGGTCGCCCATAGTCTGGATTTAGGTTAAGTTTAGGTTTATGGAATCTCCTGACGCTTCATTATCATTCATCAGTTGTGATAAACCCTAGTAAACCAATAGGTAATATAGCAAAAATTATGTCTAAGGGCCAATTTCACCAAGAGAGGTAACTGTATTACTCCAGTTTAAGCTATGCATTATACATGGGGAAAACTGGCGTTTTGCAGTTACCTCTGTTGGTGAAACCGAAAGCTTCCTTTTTTACCTCTTTCATGACAAATGATGTGGGAGATGGGTAACGTAACTCCGTCTTTCAGGCGTCTCAACTTAAGAAGTGGATTATAATTCCACCATGCCAGGAGAGAATACCATAAATATCATAAAGACAATCTGGTGGGGAAAAAAGAATATATATATATATTATAATTATTTTTTTACATTCAGCAATGCAAGCTTAATATGACATGATAAGAAAAATAAATGCCTGGACGGGATTTGAACCCGGACCCGTGGGTTGGTACCCCAGCGTACTATCCATTACACCACCTAGCAAATCCAATACAAACATTTATCTTTCTTATATATATATATATATATATATATATATATATTCTCCATTATTACTAGATGTAGCGACAACTCGGTCTTCAATAATGGAGTATATAATATATACGAGTATATAGGTAAGATAAATGTTTGCATTGGATTTGTCTGGTCGTGTAATGGATAGCACGCTGGAGTATCAACTCAAAAGTCCGGGTTCAAATCCCGTCCAGGCATTTATTTTTCTTATCATATATTTTTTTTGTTAGGTCATTTTTGTTAGCAAATTGCTTTAATAATGAATGTAATGTTTTAAAAATATGATGTAAAAAAATCACAATTGCCTATAGGTAGCTGGCTCAAATCTGGGAGCCTGCCACCCTATTGAGCTTATATCCTTTGTAAAGGCAAATGCTTAGTTGGAAATTTTGAAACAACAATCCACAACTTAAAAAAAAAAAGTGAATTTATCTGAGATACAAGAATATAAAGTAATATAAAGTATAATAGGCAGCCTGTTGATGTACAGATCCAAGACTCATCTTAAAATAAATACGCTAACGTAATGCATATGTTTGTGCCATACAAGTAAATATTGGAAGCACATGCTTGCTGTTAGTAAAACCAGGCAGAGACTTGCTGATCTTTCAGTTGAACTCGACTCGTGGCTGATACTGGGGAAGGTGCAGATTGATCGAATTACCGCACAAATTAGTGTTCCCTACTGGTGTTGTGTAGATCAGCATATTTCCGGAGGCTTCTCGAGGTAAACATCCAGTCTTGCTCCCACACTAGACCCTCTCTGAAAGCTGAATCAGTAAATTGAGAATTCAATTTATTTCTTATCGCCCATGTGTATTTCTTCTCTGATAATCAAAGTAATCGTTAGAAATAATTCTGAAGTTCAACAAGAAAATGCATTTCTCTTTATTAGATTTAATACTGTGGAAAGCAACGGGAACCTACCACACCTATAATTCCTTAGTAAAGCTGCAAAGCATAGCATGGAAATGCTATGATTGCAGTGAAAGACCTGCCCTCGGGCAGAGTTACTATTGAATAGAAGAGAATAGATTTAATACCAGTAACTGCGATTATGATCCATTCTGCATTCATTGTGAGTTATGCGGGCAAATTGGTTATCTGAAGCGGAGAGGAAATCCATCATTTGTCGATTTCTGTTTTAAATTGCTGTCAGATGAATTCGACTCACTTTCTTCTTTATAGTTTTAACTAAATAACTAACTAACTCGCTGGCACCAACGAACCCGTATATTCATGGCCTAGCGGACATAAGCTTTCCATACATGTTTATCCTGATATAATGATTTCCGGTCATTCCCTGTATAATCTACTTCCCTCAAATCACGGTTAATGTTATTCTCCCACCTCTTTATTGGTCTACCAACTGGCCGTTTTCCCTCTGGTTTTCCTACAATAAGCTTCCATGCACCTCTTTCATTCCCCATTCGTGCCATATGTCCTGCCCATCGCAATCTACGAGAGTTAACTGTTATTATATCTGGCTTCCTATAAAGACCATATAGTTCACTGTTAAGTAGTCTTCTCCATTCACCTGTCTGTTCATCTCTCTTTGGTCCAAACACTTTTCCTAATAACTTTATTCTCAAATACTCGTAATCTCCTTTCCTCCTTTAAAATAAGAGTCCATGATTCGCATCCATCTAATATAACTGGTAGAATAATAGTTTTATATATTTTCAGTTTAACGTTTTTTTGAAAGGAGTTTGGACATCAAAAGTCTCTGTAATGCATAATAGCACGCATTTCCAGAATTGAGCCTATGTTTAATTTCCTTGTGCATCTCATTCCTATTTGTGATTATTGTTCCTAGGTATTTGAATTCAGCCACTTCATCAAAATTTCCCTCATTTGTTATTAGCTGTCCAATTCAAATGTGTATTTTTATGTGTGACGAGATATTTAGTTTTATTGATATTTACTTCCAGTCCCAATTTCTTAGTGTTACTCAATAGTGTGTGCATGTTGGCCTTTTTTTTTACAATACCTGTATAATTATTTTACTTAGTGCACAGTACATATATGAAACCTAGAGACCAAATATTGCTTACTTTCATATATATTAATACGTGTTGAACATATAAACAGAACTTGGTTACATGTGCATCGATAATATAGCTCCTTACATGATTTACGGTAGCTATGAACTACTACACCTCCTTTGAAATAAAGTCTCCGCGATGGGATGACGGTCTAGTGCGGGACGTGCGGTTTTGAGTTGCATTCAGGTAGATTCCTCGAACACCATTGGCTAGTGATGACGTGGCGATTGTTGTTCCGTTTTACTATACATAACAAATTACACTGAGCAACAAGAAAATAAACTTTTTTTTTTTTGTCTCAGAAAGAAAAATATGTGATTCTGATAGTATTTTTTCTCCTGAATTCAAATATGATATCGGGTTTTCTCCATCACGCAAGGTGTCCGAGAGACAGGAATTTATAATTTCAAACACTTTAATATTTTCTACAATCGTAACTACACAATATTCGAACATTCGGATTCACCTAGAAAGTAAGAAATTACGATTTTCTGCTATATTTCGCCTGTGGATCATCCCTCTTTATGATCAACAATAATCGGCCACCATATTAGGATTCCATTTGCCTTGATATCTCTATTCCATAGCTGAAATCTCCTGAGTTAGCTCATTTGGTCTTATTTTACAATGGACAAATGTACGAAAAAAACGTTTATTAAAAAAAGAATTATTTAAATCCATTAACTGAAATTAAAATAAAAAACTGTGGGTGATGGAGAAATTCCGAATACATATTTGGAAACACGATAAAAACTGCATTAAGTACAACTATTGGTACTCATGAGACAAAAATCATGTTGACCAGTGTTATATAAGTTGGTACAGATTCCTGCTGTTGAGCAAGATTTATTGTGTTAATTTGACTATTACCCTCATAGTTTTAAAAGTTATATTAGTTTTATATATTGTATTAGTTGTAATTATGTCACAGAGTTTTGCCAAACTATGTTTTCGAAGTGTGCAATAAAACCAAGACTCCTGTGGCGTTCGGCTCTATTGTATTCCTTCAAGAGACTTTCTTTCTTTTGGAGTACAGTAACTACCTATACTCTTCGATCTAATTGCTGCTCTATGTTTAAAATGCGCTCTTTGGAAAACTGTGAATAAGTGTTGACAAATACTTGCATAAACGTAAATGGATATATAAATATAATAGGCTATTTGCTGTATGACAACGGCATTCGTATTAGACCTTTTTTTTCTGCTTACTTCATCCATAGCTTGTGTCGAATTAAGTAAGATAATACTAGAAGATGATAAGTTGTCACACAGTCCTACGTTTCTTTTTCTTGAGTTTGCGAGTCTACAGTGTTGCTAGATCCAATAATGTTTAATCAACCTGAGTGTAGCCTACATAGTTCATTATTTATACCGCATTAAGTTCAGTACTGCTTATTTTTTACTTTATTGGAGATCACGATATGCGAATATGTCCAATGTGCGGGAGCTTTGAAGACGAGATACATATATTAGGAAAATGTAACGATTTAGAATATTGGAGACATCAGTTATTACCGGAAAAATTTCTAAATTCAATTCGTGAAAGATTGGCATGCTACGAATTAATGGTAAATCCAGAAAATTGGATAAACGTGGGTAGATTTCTGTTCAAAACGCGGAAAATAAGAACAACACTCGTTCATTAATAAATAAATTTGTTAGAAAATGTAATATTAATGTTTAATAATTCTACATAACCAAACTAATGTATAATGTAATTGTATTGTTATCTAATTGTAATATTATTGTGTTTTGTTTTTTGTTTTACGTTATAGGCTATTATTACCAAACAGTACTATATTGTAACGGACTGTCAACAGCACGTAACGGCTTACTGCCCGTGCGACCCATAACATTGCATGTATCTTACTTTTAGACTTATAAAGTACTACTATTACTACTACTACTACTATTTTATTGGTAGGCATGCCATCTCGGTATATGGCAAGCGCGCGCGGCTACTCCGACTGGGATCCTAGGTTCGAATCCTGACGTTTTATGAGAGATATTGGTTGTGACACATACCGGGATTTTTCGGGGTTTTCTCGACATACTCCAGTTTTCTCTAATTTCATTCCAACACCCTCCATTCCCCTTCTTTCTTTTTATTTTTCGTTCATTAATATCATATCTCCCTTCACCTCGTCTCATGTTAAGAAAAATAGTTTGGTTGGTAATCCACACATGAAAATATGTAATCAATTGAGTTGGTGTTTACTTGATGAAAATCCATATTTATTAATTAAATAAAATAAAACGTAGTTTTATTTGATTTTCATATTTATTATATAATTCAGTGACAGCTGTTTCGGTTTCGGTATTTGTTAACATGTCTGAAGAAGGTACAGTGTACCGAAACAGCTGTCACTGAATTATATAATAAATATGAAAATCAAATAAAACTACGTTTTATTTTTATTTAATTAATGAAAGAAAATATGTGTTTGCTAGGATCTAGTGAAGCAGCCACCAGTGTGCTGTATCAAGACTCAAAACTTGATCAATTAAAAAAAGGCAGGAGATAACGGGAGGGTTGTAGTTCCCCTCGCGGCCACGGTCCCAACCAAAAAAAAGGCAGTATGGGTCATGGGAGTACAGCTTGGAGTTTAGAACTTGAAAGACGATCTACAACTTACATAACGCCGTAGAATAGACTTATATTCCATAACTAACTAACTCACTGGCACTATCGAACCCACAGGTTCACGGCTGCGCGGACATAAGCTCTCCATACATCCCTATCCTAAGATGTTTTCCAATCATCCCCATGTATAATCTACTTCCCTCAAATCATAGTTTACTCGTATTTCTTCTCCCACCTCATTCTGGTCTACCAACTAGGCGTTTTCCCTCTGGTTTTCCTACAAGAAGCTTGCATGCACGTCGTTCATTCCCCGTTCGTGTCAACATGTCCTGCCCATCGCAGTCTACGAGACTTAACTGTTATTATATCTGGCTTCCTAGAAAGACCATGTAGACTGTTATGCAGTCTTCTCCATTCACCTGTTTGTTCATCTCTCTTTTGTCCAAAAATGTTCCTAAGAACTTTATTCTCAAATTGAACCAAAGAGAGATGAACAAACAGGTAATTGGAGAAGACTGGCTAATAGTGAACTTATTCTCAAATGAAGTCTTAGGAACATTTTTGAACCGAAGAGAGATGAAGAGACAGGTGATTGGAGAAGACTGCCTAACAGTGAACTTATTCTCAAATAAAGTTCTTAGGAAAATTTTGGGACTAAAGTGAGATGAACAGACAGGTGAATGGAGAAGACTGCATAACAGTGAACTACTCATATTCCATTCATCTCCATAATACTGGGATAGCAAAATAGATATTTCAGGTCGTGGTGCTCAGGACAGTCTGTCCTCCGAGTCTGAATAAGGAACTGAAAGAATAACAATTTAATTAATACCTAGTCAGATAGAACTGTAGTACTATCGAGAAACAAATTATGGGAAGAAAATAGCTATGGATTAGACATACTTTGCGTAAGCCTCAAATTTCAATAAAAAGGTTCTCACTGGACTGGTATCCTTAAGGTTCATGGAGGAGAGGAAGACCAAAAATGACTTGGAAGAGAACTATTGAAGGAGAAATACGTGAAGTGGGAAATACTTGTTGGAGGTGAAGAGGTTGACGGATGATAGAACTAGATGGATATATTGCATTAAGGCCCTATGAAAAATCAATGATAGCTACAAAAAATGAAAACAACAATTATAACTACAAAATAATTAATCGGAAAACTGATTCTCTCCAGCTAGGAGCCAAAGCAAATGACGATGTAGTAATATCTTATTTAAAGTAAGATATATGCATTTTTTTCGAAGATACATTTAAATTTTTGCAACAATCAAAGAAAACCAAATACGTTTATTCCACACACACACACACACACACACACACACATATAACGGGCTTCCAATATAAACCCGGTCCGGCCTCACGGCGTTTCACCCGTCAGGCAGCGCTCTCTCCTCGTCCGCATTTCACTCTGCCAGCCGCTCGTCCTTGAACTAGTCAGTTTACTATCGTTCGACAAGATGAGACGTCAGCTGACATTAGAGAAGCGCATTTATGTGTGTAAATGTTATTATAAATACGAATCAGCTCGTCGCGTTCGCGAGGAATTTATTCGGAACTTCCCTGGACAATTACCTCCTTCCAGATCGACAATCCACGATCTTGTGACTAAATTTGAGACCACTGGTTCAGTATAAAATAAGAAACACACGCCAAGGCGTACGGTTCTCACCGAAGAAAAATTAGACGAAATTGGCGAAAATTTGTGGGGTAGCCTGAAAGACAAAGTGTACAAAACAAATCCGCACACATTGGAAGAACTGAAGAACAACATAAAAAATGAAATCAGAAACTTGACAGTGCCCGAACTACAGCGTGTCAATCTAAATGTGTGTACTCGGTATAATACCTGTTTAACTGCGGGAGGACAACATTTCCAGCATTTTCTATAAGGTAAGAAACAGTTCAAGGACGGGTGGCAGGCAGGGTGAATTGCGGGAGGAAGAGACAGCACAGCGTGCCGGGTGAAACTCCGTGAGGCCGGTCCGGTTTTATATTGGAAGCCCTGTATATACTATATAGTAAAACCTGTCTATGAAGGAACATGACGATTCCTTAAATATATTTACGTCTTGGCAGTTTTCCTTCTTGTAAAGGGTTCCCAAATTACAAGCTTGAATTTTCTCACGCAGTGTAAAGGTTTTACATGCACGTTTTAAAGACATAACGTATTGATTGGAATACAGACAAAATAGTATATGTAACACAGCTCAGTTTGCACGGCAATACAAAACAACTTTATTACACAAAAGCGAGAAGGAACTCAACTACAGGAAGACTAAAGATTTTCCCAACTCCCTCGCAGGTAACGTAAGCAGGCAAGGAAAAGTGAGGGATTCCCAGCTGTCACACATAAGCAAGGGTATCCCCGCAATACAATGGCAACACAAGAAGATAAAACGATATAATGCAGAAAGCGTCATATGCAGAATTTTCACTTCTGGTCATTAATACTGCAATTAAAAAGTGTTTAAGAATAATTTTCCGTCTTACTGAGGTAAAAATTAACTATTAGTACTTTAAAAACCATTCCGTTTCCGCGTTATGAAGGTTTCCGGCTTATACAGGACGATTTTACATATAAAATCGTACCGTTCTGAAGATTTTTCCCGTCTCTACAGGTTTCGTTCTTACAAAGATTCCGGCTAAGGCAGGTTTTACTATATATATATATATATATATATATATGTGTGTGTGTGTGTGTGTGTGTGTGCGTGTATGCGCGTGCGAGCGTGTGTTTGTGTGTGCGTGTGTTTGTGTG
This sequence comes from Diploptera punctata, assembly GCA_030220185.1. Lineage (NCBI taxonomy): Eukaryota > Metazoa > Arthropoda > Insecta > Blattodea > Blaberidae > Diploptera > Diploptera punctata. Next base: position 454,195 of record JASPKZ010006811.1, on the reverse strand, counting down.
TGTGTGTGTGTTTGTGTGTATGTGTGTTTGTTTGTGTGTGTTTGTGTGCGTGTGTGTTTGTGTGTGTGTTTGTGTGTGTATGTGTGTTTGTGTGTGTGTGAATGTGTGTGTGTGTGTTCGTGTTGTGTGTGTGTCTGTGTCTGTGTGTGTGTTTTGTGTGTGCGCGTGTTTGAGTGTGTGCGTGTTTGTGTGTGTGCGTGTTTGTGTGTGCAAGCGTGTGTGCAAGCGTGTGTGTGCGTGCGCGTGTGTTTGTGTGTATGTGTGTGTGTGCGTGTGTGTGTGTGCGTGGGTTTGTGTGCGCGTGCGTGCGGGCGTGACATGAAAGTAAAAATAAACTGCTAAACCGGGATTTGTACCCGAAACCTCTAACTCTATATGTTAGTGAGCTACCAATTACTCTACTAAGGCTCCCAATGCAAACATTGATTTTTATTTCCATATATAAATTCCCTATCATAAAAGGCGGCGGGACGACGCTTGCAATGCCATCTTATGGCTTCTATAACATGAAAGCATTTTTAATGAGAATATGTTACTTTATAGCAGTAATTTTTTTTTCCGATGATGTAATTAAATTTTAACATTAAGCAATGAAGGCCAAATATGACATAAAAAAACAAAATAAACGCTTGAACCGGGATTTGAACCCGATACCTCTAATTCTGTATCTTAATAATAATAGCTTTTTATTTTACCTGGCAGTGTTAAGGCCTTAAGGCCTTGTATGACACTCAACCAGGTTTTAAAAAATACAAAAAAAATCTTACATCTAAATTACAATAAACATAAACGATTATATTTTATAAATACAATACAATTATTGTTTATAATGTATTTTAATTTACTCTAGATTTAACGAATTAAATATAATATAATATACAAGATATAAAAAAAACAAGAAAAAAATTATTAATGACATAGTATACATTTAAATAAATAGAGAAAAAATAATTATTAGACAACAGGTAACTCTATAAGCGTGACTTAAAAGTGCCAAGTGTGCGGCAACCCCTGATATCTTGAGGAAGGAAATTCCAAGAGCGGGCAGAGGCTACTGTGAAGGAAGTAGAATAAGAGGAAGTGCTATGAAGAGAGATTGTTAGCAGACAATTACTTTGTGACCTAGTGTCACTATTGTGGCAAGAATAAGCTATATATATACACACACATTCCATAAGACATATTTCACTTTGTGATAACATCTAAAATTATGCATTTTTAAATATGATAAATTTATGTTTTTGTCTCTAAAAATAGTTCAATAATATTTCAAGTCTGAAAACATTCCAGTTTAAATCAAATCATCTTGAAATTTAGAATTGAGACTGTATTTTGTTTTGAGAATATGCTGTCTTATTCGTTTCCACGTGATTGCCCAAGCTAGAATAAGACGAAGGATCCAAACTTTTACGTGGTATCGCGGAAGTCCAGTTTCCCCATCTAGATAGCTGTGCGCTCCAGGTATTAAGAAGTTCCTCTTCATTGGCATACAGACCTAAGCCTCCAAGCATTGCTGACTCCTACATAAAGCTAGGGGATTTTTCTCTCACACAACCCTCGAAGCCGTAAATCAAGTAGAAATATATCACTTGTTGGCGATAAATCAGTGACATACTGCTTTGGCGGCTCAGTGGGTAATGTCACGACTTCAATATCACCTTCACAAATAAATTATATTGATTTAATGTAAAACCATATTCTTTTCTCTCCAGTTTCTTATGTAAAATTATATCAAAAATTGACTTTTCTTTTATATATTTCTTCTCTCTGACTTAAAAGATCAAAAAGATAATTTTCTGTTTATTTTGTTCAATAGTGAAACTAGAAAATAAAAGTTGCACACACTTTATTAGAAATGTAGTGCTTGAAATAAGCGATTCTGACACAGTTTTTACATTAAAAAACCTCGAGACATAATTGTATTTTACAATATGAGGTTGAGAAGTGGCATTTAGAGAATCGAGGAAAATTTAAAAAAATAGCTAGGTTTTTAATTTCCAAGATTCTTTAAAACATTTCACAAACGTGTGTTGTACATTATTTTTTGCGCGATGGTGTTTCAAAATAATAAATAATAGTAAAATAATAACATATTTGTTGGAAATATTTCCGTTTATTATAAACAATTGACTGACGTTAGCAGTCTGGCCAATGTATATATGCTAAATGCCGAAAATAATTGTTGAGATTAGAGCAGGCCTTGATATCAATCTCGCATAAAATGGCTGCAAATATGAATGATTGTAATCAAAACGATGAAATTGAAGAAGCGTGGGAAGTTGGGTGTGCTTCTTTAGTGCCAGAGAAATCTAAATTAAGATATGAAAAAAAACATACATTTTCATTCAGAAAGTGCCTGGAGGAGAAGAATTGTAGTGTAAGTGAAAAAAGTATAGTTACTTATTTCGTGCTTAGGAGTGAAACATTAAAGTCTCCAGCGAGTTTGTGGTCAGAATATTCAATGCTGATGACGATGATAAATTTAAAAGAAGCTCAATATTGCAGATTTTGTTACACTAGTCAGCTTCCTCAAAAAGAATAATATTTGACGTAAAGCTTAAAGTCTAAAAGTTTTCAGTAGAATTTTAAGTCAACTTTCAATATTGTTTCAAATAAAGTTCGGTTCATTTAAAATGCAGTGATTTCTTTCATATAATAATCAATTGAGTTGGTGTTTACTTGATGAAAATCCATATTTATTAATTAAATAAAAATAAAACGTAGTTTTATTTGATTTTCATATTTATTATATAATTCAGTGACAGCTGTTTCGGTACACTGTACCTTCTTCAGACATGTTAACAAATTATGAATTGTGTTCCAACTGATCTAAGCAACAATACAACAATATTTATTTAATTTTTTTAATTTAACAAAGGGGATTCATTCAAATCAAGTTGAGAATTTAACAGTTTTTACTACTTTTAAATTTATTAATTTCTACAGCCTCCACACCCTTATCACAAATATGTGAAATTTCAAAATTTGGATCGAAACAATGATTACATTGGAATAGGTGGTTAGCATATTTTGAATTTTCTAAATGTCTGTTATATGCTCTCATGTGTTCCTTTATCCGAGAGATAAAAGGTCTACCGGTTTGTCCTATATAGACATTGTCACATGAGCCACACTTCAGTTTATATACACCTGATAATTTTTCATTTTTTGTTTTGGTTTTATTGTTTTTTATTATATTTTGTAGAGTTTTATTAGTTTTAAATGCCACATTAATGTTCAACTTTTTAAAGTGTTTAGATATTTTATTTGAAAGTGGGCCTATGTCTTTCATAAAATGTATATTAACACTACCGTTTGGATATTGTTTTATATATACATAAAGGGTGATGGTTTTACTTCCCGCACGTGGGTTGTAATATGAAATATTACAGTATAGTTATTTAGGTTGGCAACCCCGAAATATAGGTCAATCATGGTTGTCATTGCTGTAAGTACGACAAAACTCACTATCGCTCAAAAAACTTATTAAGTTCTTTCTCGCGAATAATGTTATTAAGAATATGTTATTTAAAGTAAAACCCAGATGTAATAAGAACAGTTAATTCTCGTAGATTGCGATGGGCAGGACATGTAGTACGAATGGGGAATGAAAGAGGAAAATGGAAACTCATTTTAAGAAAACCAGAAGGAAAGAACCCAGTAGGTAGGCCTAGAATGAGATGGGCGAATTAACATTAGCCATGATTTGAGGAAAGTAAAATATGCAAGAGATGAATGGGAAATTTTACCTTAGAATTTTGATGTATGGAGAGCTGATGTTCGGCCGGCCATAAACCTACTGCTTCGTTAGTGCCAATGAGTTAGTTACATATCATCTTTATTACGTTGAGCGGGACACTACACTGATTTTTTAAAGAATAATCCATGTCTGGCCATGATTTGGGAGCTGTAAGACTTCAAAGAAAAATAATGGAGAATTCTTGGAGAGGGAAGAATCGAGAGGGAACCATGAATGAAAGCATATTGATGGAAAACAGAACTTGAAATTGTTAAAGTTGTGTAGTGTAATCTTTGCCCACAGATGACTGAAACATAACTAACTAACTCACTAGCACTATTGAACCCGTAGGTTCATGACCGCGCGGACATAAGGTCTCCATAGATCTCTATCCTGAACTAATGTTTTCCATCATTCCCTGTATAATCTATTTCCCTCAAATCATAGTTAATGTTATTCTCCCACCTCATTCTTGATCTACCAACTGGGCGCTTTCCCTCTGGTTTTCCAACAAGAAGCTTCCATGCACGTCTTTCATTCCCCATTCGTGCCACATGTCCTGCCCATCGCAGCATACGAGACTTAACTTTTCTTATTATATCTGGCTTCATATAAAAACCATGTAGTTCACAGTTATGTAATCTTCTCCATTCACCTGTCTGTTCGTCTCTCTTTTTGGTCCAAATTTTTTTGGAAGTACTTTATTCTCAAAAACTCGTAATCTCATTTCCTCCCTTAAAGCAAGAGTCCATGTTTCGCACCCATATAATATAACTGGTAGAATAATAGTTTTATATATTTTCAGTTTAACGTTTTTTGAAAGGAGTTGGGACATCAAGAGTCTCTGCAATGCATAATATCACGCATTTCCAGAATTGACGCTATGTTTAATTTCTTTTGCATCTCATTCCTATCTGTGATTATTGTTCCTAGGTATTTGAATTCAGCCACTTCCTCAAAATTTCCTTCATTTCTCATTAGCTGTCCATTTGCTATGACTGAAACATACAACAGTAAAATAGAGTGAGATATAGAAATAAATTTACTTTTTAATTTTTTTAAATTAAAGTTATGAAATAAAAGTATTCATATTTGTTTTCGACAAAACTAAGAATAGTAATGTGTAAAGAGAAACATGCAGGAAAATGAAGCTAGTGTAATGAAAACACGCTCTTTGCAGAGAGAATCTGGATTATCCTTTATAATGTAGCACGATTCACAATGATGGCAACACTATTTTCCTTTACGATTCTCATTCCAGCAATAGCTCCTTCACTGAATCACGTAAAAGAAAGATATCAAGCTTCTCTCGACTTTTCTACACTAATCAGTACAGTATAAGGGTTAAAAATAAATTGTACACGTTCCCCTGAAGCAGAATCAGTATCCCTTCTCTTATTTTTTATACAATTCCCTTATATCCGGCAGGCACCTTTTTTCCCCCCTTACGTTTCTCTTTTCTTCATCTAGAACATGAATTAAAAGTTTTAATTTTAGGAGTGTTGAGCACCTTTTACCTCATTCCTATCTCGTCTCCTACTTTTTTTTCAACATTACATTTATCTAGAAGGTCTCTTTCGCCCTTAAGGATCGATATGCTTGCAGCTGGATTAGACGATTAAGCACGAAGAAGTAAAGGAACGATTTTTAAGAATTGTTGTACACACCCTCACTGCCTGTTCGTACAAGTTAATTTTGTTATTTCCAATATCGTTTAGACTCTATACTTAAAAACTTGAACTTGTAAATGCACGTCGTGCAATATACCTCTTCTTAAAACAATATAAAAATAAACTACCATAAATATTTTAATAGAAACATAGGATTTTTAGATTTATTTATCTGTAAGTTCAGTACAAAAAACAGAAAATTACAAATATATCATAATTCAGAACATTTTAAAATATGGTGCTGAAGTCTGGCAAATTCCTACAAGGGAAATGAAAAGAATTTTAAGTACAGAAATGGATGTTTTTAAGAAGATCAGCTGGAAAATCTAGAAAGGAGAGAATACGAAATAAAGAAATAAGGGAAATTATGAGTGTACAAGAGGAGCCAGACATCATAGGCATTATAGAAAAGAAAAGATTACAGTGGTATGGCCATGTCAAAAGAATGCCAGAACAAAGATTGCCTAAAATTGTTATGGAATGGGTCCCAATAGAAAGGATGAAGAGAGGAAGACCGAAGAAAACTTGGATAGAAGGGGTACAAGCAGCTATGAATATCAGAGGAGTGGAGAAAAATCAATGGATGGACAGAGAAGAATGGCGTTTGGTTTCCGGAAGACGGATGCAGCTGCCATGATACCCGGATTATGATGATGATGATGATGAAGTTCAGATAATCTCTTGCTCTGTTTTATTTTGAATTACACTTTATAAAATAAATACCCTCAACTCATGTCTAACTCAGGGTCGTGTCTAGGATGAGATGAGATGAGCCCCCATATACATAGAGGTCTATGAATGACAAGGGTGTCGGCCGACCACGCCTGACGCACCATCATAGGGGCAGATGATTGAAATGAAACAAAATGGATAAGTGTGGAAAAATGGTAGAATGAAATTGTGGCAGGGGAAAACGGGAGAAACCCCGAGGAAACCTGCCCAATCTCCGTTTCGTCGTACCACGAAATCCACATGAAGTGGCCGAGACTCGATCTCGGGACCCCAGCGGTGAGAGGTGAGCGTCTAACCTCTTGCGCCAGGGAGGTAATTGTACTTTACATTTTAGTTAATTGTTTTATTATGCTTACTATTAATGTAATTGTAGTAAAAAATAATAAATAGTGTAACTGAAGCATCTTAATTCCTATTTCATTTTATTTACTTTTTTATAATTTTCTCACAAACCTCTTATTAGAATTAATTGCTGTGTAATGATTTTTTTAAGATTTTAAAATTTATATTGCTATTTAATTACAATAACCAATTATGATAATGTAGAATGTGTAAAATAAATTTATAATTACAATATTTATAAAAGTGAACCATGGACAATCAGAGCAGAGATTTAATGAGACTGTTTTTTTAGATGAAATATTGTATCAAATATGATTACAAATAGTAGCCTATAAAGAATTCCACATCAGTTGAAAAAAATATTCTGTACTTTTATACATTCCTAGACAAAACTCACAGAATCCTATTAAAGGAAACAATTCTTCACTACTTACAATTATTATTAAAGTTGATATCGCCCAGAAAATCTGTTGTACTTCCAGTAAACGATGGATTGAGTGTACATTATCCAGGATCACAACTAAAGTAAATAACCGAGAGCGGAGCGTGCGAACCTTCTATCCGTGATTTTAAATGTGATATATGATGCATTCTTATCCATCCCTGCATACTTAATACATCGCTGGATAAGTAGAACAGTTTTTATCCAAGTGAAGAATGTGTGCAATGCGCAGAGGTTTTAACGTTACGCAAAATCCTAGTGCCGGCGCGGCGTACCTTCAATAAGAAACGGGCCGTTCCCATTCAAATACATGTTCCAACATTTCCTTTACAACCAGAGAAAATCACGGAAAGCTCTGGCGATCGAAAAAAGAAACTTGTATATTGGCAGAAAATTTGGTCGTATTTAAAAATCAACGTAATAAAATATTCATAAATGTAACAAAAACACTTTTTTTCCAATATAAATTAAGAATAATTTGTAATCTTAATTTAAAAAAAAATAAAAGTACATAACACACACATGGCCGTTTGTCAAAATAATTATATAATTTAGCCTCAGTTTATGATCTGGAAAATTTAAGTAATGAGAGAAAAAAGTTAGCTTCTCTCAATAGTTGAAATATTCAGAATATACATTCATCCATATTAATTCTGCCCGAGGGCAAGTATTTCACTGCAATCATAGCACTTTCATGCTATGCTTTGCCGCTTTACTAAGGAATTATAGGTGTGGTAGCTTCCCGTTGCTTTCCACACCGGTGAAGCATGATGATGATGATAATGATAAGGATGATGATGATGGCCGGATGATTTTCGGGGACCGTTGTGCCCTAAGCTTCCTGACATTTTTCTTACAGGCGAGGAAAAATCCCGAAAAAAAACCTCGCCCAGGAGGCTGCCTAGCCCGGGAATCGATCCCGGGCCCGCTGCGTGAGAAGGCAGCACGCTACCTCGAGACCACAGCGGTGGACATTCAGAATATTTATTTCCAATAACACATCGGTGAATTTCTTTGATATAGGACATTGTTACACCTTTAAATCGAATGTTCTTAAGAGGGTGGCATGGATGGAGTAACTAATTATAAAATGTTTTAACCTGAGAAAGCAAAGTGGAATTTCCACTGTACTAATACATTACTCTGTAAGGAAAACGAAGACCATGGCTTTTAGAGGAAGAGATCCAGTGAGATCCAAAATTATTTTAGAAAATCAAAGTATAGAACAGGTGTCTAGTTTCAAATATTTGAGCTGTGATATTGGCTACAATGTGGAAAGAGATATTGACTCTAAAATAAATAAATTTCAGACGGTGTGTGGAACAATACAGAGAACATTCAAAAATAAAATTAGAAAAGAAACCAAGATAAAAAAGTATAATTTTATGGCGGTTCCCACAATATTGTATGGATGTGAAACTTGGGCTCCAGTGAAAAGACAGAAGGATAGAATACAGACGGCGGAGATGAGGTTCCTAAGACAAGTAAAAGGATGTACAAGACTTGATAGAATAAGAAATGAGGATATAAGAGAAGAATTGAAAGTACAGCCTTTATTGGATAAAGTCACGAATTACAGACAGAAATGGATTGATCACATGGATGGAATGAGTAAGGAGAGATAACCATTGTTAGCAAGAAATTATCAAGCAAGAGGAAGACGTGATGTTGGAAGACCTAGAAGACGTTGGGCTGATGCATTATGAAGTCGGAACGGGCAATTGCCTAATCCCTGGAGTGATGATGATGATGATGATGACTAATACATTACTTACATTCTGAAGTATAACATCACAATTCCAGTTATTTTCTTCTCTCACTAAATACCATAAGACTGTTATAGGTTATTAACAGGTATAATTTAAGTTGAATAGGCAGTGCAGGGATGAATGGTTCAATCAGAACCGTGTGGCTGCAAGACTCGGTAAATTAGCGTTCGTGATTCTCTTACACAACTTTATTCCTGCACTCTTTTTTCAGAAAACACAATTTATAGCGAATTAGAAATAGAATGGGGGATAGGAGGACGATTGTAGCTACAGATTGAGAAGGAAATAAACCACCTTGTTCCTATCTACCTCTCCCCACTCCCTTAACTCATTCCTTGAAACCCCCTCCTCCCTTTCATTAATTGGTTGCTCCGTGCTTCAAAGCAAATGTCGGGATAGGAGGTACTTATTTAAGATCTAGTCATTTCACCCATTGGGATAATTAAGGCAATATATTTCTTTGACGTATAAGGGTAAAAATTGGCTTCAGTCCATTCATGGCTCTTAGCTTTTGTCTTAAGACAATTTTTCTCAAAGTGGAACCCTAAGGCTCCATACAGAGAAATAAAAGATTTTACAAGGAAAATTATTGTCATAATACACAAAAACCAGGATACGCCAGAAATAAATTCGCTTGAGATAACTTAAAATGTTCAGAGAAGCCAGTTTAATCTATCTTATATATTAAATACTAAAAAGGACTGCAATAATTACACTAACAGTAAAATGAAGTAGGCTCCAGTGTAAGTAAAGTGATCCCACAACAGGCCCGGAGCCCCTTGGGGTAGTAGGAGGTTAAGGCTCCCACTTTTTCTAGACAATCGGCACTTTATGTCAGCCGGGTTGTCAGCCCTGCGTGACGGCCGCCTTTACCTCCAGAACAAGCGTCATTTCCGTTAGAGGCTGAGTCGACCCCAGGGCCATAGTGCCGCCAGAGTGTTTGGGTCAGTTTAAAAATCCTGACCCCAACGGGACTTGAACCCTCGACCCTCCGGCTTGTAGCTCAGTGCCTTAACCACTACGCTACGGCGTGCCCCCAGGCTCCAGTGTAGTATCTGCATATAACCTTCAGCAGCCATGTATTTTCTTCGTGTTTTCTTTCTTATTCAATAATGATGATGATAATAATAATAATAATAATAATAATAATAATAATAATAATAATAGGCCTAATATATTTAGTTTTTATGTTTCAAATATTTTTATTTACTATTGATAAACAATATGTTTACTTAAACGTACTCTTTATTTCTGTAGCTACATCTAATATATAAAAATGTTTGTTTGTTTGTTTGTTTGTTTGTTTGGCGTGCTTTATGCGCGGCCATACCGTTAATCCGATTGTGATGGGGCTTTTTGCAAAATGTTCAGGAGATTTCCGAGATGAAATAGGCTAAAAGAGAGTTGTGATACTCAACTCCTACACCCTTAAAAATCGCCCTTTGTAGTGGAAAACCTGAAAAAAGTAACTCTTTGGACGCTTAAATGGCTTACGCTAACAAACCATAAGAAATACACTAAATTAATGTACACAGAATTAATATCGCAAAAAGCTCTACAAAAAGTCCGCGACTACATATGATTATCTCTTATTGATAACTCACAATAACCATTTTTGTCTTTCATTGATGCCAAGAAGATATTCTTGTGCAAGCACAGCAGCACATGGCGGGTATTCTTTTACGGATAACTCACAATAACGAGTTTTGTCTTTTAGCTCATTAATGCCAAGAAGATCGAGATAAGTAGATTCTTGGGCAATGCCGGGTAATCAGCACGGGGTATCTAAAAAATATAAATTTATAATTATTTTTTCCTTTTACTTATTCAACTAAACATAAATGCACAATAATTTTCATTTATTTGGGCGTAGCAGCGCACGCCGGGTATTAGCTAGTATTTACTAAATATCGTTCAACCGCAAGGAAAGTGACATATAAAATATAGTGAACTAAAAAAATATAAAAAACAATATTTTTTAATGTTATGAGGAAATATAGTACTCAACACTGAATATAACTGTAAAGCCATAAGACTAAATATAATCGTAACCCTTAAGAATAAAGATGTAGAATATGGAGAGAGGATCGATTTGTAAAATTTACGTTTTCGAGATATGTCAGTTTTATTGTGGGTGAGTTTTTCTCTTAAGTTTCTTTGTTTAATTTAACTTGTGCGGTTTATCACCTTTCCTATTCAACATTTAGGCCTATATTAACACAATTACAAAAGATTACAAAGAACAAACTGAGCATGGAATCAAAATTTCAAGGAACAGCACGCTACAAATGTTATTGTATAGCCTAAGGGTAATTTTCTAATTTTTCCACATTTGAAGATGATTTACAAAAGGGGATTTTCCAATTAAACAATACAGCCAAAAATATAATATGAAAAATCTCTGTCAGCAAGACAAAAGTTGTGGCAATGTGCGGAAAAATGTAATGCGAGTTAAAATAGAATTAGATGGAAATATTATTGAACACGCATTCGAATTTAATTACATTGGACACTTCATTCCTGAAACAAAAATTATATAAAGTCAAATTACAGAAATATAATCAGATAAATGGAATCATTAAACGACAGTTTGGGAAAGAAATGCCCATAGAAACTAAATTATAAAGTAAAATGATCCCACAACAGGCCTCAGGAGGCCCTTGGGGTAGTAGGAGGTTAAGGCTCCCACTTTTTCTAGACAATCGGCACTTTATGTCAGCCGGGTTGTCAGCCCTGCGTGACGGCCGCCTTTACCCCAGAACAAGCGTCTGGTACTCATTTCAGTTAGAGGCTGAGTTGACCCCAGGGCCATAGTGCCGCCAGAGGGTTTGGGTCAGTTTAAAAATCCTGACCCCAACGGGACTTGAACCCTCGACCCTCCGGCCTGTAGCTCAGTGCCTTAACAACTACGCTACGGCGTGCCCCGAAACTAAATTATGATTACGTAATATAACAGTAAAAGCCTCCTTAAATATAGAGATGAGAATTGGATTTTGGATTCTAGGCATAAAACCAAATTACGACACCACAGATAATATTTTACCGTTCTCTTTAAGTTTATTTTTATAGATTGGATAATAAGACATATCCAAACAAATCAAAATAATTGATTTAATCACCTTCAAAGAACGGATTCGAGGTGTCCGTCAATGAAGGTATTCCAGTATCAGCCTCAAGAGCACAGAGATAAAGGAAGACATAACAACGCTGGATAAATAAAAAACATCTTGAGATACCAGTATAGGAGCTGGCTTAACTGAGCATAAACATAAAATGTTCAAGATCAAGATGAACTTTAAATTTCTGCACGCCCTATTACAACATTGTGTTTTTGCACTTTATGAATAATAAGTAGAAATCCGTGAAAGTGGTTTTATTTTTAGGGAAAATTCGTTTTAAAATTTGAATATTTCGGTGTTATTGGGAATTTGGCGGTGTTATTCTAAAAAACTGTAAATTTGAGTATTTTTAATCCTAGTTTAGTATATTAAATGCAATAAGAATTATATATCCAGTAGTTTAAGGTCCACTTTTAGCTTGTACAATTTATATCGATTTTAATACACTAAAATGCATACAATTTTGATCCTAGTCACTAATTTGTAAGCAAAATTCACCTTTTAAGAAAAAGCAACCATGGTGAGAAATATTTTCTTCAGATTTGAACATACCATTACTTAATTATTGATATAAAATTAATAATTATGTCTGCAAAAATTTAGGGGGGGGGAAACTCATCTTGCACGTTAAAATAATTCGTATTTCTTAGAATTCATATCTATGGAGAGACCATATTTGAGCATGAGATAATATTACCCCTATGTTGTGAACTATGTTGCAACAATTTCCCTTTGCAAGAGTGCATGGAAGAAGGAGATATGACGACATCAGATATGACAGTTAAAAAGAAGATGGAATCCGAAAACAGTGTTTAAAAATACATTATGAAAATTTAGCGAATAGAAAAAAATCTCCGGAGTTCGTTGAAAATTTTAAATTTCGATGTTATTTCGCGTTATCGTAGGATTTCGCGTTATTTCGTGATTCATAAATGCTTTTTTGAGGTTATGGGTAGTGGAGTTTGAAATGGTACAAGAAAATGACAAAATTAGAGCATTTCGCTTTATCGCGACTCGCGAATTTCACGGATCTCTAATAATACGTTACATTAAAAGTTAGCATTTAATAATAAGAACTAGATTCGCAGTAGAAATATGAAGGATTCCAGTCACAGAAACGTTCGCAAATTCCAACCAAAAATAATAATCACGTTACGGTAATAAATAATATAAAAACTGCTTTAATTCTCCCTCACAAGCAGAATACAATGCGCAGGAAGTAGTGGTAGATCACGTCTGTAGCTGAACATATTTCCCTTAAGTCTCCCTATTTTAAAAACCCATATCGCCATCCCCTACCCCATCCTCTATTATTTTATAAACATCCAGGAGAAGGACAAAAAAAAGGAAATGGAACATATTTTGTGACTCCAGGAGCTGGAAATAGAATTTCTATATAGGAAAAGTCATTCTATTCCATATATGATGTGGTCAACAACAGACATATACAAAAAAATCCATGCATTAATTACCATTGCTACGAAATTGGAATTTCGTGTCGGGACGTCTCAATGCTCCACCTCCTGTAGATGTCCTGCGATCCGTGGTCTCTCCCCTCCTCTTCTCTTCTGTTTCCTAACCCCTCACACTTTTCGCTATATACTCTTAACGTCTATACGTTTTCCTCTTTCTCTTTAATTGTGAATGTCATCACCTGAATTTAAAAAGTAGCGTGTATTCTCAGATGTCATGTATACGAGTTACAGGGGTAGCCAGTGGTTTCACTTTTAATCGCTAATCTGATTTATTTTATTGCGACTATTTAATTCATGCCCCAAATGGGAGTCAATGACCAATCACATTTCAATGAATTTTGATCTACAACCAACCACAGTCGTTTTTCAGATGACCGAGAGCAAGTAATGGTCTCTTAAACCAATTTATAGTAAATTAGCACTTACTTCTGATTATGAAGAGTCGATTTTATCAATTTAATTTTATCACAACAAATCAAGCTCCTCCTTTTTAACATTCTGAATAGGTCAGACCATTGTTTTGCAGTAACTGACTCTCTACGAAATACGTATATATCAAGATGTAATAATTATAGAATGCGTGTGGCTACCAGATTGTATATATAGTGCACGAATGTAATCAGATAGCGCTTGCGGGATATGACATAAAACATTTGTAGCAGTTGATTGTGCCACAAAAAAGAAAGACACCACTGTTTGCACTTTCTTAAACGTATTATTTCCCATGTATAACGTTCCAGAAAAATATAATTGACATATTTACATAATAGAACATCAGAAATTAATTAATATACCAGTTTGATGTGTTTCATTCTTTTCTCCACTAGGGTCCATTCTTACAATATTGCGATCGTTTGGCTATAAATAATATGATCTGGTTGCAGTGATGAATAAGTGATGCATAACAAGTGTTTTTAATTTGTTTCAAACATCGCCGTTTACATTCAATATATAAATATTTTTAAATAACTACATTTAAATGATGATTTGTGAATAAACAGCTTAATTTTATTCGTTAAATAGTCCTAACAAATGCCACTCTTGATTTCCAAATTCTCTAGATAATTTCAATCCTCGCTTCGTGAGTCGGTGAATTTATCGATAATTTGGAAGTCACTCGTGGTATTACGAATAAATTATGTTTCTTATGTAATTTGATATAACACTTAAAATATAAAATAAATTCGTGGCATTAGAACTCTGAAGATCCAAGGCTGATTTAAGTATTTGTTAGCACTGACTAACGGATGACGAACTATAACTTATATGAAATCACTTGCAAAGTGTAATGCAATCTCTCGAACTTGGTTTGTTTTTTAATCTGATCCAACTGCTTCTCGTTCAAATAGGCCAAATATTCGCACTTCTACACCCTGAACTGAAAAAAAAAAATAGATGTACCATATAGCTAGGAATCTAATCCGGACTCCTGGGACACCATATAAAAAAACTTAATACATTGTTTGTTTGTTGACGTATAAGGAGTAATGTTTTAAAATTGTACTACAATCCAATAGTATCTAAAATTACAATCCAATATCCTGAACAATAAATATGCAATTTAAACCTATATACTCATACTGTAATAAATTTAAAAAAAGAATATATATACATGTTCGATTATCTTATGACCAACGCTTATCGACCACTAACATTTATGTTAGCACATTTAAATGCTTAGGATCTTAGTTTTCATTTATTTTTTGTTGTAAAATAAGGTTCAATATATAACTTCATACAAGTTTTTTTAAAGCGCCCCCTACACGATCAATATTTACGTCAATATATTGCACAATATTTTGTACAATAGGTATTACTTGGCCAACCCACACGGTGCAATATTATTGCTCAATAAATTAATTCGTGGGTGATACTAGTGCAGTCAACATGTGGAATAATAAGAAGAGAACTGAACTAGTGTTGCGCAATATTGCCAACAGACTATATTGCACAATAAAAATCAAACTGCTTTTGATTGACTCAATATATTGTGCAATCATTCAATGTGATCTACACACGCTCAATATTATTGTACAATGCCAATAATCTTCTTCTTCACTTCACGGGCTAGGCACAAATTGCCTGTTCCGCCTCAAAGTTGTACTGTCCATCTTTTCACTGGCCTTCCTACATTCCTTGACCTCTTGGCTTGTAGTTAAATGCTGTTTTTGGTAATCTTGTTACATTCATTATTTCTATATGTCTAATTATTTCTATATGTCTAAACCATTTTTCTCTATATTCTTTGATTTTATCATTCAATGGATATATATTTAACTCTGTCCTTATATCTTCATTCTTTGTCCGATCAATTCTTGTGCAGCATATTGTTCTTCTGAGGAAGTTCATTTCTACTATTTGTATTCTACTTTGTAATTTTTTGGTCATTAGCCAAGTTTCACTCCCATAAAGTAATGCAGGAACTGCCAATGTTTTATAAAACTTCAAATGTCAATTATTGTGCAATTATTGGCGTAAATATCGATCGTGTAAGAGCCGCTTTAAAGTTAATTAGTTTAACTTAATTCATGGAAACATCACTTTTTGCCAAGATTTTAAGCCGATTGGCCTATTGCCTTGTTTCCTATCCATTTTTTATGGTCTGTGAATGGATCTTTTCCCGTTTAGATCGATATTAATAAGAATACTTTCGGAAATTTGCTATAGTTCATTCTGCTTACATAATTTTTTCAGTTTTCTTGATATTGCCAAATGTGTTCCAACACAGGGCCAGCCTTGAATTCTATCATAATTAATTTTCGTTTGTTGTAGAATTTTGTATACCCTGTAAGTCTTCCTATGAATCTCATATCTCATGCTGCAATTCTGTTTTTAATGCATGAATGTTTAACACAAATAAATCTCTAAAGACTATCAGATATTTAGTTGGCGTCTCGGTGGACACGTGCGTAGCGCTCGGGACTGCCCCGATTGGATCTCAAGTTCGAATCCTAATGGTTTGGGAGGGATATGGTGATGTGCCAAGACCCGGTCTTTTTGGGCTTTTCTCGGAGTTCTTCTTTTTTCCGGAATTTCATCCATCAAAACTGTCCACTCCTCTTCCCACCCCTTTATATCATTTCATCTACATTCATTCACTTCATCACACCTTTCACCTCAGCTCATGTTAAGTAAAGAATAATATGTTTTAGTAAAACCACTGTATAAAATATGTGACTGTGGTGGTCTAAGGGGGCTACACTCACGTTCTTCCTCATGATCAGCTTGGGATAGAAGGGGACTAGAGGGGGTTCTAGTCCCTTATCGAGGCCTTGGGCCCAGCCCAAATAAATGACGATATGAACTGTGTGTGAATCCTGAATGTGTGTCGAAACAAGAACACCATAACGGACTACATATCACCATAAAATAGAGTTCATCTCATTCATTCCATAAAGTAAAGATAGGTAATAGGCTGTAAGAGACACAATAGAAAACACTCTAACGATACTTTACAAAGAAAACTTTTCAGTAAAGATAAATATATTTGAAGACCTTGAAATTATAAAAGAAATAAACAACACCTTACTTCTTAATGAGAACACACTCCAGTCGTACAACCCATTATAGAGATCGTCAAAAAACAAATCAGTTGCTACCAAAGAACCTCGATTCTACAACGTCTTAAACAACATCGACTAGTAGCAGATACTCATCCTGGTGATGATGGAAGTTAACTTCCGAAAGGCCTCCAGATAACATTTTAAATATATAATATTTTAACACAGTTGAGGACGATGGCACCTGCCAAAAAGTATATATTTTAAGTGTTTTCTTTATCCGAGGCTATAAAGAACTAAATTAAGGTTCCTTTATAAGGGTTTTAAAATCCTAACATACCTCTAATATTCTAATCTAACCAAAATATTTAGTTCTCTAAAACTAAAAGAACAAATATTGTAAAAACATAATTAATTTTTAATGTATAACTTAGGTATGTACAATTCAGAAATCTCTTACGTCCACCCCTGAGCTAGGTACATAGCAGCATTACAATATTCCCCTTGTATATATATATATAGCTATATCTCAGGTCTTTTCACGTGTCACGTTACCTAAACGCATGACAAGCCCTAGACCAGCAGCCTTACACGTCCCTCGGTTGACAGAGATGAAAGGGTGTGAATAATAACTCGGTCTTCCCCATCTTTCAGTGTCCTGCGAGGAATTCATTTCCACACAACAAGGACATCATCACATACACATAAGCGTCTCCACAAATGGAGAGTGGCATGTTGCTTTTAAGAGCAGAATGTCAAGTCAAATAGCTTATCTCACTCCTCTCTCAAACGTTCCTAAAAAATCCTACGTATTTTTTTATTTCACTTATTTAAAAAGCACTTTCTGTATTCAATAAAATGCTTTAATTATTTTCTCACCCTTGTATTTTAAGAGGAAAATGTCATCGCCAAAAGAGGGAGAAAATTTGTAAAAAAGAATTTTAAATAGACATATTTTAAATTATGATAATGTTTTATAAAAACGTAAACTCTAACGCTACGAGAGAACATTTTACATGCTCTAAGTGAATGTATCTTTTTAATTAATTACTGAATTTTAATTTTGGAATTGGTTCTCATTTTATTTCAACGTATATAAATGTCGCGAAAAGGATGATGTCATATGACATATTATGCATAATTTCATTAACACTTTGTGGATATAATTTTTTTATTCTCGGACATAGGGCTTATTGCTATTTGATAGACCTACTTCTCTCAGAAAACGTTGAACCCAAAACATAAAAAACTGTTATTCTCCCAGTTATATTATTTGGATGCGAAACATGGAATCTTATTTAAAGGTAGGGGGAAAAATCACGAGTATTTGAGAATAAAGTTCTTAGGAAACATTTTGGACCAAAGAGAGATGAACAGACAGCGAATGGAGAAGACTACATAATAGTGAGCTACATGATCTTTATAGGAAACCAGATGTGATGAGAACAGTTAAGCCTCGTAGTCTGCGATGGGCAGGACATGTGGCACGAATGGAAAATGAAAGAGGGGCATGGAAGCTTCTTGTACGAAAACCAGAAGGAAGAAGCCCAGTTGGTAGACCAAGAATGAAATGGGAGAATGACATTAATCATGATTTTAGGGAAATAGTTTATACAGGGGATGATTGGACAACGTTATCTCAAGGTAGGAATGTGTGGAGAGCTTATGTCAGCGCGGCTATGAACCTAGTTCGATAGTAACTTATTTTTTCATGTTACATGTATATTTTACAAACTATATCCTGTGATCTCTTGAATAATATTTTCCTTGGCGACATATTTGAATTTAACATGAATTTAGAATAGAATAGAATAGAATTGATTAGATTCATTTAGCCTGGTGGAGTTAAGGCCATGTGGCTTCTCTTCCACTCACCAGGACAAACATATGTTACATACTTTGTATTGTAAGCCTATGTTTTCCCTTTACAGAGATTTAGGCGCTCTCCCCCTACAGGGAAGAATTTGAACCATACTAATTTAGTTACACTCGTTTTCGTATAGATGTCATTTTGAGTGGTACGTGGTCAGCATTCCGCCTCACACTGACATATAGGAAACCAAGGTAGTACTAGGACGGGAAAACAAAAAATACAATAATAGTACATACTAAACAATTAATTATCTGTCAAATTGAATAATAATGAAAATAATGTCTAATAATACAATAATATTAAATACAATAAAAATTAAATTAGTGATAGAATGTACTATACAGAAAGGAATAACAGTTCGAATCTATTATACATAAAAAGAAAAGAAAGAAAAAATACAAAGAAAATAATAAACTATAATGAATTAATCTATCGCTTATTATACACGGCATTAGGTAAATATATTAACAAATCTTAAAACCATTTTTATTAAATAATGAAAAACAAATTATTAATTTTTACAAAGTAATATTAGTGAGTTGTTTCTGTTAATAATCTTATTTTCTATTTGTTTCTGAAAGATGGTAAGGTTTGGCAGTATCTGACATAGGGTGGAAGGGAATTCCATGTTCTAGGAAGAGAAACTGTAAACGATTTTGAAAAATAGGTAGTGTGATGAGGAGGGATATAAAGGACACTGTGCTCAAGGGGGTTATTGGGCTATAGGCGTATATAAATCAGTGGACTGCTTTAGAATGACAAATTACGTTATGTTTTGAGGACAATCGGTTGATTATAATTTCTTCCCCTACAAAAATTGAGTTTTGTCAAGCTATAAAACTAATCTTTTTACACTCATTACATTAAAAAAAAGACCTCCTGTTTCAGATGCAGATGACTAGGGAGCGTATCAAGTAGGCAGTCAACCAAATATGTCGGGATTATTGCAGGAATTTGTAGAATTATTATGTACAAAAACAGACAGGAAACTTAAGAGTGAAAAAGTGCTGAGAATAATATATCGGACCATGCTAAACAAAAAAAAATACAACATATTGTAACAGTTAACGCCGCTAGAGCTGCTCCACTCTGTTGCAGGGTCTTCAGTTTACGAACTCTAAGTAGCGACTGTTTACGGAGGCAGTTCTTTCTTAAATTTGTGGCTTGTCTGAGCATAAGTTTTTTAATAGATTAAGGTTTTAGCTGCGGAACCTTCAACTTCAGGCGTATACTGATAATTCAGAATTGTTAATGATATATTTAACCTCTTTGAGAACAATATAAATAGGCTGCAAAAATCACAGTTAAAATTTTTAATGTATGTATTATTTTTTTTAACGTTGGTCCTTTTAATTGTCTTTAAAGAAGTCCAAGATTCCATTCTTTTTTTCCCTAATCAGTAGTAGTTGAAAATTAAAATGCGTTTTTTTATTATCTTTACCTACAGTACTTCCTTCGCTAAAACGAAGTTTCATAAATACAGCTGACGAATTTCAGGACCAAATGAGGTAGTATGCTTTTGTACAGTATTTTTGTTTATAATAGGTAGGAGCTCAAACTCGATTTTTATCTAGAGGAGGAAAATTATTGATATAATGAGAAGGTATGAAAACCAAGATATCGACGAAAAAATTCATATCTTGACTGAAGAACTGAAGCGATGAACCAAATGCAGTACAGAAAATTTTAATTGAATGAAATACATATTCCCTCGTTTTATGTCAGAGTATAAGTCTCAATGGTCAACGATATGCAGAATAAACGAAAAGTTTGAAAAAGTAAAGAAAGGTTTCGATGAAATCCTTATAATATACAGAGGGGGAAAATGTGGTCGCCCGAAGATTTTATTTTAAAGTTCTTAGGAACATTTTTGGACCAAAGAGAGATGAACAGACAGGTGGATGGAGAAGACTTGCATAACAGTGAATTACATGGTCTTTATAGGAAGCAAGATATAATAAGAACAGTTAAGTCTTGTAGACTGCGATGGGCAGGATATGTGGCACGAATGGGGAATGAAAGACGCTTCTTGTAGGAAAACCAGAAGGAAAACGCCCAGTTGGTAGACCAAGAAAGAGGTGGGAGAATAAAATTAACTATGATTTGAGGGAAGTAGATTATACAAGGAATGATTGTAAAACACTGGCTCAGGATAGGGATGTATGGAGAGTTTATGTCCGCGCGGCCATGAATCTACGATATTGATAAAGTCAGTGAGTTAGTTAATTAATTATATACACAATAATTATTTTTTATGCTTGATATAAAAATGATATTGAACATGAGTAACTTAAAATCAAATTAGGGAAGAAAAGTAAAATTAAAATGAGAGAGAGAGAGAATGAGATAAAGAGAGAGGAAGAAAAACATGGACATTTTCGTTTAATCACACAAAATTTTACCTTAATAAATGATTACAATCAGAATAAAATACAAAACTAACATTTTATATGCATTGAACAGTTTTAAGAGAGGCTGCAAGAAGTTGTCGATTCCCACTTTAGATAATGCAATGGGCTGTCATAATACAAGATGAATAAAAACATGAACCATATTATGAAGGAAGTCGTACTTTGAAAGGGAGACCCCTACGTTATGGGAGATTCCCCAGCAGGGATTTTCTAACCCACTTTGTAATATTTCAGGCTGCACCACAGGGACAGACATAACGAATGTGGCAACCGCGACCTCTTGTAGCATCATCATCGTCGTCATCACTGGCCCATTACGTTACTAAATCATATGCGAGACACTTTATTGGGTCCTCAGTCTGTGGTTCGTCCTTTTTAAAACAGTTATTTCAAAATAACGCTCTATTCTCTACTTTTTCAATCTAAGTGGGGACATCTTATCTAAAACTTTAAGCAATTGATCTTCGAAGTGGTTTATATTACTTTTATAATATGTACAGCCTTTGAAATAATTGATGGCGCACAGTTAATTTTCAAGTCTCAGAACGAAGCCACTGCGCGTGATCAGAGATCAGCTATTTGGTTCACAAGTATACAACTACTTGAGAAATTAAATCCGTTCTATTTTGTAGTGTGTCGTGCAATGGAAAACAATTTCGTGTAAATAAGTAGTGCGGTAAATACTAAAAATAAAACTAAGCAAAATAAATTGAACAAAATAAAGAAAATTAATTGAAATAAGGACGAGAGAGAGAGAGAGAGAGAGAGAGAGAGAGAGAGAGAGAGAGAGAGAGAGAGAGAGAGAGAAAAAAAAAGCATGACAGCAGGATCGGACACACGACTACATGCATGGGAAACAGAAGCTCCCTCCACTTGACCACAACCATCTCTCCTAGAAAATGTCTGTATGAAGCGATGCAGTACTTCAGGACTTACTTGTATAATGAAATTAGATATTAACTTGATTTAAATTAATCAGACGCATTTTGTATTAATAATGGAAATAAATAATTTTATTATCCCATGTGTTTTGTAAACAAAGTAAAGGGACGTTACAATCGTTATTCATTCTCTCTCTCTATCTCTCTCTCTCTCTCTCTCTCTCTCTCTCTCTCTCCCTATATATATATATCCATCCATCCATAGTAGTTCTGCCCGAGGGCAGGTCCTTCACTGCAATGATAGCATTTTCATGCTATGCTTTGCAGCTTTACTAGGGAATTGTAGCTGTGGTAGCTTCCCGTTGCTTTCCACACCGGTGAATGATGATGATGATAATGATGATGATGATGGCCATATGACTTCGGGGACCGTTTGGGTCTTAAAGTTTTTCTGACATTTGTCTTACAGGTGAGGAAAAACCCCGATAAAAACCTCACCCAGAAAAACTGTCCCGACTGGGGATCGAACCCGGGCCCGCTGCGTGACAAGGCAGCACGCTACCTCGAGACTACAGCGGTGGACATATATATATATATATATATATATATATATATATATATATATATATGAGCTGTTTCCTTTAATTTACTTATTTCCATATATTCCATTCCATAGTAATTCTGCCCGAGCGCAGGTCTTTCACTCCAGTCATAGCATTTTCATGCTATGCTTTGCAGCTTTACTAGGGAACTGTAGGTGTGGTAACTTCCCGTTTCTTTCCACACCGGTGAAGAATTATGAAGATAATGATATGGATGATAATGATGATGATGGCCAGATGATTTTCGGAGACCATTGGGCCCTAAGCTTTTTGGCACTTATCTTACAGGTGAGGAAAACCCCCGAAAAAATCTCACTCAGGAGCCTGTCCCGACAGGGAATATTTCAATATATATACAAATTTATTTATAGGCCTATAACGAAGAGCCTGGTAACATGTAGGCATTATGAAAAATAACGATGTTATTAAATAATAATACATAAAAACATGTACCTGACCAGAATCGAACGTGGGGTCGTGTAGTCGGAAAAAGAACATCTTACCGATTGCTCCACTGAAGCGAACGATACGAATGCTGCATGAAGAGAGACGCCGTCCGCTTTATACTCAAAGGAGTGAGAACATGTAACAACGTACTGGTGTGAATCGCTCTTCAAAGCTCGTAACTTTCCATCATCAAGAGTTGGGCCATCATTTAATCTTACATTAATGGATAATAAAAGTTTACGAGTATTTGGGAATAATGTTCTCAGGAAAATTTTTGGACCAAAGAAAGATGAAGAGACAGGTGAACGGAAAATACATAACATTGAGTAATATGATCTTTATGGGAATTCAGATATAATAAGAACAATTAAGTATCGTAGATTGCAAGACAGGACATGTGGCACGAATGGGAATGAAAGAGGAGCATGGAAGTTTCTTGTAGAAAGACCAGAAGAAAACGCCCATTTGATAGACCAAGAATGAAGTGGGAGAATAACATTTGAGGGAAATAGATTATACGGGAGATGATTGGAAAACATTAGCTCAGGATAGGTATGTGTGGAGAGCTTATGTCCCACGGGTTCGATAGTGCCAGTGAGTTAGTTAGTTTTATGGATATAATAAATATTAATTTGTTTATACAATAGCTTCCTATTTTTTATTAAAAATATCGTCTAATTATTCAATATTGGTCCTATAATCAAATTTATATTGCTTTTTATCTCCATAAAAATGTAATTCTATTTCACAATATTGCTCGTAATATTGTTTAATTTTTGGCTTATGTGCTCACACATATTTCGGCCCTATGATATTTTAATAGCATACTCCAAAATACTCTTGTTTCTTATATCAACTTCATAAGCCGTAAGCGAATTAAAAAAAAAGAGATTTATAGGTAAAACACATATGCATAGTAATAACAAAATCTGCATATCAGAAGATTGTATAAGTACTATCAGAATTTGTGGAAGTGACTAAAATACTGAATTTGTTTACTCGTAAATTTATCTTTTCCATTCCGCATAAATACATATTTAATGCGAAAGAAAACACGTCTTGCGATATTATTTATTTTACCTGATGGAGTTAAGACCGCAAGGTCTTCTCCTCCACCAGGGTTAAATGATACATACAATAAGAATTATAATAAATGATACATAATAGATAATTATAGACTACACAATATAAAGTTGACAAGGGAAATAAAGAAAAGTAGTAATAATAACTATAATAACAAAAATAATAACCTTAGATAGATTAAGTAAATGGCTTAGTAAAGAAAGTATAAAATATAAATGAATAATGAAAGTATACATGGAACATATTATATTGTTATATATTATATTTTCTAAGGAAATGTGAAGTGAGTTTCTTTTTAAACTTTTTGAGTCGGGCAGTCCTTGATATACGAGGGGAAGGAATTCCAGAGTCGGGTGGCTGAAACAAGGAAGGATGAGGAATCTATATTCCTCATGAGAAGTTCGATGTAGAGGAACAGCTAGAGTTAAATTTTCTCTCGATATTACACTCTCATCGGAAAATACATTTTATGAACATTTATAAAAACTTGCTAAGCGATGAAAATGTCGCTGTATTAAAATGAATAACCTTTTAATACTTCATGAATGGGCCTATTAAATTTCGGGTAAAGTATTATGTTGAGTAGCGATTTAACAATGTATAATTATTATTATTATTATTATTATTATTATTATTATTATTATTATTATTATTATTATTATTATTGTGCGGAAACATGGACGTTGAAGCAAAAACACAGAAATAAAGTATTAGTCACAGAAATAGACTTTTTAAGAAGATCGGCAAGAATATCAAAATTAGACAAAATAAAAAAGTAGTACAATAAGAGAAATTATGAATGTAGAAAAGGATATTGTACAAGATATTGAAGAAATCTAACTAAGATGGCATGGGCATATAATGAGAAGAAAGGACACAGAAACAAATAAAGACGTATTAAAATGGATACCTTCTGGAAAAGGGAAACGTGGTAGACCAAAGGCAACGCGGATAAAGGGTATTCAAGACAACATGAAGAAAATAAATATGACAGAAGCAGATACGCAAGGCCGGGAAGTGTGGAAGATAAAAATTGTATATTTTGGTTGAGGATACCCGTATATACAGGATGTTTCATAAAGGATGGCGCAAACTTAAATGGTTGAAAGTACACGGTAATAGAAGCAACAATGTCCCAATAAACATGGGTCCGCAAACGAGCCGTTTGCGAGATAATTACGAATATATGGTTACAAGCCGCCACTGACTTCATTGTAAACATCGTCCTAGTTAGTAGAAATTTATTTGAATTTAGACTTTACTATTAATTTTTCATCTCAATTATTTCACATTTCACAGTTCACTTCACTTATGGGTTACCTGTTAAAGGAGATGTTAAAGTGTCTTCCTTGCATCTGGATGCAATACTGAGCTCGTCTCTGCAATAAATGTCGAATTATTTCGAAAACCCCTGGATCATTTCTGAATTTTTGACAAGCATGTACAACTCTCTGCTCCAGTTCTTCAATCCTGTTAACGGGTGTGCTGTACACTTCACTTTTGAGGTGATCCCAGACATAAAAATCCAAAGGATTTAGATCAGGTGATCTTGGAGGCCAAGGTACAGATCCGCCTCGACCTATCCATCTTTGGCCGTATCTGCGCGTTAGATGCCGTCTCACAGCAGCAGCAAAATGTGCCGGAGCTCCATCATGCATGTACCACAAACTCCGACGTTGCTGAAGGGAAACATCCTCAAGCAATCCTGGAAGATGACGCCGCAGAAACCTAAGGTACCTCCGTCCATTAAGTTTTCGTGGAAGAATGTGTGGCCCAATGAGATAATCACCTAGTACGATGTTACAAACAATTACGTCAGTGGCGGCTTGTAACCATACATTCGTAATTATCTCGCAAATGGCTCGTTTGCGGACCCATGTTTATTGGGACATTGTTGCTTCTATTATCGTGTACTTTCAACCATTTAAGTTTGCGACATTCTTTATGAAACATCCTGTATAAAAGAAACAATTCTTAAATAAATAAAAAAGTATTATTATTATTAGTATTATTATTATTATTATTTTAGAAGTATTATTATTATTATTATTATTATTATTATTATTATTTTAGAAGTATTATTATTATTATTATTATAATTATTATTATAACTAAATATCCAAGATTTGGAGTCCGATTTTACAAATATATGTTAGGGCTGTAGTTAAAATATAACAGAAAATTGAACTTACGCATAATTACAAATCTTAAATTAAATCAAAATAGCAAATGAACGAAAAACAAAAACTAATAAAATTAAAACTTACTCTAAATTAATTAGTGATAAAGATTAATTATTAGATAATTTTTACAATGCAATGTGGTGAAAATAGCATTTTTGTGCGATAATGCGTTTTGTCGTACTTACAGCAATGGCGGCCATGATTGAAAGTTCAACATCCTACATTTCGGGGTTGCCAACCTAAATAACTATATTGTAAGTAAAATCACTGCCCTCTATGTATACTACGTAGGCCTACAATGTATATACAAAAAATGTCCAAAAGGTAGTGTTAATATACATTACACGAAACAAATCACTGCATTTTAAATTAACTAAACTTTATTTGAAACTATATAAAACAATAACATTATAATGATATTGTGAAAAGAAAAATTAATGTCTGAACCAGGAATCGAACCGTGGACCTCTAGTTCTCCAGACTAGTGTGCAGCCCACTACACCATTCTAGACTTGGCACAAGCATTAACAATTCTTTCCACAATGATTATAATATTGTGAAAAGAAAAATTTATGTCTAAACTGTTAATGTTTGTGCCAAGTCTAGAATGGTGTAGTGGTCTGCACAATATTTTGAAGAACTAGAGGTCCACGGTTCGATTCCTGGTTCACACATTAATTTTTCTTTTCGCAATATCATTATAATATTATAATACGATCCATTATTGGAACTGTGTTAAAATAACAGTATTGGAAAATGTTAAATATAAAAAATAAATACGTACTTGCGGTCATTTTATCAATAATAATGGTCTCACGGCCTCCTGCACTTTCAACTATTAAACATTGTCCACACTGTGATGATCTTGAAGATTTTCGGGCTCTAGGCCGTGGTCGCTATCGCTCGGTTTTTAAACATTTTCCTCGATTCTTTAAATACCACTTCCCAACCTTGCATCGTAATATACTATTACAAATGTTTTAAATGCTCTGTAACAACATTTCCTTTTTAAAATACCAATTATTGGATTAAGTAATACTAGATTACATTCAATTAAATGAACATCTTAGAATGTATTGCTTATATCCATGAGATGGACAGTCTAAAAAAAGGTGTTAAACAGTTTGTTCCTAATTACCACAGGATTAACATCTTTTTAATTATTTTTCTAGTATCGGTTCTTTGTTAGCAATTCCTCTGGCGTTCCATACACCTACTTTCATAAAACTCGCCCATCTTATTGTTCATTTTATTCATTATTTTATCTTGCAGGTCCTAGTGCTCTAGCATTATCATGCTCACTACAGAATAACGGATTTAAACTCGGGCTTGGTTTCTCATGGCGTAAAAATGGCCTGGAAAGTAAAGTCTAAAATTTCAACTCTGAAATGAAGGGACCCTGAGAAAAATTATGCTTAACTTCGAATGGTGACACTAATAAACTGCAATGTTTAATATCGCACTCTATTAACATGCATTGCCCACCAAACACAAATTCTTCATCATCATCATCATAGAACATTCACGGATTTAGACCATTTTTGACTTGTTTCGGCCTCAAGAGAAACACCATCCAAAAGTCTTTTGAGTAGACGTCCTGGTCTTCTTCTTCCTGCAGGTTGATATCTTAACATTTGTTTGGGAATCCTGCGATCTTCCATTCGATGAACATGTTGCATCCAACTTGACTTATAATCAGAAATTTTGCTTTCTAAAGGTTCCATGTGTAATTCTTCTAAGATGTCTTCATTTTTTGTGGTCTAGTAGTGTGTATCCTGCAGTTCTCCGAAGGTATCTCATTTCTGCAGATCTAAGTCTCTATATATCCTTCTGTTTCAACGTCCATACTTCGTTACCATACAAAAGAGTTGGAAGAGCCAGTGTTTTATACACCTTTAGTGTTCTTAAACGCATACAAATATTTAAATCGATATTTTATAAATTTCCTTTTTTAAGATTTTATAAATTTTACATGTTTTTTGTAAATTTTTGCTTCAACCAAATTTCATTAATTGAACAACTGATAATGACCTGAATCTATTGTTGAAAGTCATTCCAAAATTCTCGATAGTGCATAGGCGCATGTGGTTATATGTTCTTATAATAATTTTAACTACATATTTCTCAAATCATTCTGCTTCCTGTTATTTACAAAGAATAACAAATCCATTTTGCCACATTCAGTGTGCCCGGATATATTTGTTTTATTACTGGGGGAGTCAATCGTTAATTATTTACAATACAATATACGATGGAGTAGCAAATTTATTATTACTTGCATTTTTATTGTACTTGCATTTCTGAGTAACTTTACTTCCAACCCTTCTATTAGTGTCCACGTAGCCGTATTCCACTTACATTCACGGCCGCTTTTATGCTTGAAGTCAAATAAATATTATGGATTGAATACGTCTATTATTGTTTAAAAAAAACAGTTGGGTTTTCTTTTGAAAAAGTGATATTTCCCTGAATGCACTTAGGATTTCTTTATTCGTATTGCAACCATTAAAATTAAACTCCTGTAGTGAAAGGGGGTAGCAGAGTTTCCTTGTAACATAAATATGTAAACATATTAATGTTACAAAAGTAATTTTACATATTTCATTATAAAACTTAATTACATAGGATTATCCTCAAATTTAATGTTTTAATAAATAAAACGAAGGCCATGACTGTTGGAAGGAAATCAAGGAAGATAAACATGAGGAATAAAGATGAGGTCATTGAGCAAGTGGAGGGCTTCAAATACTTGGGTTGTATTATCAGAGTAACATGAACTGCGGCCAAGAAGTAAAGCAGAGGATAGCAATGACAAAAGAAGATTTAACAAGAAGAGAAGCATTTTCTGTGGTCCTATGGCAAAAGAATTGCAGAAGTAGCTAGTAAAGTACTTTTTGTGGAGTGTAGCATTGTATGGTACAGACTTGGACATTACGATGGAATGAGAAAAAGCGACTGGAAGCGTTGAGATGTGGATATGGAGAAGGATGTAACGTATAAAATGGACAGACGAAGTAAAAAATAAAGATGTGGTAGATAGAGCGGGTGAAAGAATAACATTGCTAGAACTCATAAAAAGAGGAAACGAAATTGGATTGGCCACTGGCTAAGAAGAAACTGCCTATTGACGGATGCCCTAGAAGGAATGTTCAACGGAAAGAAAGTTAGAGGCAGAAAAAGGCATCAAAATGATAGACAATATTAAAATAAATTGTTTGCATGCGGATACAAAAAGAAAAGTTGAGTTAAGGAAAGAGTGAAGAATGCTGAGTTTCCAGTGAAAGACCTGCTCTTGGACAGAACACTATGAATGAAATAAATGTTTTAAACAGTTTTGTGTGGCACCATAAAATGAAGTCTTAAGGGAACTAGGAAGGATACACTTAAAAAATATAAAACAATAGCGATTCCAACATTACTAGGCCTATATGGATCGGAATACTTGATCTTAACAAAATAACGATTCCAACATTGCTATATGGATCGCAATACTTTGTCTTAACAAAAATCAGGAACGAAGAATAGAAACTTCAGCTACTTTTGCAATAGCAGATCAGTAACGAAATGAAGATACACGAAAATAACTAAATATATTTAAACTTTTAGATAGAATTGCACAATACAGAGATGGGTGACATCACTAGAATGGATAACAACAGAATCCTGAAAAATATTCTTCACTACAGACCATTAGACGAAGAAATGCAGGAAGACTCAGTTAAAGATGGACAGACCAATTCTAACATTAGATCGGAACAGAACTTAAGGTCTAATCCTTGATGCTGATGATATAAAGCGGTAGAAATTAGTATTTTACACGTACATAGTATGATAAACGTTGTAGGCCTACTTCTGGCCGAAAAATATCCCAGGTTTCCTGTATGTTCCTCGAATTAATCAGCGATAAAAACTCCATGTATACTTTATTTTACATTTTGAGTTAACACATAGGCCCTATTACATTGTCTGGGCTACTCCTCCCTAATATTTTTGTGATAGCCCAGGAAGAAGTCAAGTTGCCATATTTGAGACCTGACCTTCCACGGAATATCTCCAATCCATGAGAACGTGTGAAAGAATAGTTTATTCCGCGCTGTCTGAGCTATAACTCCAACGTTGTAAAAGTAAGTAGTATTCTCAAATCGTCCTTGTGTCTGAAATATGCAATGGATGTTATCTTTAAGTAGTGCAGGAATACGCGAACAACAGTGGCGCCATGTTCTTCTCGGTTACGGGTCTCCAGCGATAAACAATTACTCATGACAAACAAAATTATAATATATTTAATTTTTTTAAGAATAAGAATTGTGAAATTGTGAAATTATTATTACTATAAAACTATAAAAACATATATGTCATGATCAAATCCGTATTATATATTTTTTCTATCATCGCGTAAGAAAGATTTAATATGGGTTGTCGATTTTTAAAAATATTTTTATTGATCAACAAAAAGTACAATACTGATCTAAGGTAAATTAAAATGTATATCTAATAACAATAAAATATTAACAATTTGTACTTCTCTAACTTTGAATGAGTGTGAAATATTGACTGAAATGATAACTGGCATGAATACCACATACATTTTTCAAACCTTAATAATGAATCTTCTGAGTTGTCGATTTCGGTGAGAAGCAAAACATACATACTTCCCTTTAGTCCAGAGATCTTATGCTGAATTTACAGCTCACGGTTTCAGATATGTAACCTGTTTCAGTAAGAAATTAAAGTTGGCAAATCTATTGATCAATAGGAAAAATTCCCATTTCAAAGTGAAGATTGTGACCAAGGTGCATTTAGTCATACGAAGAAATCCATTGTGGAAAATTTACATCCGATGGATATGAATTTTCTTTTCTGCGCCCGAACCTGGAACTGCATATAATAGGAGGTGACAAAAAAAATATATACAGGCTCTTCAGTAAAATAGCTACTTTAGTTTACGACCGCCAGTTGACCAAAGAATAGATTTTGAAGATTATAATAAAGTCTGATGTAACTATAAGAGTTGCGTGAACATTGAATCCCTAGCATATAGCTGAATTCATAGGCTGCTATGTTATTCTTTCTGCATGTCAAGAAGCAGTGACTTTTTTCGGAGTTTTCATGTCTTCCTTGAGCGTGTCAAGTATGTTGAAAATTGTAACCGAGTCGTGAATTTTGATTTTCGGTTTCGATTCCCATAATGGCCCATCAAGTGAAAGGCTGTCACCGTCGTTTCGTCACGACACATTTTAAAGTAGAAAAGATGGTGCTGCCGTCTGTCACGATAAAAATACTGTACACTATTGCGCTAGTTGTTAAGAATAGGGGATGAAGTCACGTGATCGGGACGGCGTGGAACCTTGTTTGCGTGACCTCACGTAATGCTGCCATAGTTTGCAGTCTTAAAATCATGAGTAACCTAAGTCAAAAGTTATTAGTGTGATAATAGCAGTAAGTAAATTAAAGTTGTTTAAAATTTCTGGTTATAAATAACATTTTAGTATATTAAAATAAATTTAACGTATTACGTAAAATTTCAAGTGGTTATTATCTTAAAAGCTGTGAATATTTTACTTCATGTTGCTGGTATTTGAAGAAGTGTGGTACATATTTTCAAATATGTTGGCGGTAATTTTGAATTTTGAAATACTTGAAGTTTACCTAAAAGCAGAGATTGCCGGGAGTCATTTGGAAATGTTCTGCACAGAAAACTATATGTCTTTGTTAATCATATTGGAAGTTCTATTCTTGCTATCTTATTTGTTATAATAATAGTACAAAAGGAAGTTTTTCCACGCAAAATAAATTAGTTAAACCTTTTCATGATCAATTTCAATATGCTTAAAACTTTTTATATCTCGCACATTTTTGTGGTATATTTTTAAAGTTTTATCTAGACTCTACAGTAATTAATAAGTACATAACACGAAACATATATAGGCCCTATACTTACCGTAACCCCACTTTGGTTTACTTATGAAAATATTGATCTTATCTTGTAATTGGCTGGTCTTTCTTCAAGGTTCAGTAATTTCACAACATACTTCGACTTATTTATGGCGTTTTTATTGTTGCAATTAATAATCATACGACACTCAAAGAACCGATTTTTTTGTTTCGTTAATCGAGATAATCAATCCAATAACTGCGATTTGGAATGTTTATAAAACTGTCCTTGTCGCTGTGATCCTCCCGATATTAACTTTCGAGAATACGTTATTTGGTTTTATTAATATTTGGAAAAATGAAATATCTTCATATAGTAGAGCACGTTAAATTTTAGTAAGTTATATTAATTGGAATGAATTGTTAACAGTCTCTAATGTCTGTTGCCCTTTGAATATAGTAATTCTTTTTTTTTAACAAAAATCATGAAAATCTTATAAAGTAATTAATTAGTGATTACATTGCTTTTACTATTATATGAAAGTAAAAGTTGGACTTTAACATCAGATCAGTTAATCCGAATTGAATCATCAGATCACCAAATGAACACAAATATTATAGAAGAATAAAATAGAGATTCAATTACATTTATAATTCAAAAATACAGAACAAACTGGAGAGATCGCATTCAACGACGAATACCAGACTTGAAGATATTGAAAGCTGCTCCATACTATAATCAAAAGGAAAAGGTAATATAGGCCGATCGCTGAAGAGATGGCGTCAACAACTACTTTGAGACGAAACAGGCCAGAAGTCTAATCCTTGATATCGATGATAGTATTTTTTTTCTAATATTAATTACAAAATTTGAGTACAGTTTTGATATTTTAATGTAGATAGTCCCAGTTGTTTATTCAGTATAGAATCAATATAAGTTTATTCTTTACTTGATCATTCTTCTTATCCCTTCTCTTATCTTTCGTATGTCTTACAAACTTACGCCCTGGGCTGGTCACTTTATAAACAAGTACAGATCTACGAATACAGGTTCACAGAGATAAACCTCTTTGTATCCGTGGTTAGCACTATGTCAGCACTACATTCAAAGACAGCACAGAACAAGTTATACACATCTAGACTTATGTTAGATTTCAGACTCCCATACTCCGCTGGGAAATGAATCCGAGCCTTCCAAGGAAAATGTAGGGATTCAAAGACCAAGTCACGCCGACTGATCGTGTAGTTTTATTAATTAATATTAGCTATTAGCTAATACCCGGCGTGCGCTGCTACGTCTAAATAAACGAAAATTAATGTGCTTTTATGTTTAGTTGAATAAGTAAAAGGAAAATAATTATAAATTTATATTTTTAGATACCCCGTGCTGATTACCCAGTGTTCTTGACATAAATGAGCTGAAATACGAAAATTAATGAGTTTTATGTTTACTTAAATAGTTAAAAGTAAATATTTATATCGTAATTATTTTAGATGCCCCGTGCTGTTTACCCGGCGTTGTCCGGGAATCTGTCCACCCCGATCTTCTTGACATAAATTAGCTGAAAGACGAAAATTAATGTACTTCTTATGATTACTTGAATAAGTAAAATAAAAAATAAATGTAAATGTATATCGTAATTATTTTAAGATTCCCCGTGCTGATTATCCGGTGTTGCCCAGGAATCTACTCATCTCGATCTTCTTGGCATAAATGAGTTAAAAGACAAAATTTGTTATTGTGAGTTATCCGTAAAAGAATAAACGCCATGTGCTGCTATGCTAGCACAGGTATCTACATACTTGTCTCGATCTTCTTGGCATCTATACTTACTTACTTACTCACTGACACTATCGAACCCGTAGGTTCATGGCCGTGCGGACATAAGCTCACCATACATCCCTATCCTGAGCTAATGCTTTCCAATCATTCCCTGTATAATCTACTTACCTCAAATCATAGTTAATGTTGTTCTCCCACCTCATTCTTGGTCTACCAACTGGGCGTTTTCCTTCTGGCTTTCCTACAAGAAGTTTCCATGCACGTCTTTCATTCCCCATACGCGCAACATGTCCTGCCCATCGCAGTCTACGAGACTTAACTGTTCTTATTATATCTGGCTTCCTATAAAGACCATGTAGTTCATTGTTATGTAGTCTTCTCCATTCACCTGTCTGTTCATCTCTCTTTGGTCCAAAAACTTTCCTAAGAACTTTATTGTCAAATATTCGTAATCTCCTTTCATCCCTTAAAGTAACAGTCCATGTTTCGCACTCATATAATATAACTGGTAGAATAATAGTTTTATATATTTTCAGCTTAACGTTTTTTGAAAGGAGATGGGACATCAAAAGTCTCTGCAATGCATAATAGCATGCATTTTCAGAATTGAGCCTATGTTTAATTTCTTTGTGCATCTCATTCCTATTTGTGATTATTGTTCCTAGGTATTTGAATTCAGCCACTTCCTCAAAATTTCCCTCATTTGTCATTGTCCATTATATACTGAATTTCTACGTGTGACCATATATTTAGTTTTACTGATATTTACTTCCAGTCCTAATTTCTTAGTGTTACTCAATAGTGTGTGCGTGTTGGCCTTCAGTATCTCCTCGCTATCGGCCAGTAGTACTACATCATCAGCATTAACTAACAGCTTATTAATACCATTCAGTTGTAAGCCTTCCTCATTCTCTAAAGATTTAATGGCATGCTCTAGTACAAAATTAAATAGTAGAGGAGATAGTGCATCTCCTTGCTTCAACCCATTCTGGATTTCAAAAGTGTCTGAAAACTGTTTGCCTACACGCACCCTACTCTTTGAGCCATTTAGACACATTCGTATAAGTCGAACTAACTTTTTAGGAATTCCGAACTCCAGCAGGATACTATATAACTTCTCCCTCTTAATTTAATCATATGCTTTTTTGAAGTCAACATATAGTTGATGTACAGTACCATTATATTCCCATCTCTTTTCTAAAATCTGTCTTATACTAAAAATCTGATCTGTTGTAGACCTGTTTCTTCTAAATGCACATTGATGATCTCCTAGAATGTCATCAATATAGGGAGTAAGTCTGCTTACTAATATATTTGTTAGAATTTTGTACGAAGTTGAAAGTAATGAGATGCCCCTGTAGTTGTTGCAATCAGTTTTATCTCCTTTCTTATAAATTGGTACGATAATTGATTCCTTCCATTCATCTGGAAGAGCTTCTTTTTCCCAAATCATACTAAGCAACCAGCGTATCTTGTCCATCAATTTTTCTCCCCCTGATTTTATCAGTTCTGCTGGGATCTCATCTGAACCTGATGCTTTATACATCTTCAATTTTTCAATCGCCATTTCAACCTCTAATGCACTTGGCTCTGCGACTAGCATTTCTGCTGTCTGTAACTTATTCTCCTCAATGTCCTGTTCTGTATATACATTTAATAGCTGATTAAAGTAACTTTTCCATCTATTTAATATACTCCTAGAATCTGCAATCATATCCCCACCTTCATTCCGAATTATTTTTGTTCTAGCCTGAAACCCTTTCTTCTCTATACTAATTCCCTGATATAATTCTCTAATGTTCCTTTTTTTTGCATTCATTTCAAGATCATTAATCTTCTCTCTCAAATATTCCCTCTTTTTACTCTTTAGTAACTTGGTGGTTTCCCGTCTAACACTACCCAATTGCTCTAAATTTACCTCATTTGGCTCGTGTAACCATTTCATTTTTGCTAGCTTTCTTTTTTTTACAATGTCGGCACATTCCTCATCAAACCATTTCTTGTTTTGCCTCTTTTTTAAACAACCAATGCTTTCTGATGCTGACAGTTTAATAGTATCTCTTATAGCCTCCCATTCTTTATTTATATCAGTTTCTTCTTCGTTTGCCACATTGTCATCTGAAGATTCCAGTACTTCAAATCTATTAGCAATTTTGATTTGGTATTCTTGCCGCATTTCATCATTTTTCAAGTTTTTTAATTCATATTTTACAGAATCATCTTTAGCGTTTGTTCCTCTCATAAGCGATAGCCGTTGTCTGATTTTCACGCTGACCAGATGATGATCCGAATTGCAGTCTGTCCCTCTAACTGATCTAACATCAATGATGCTACTGTGCCAGCGTTTATCCACTAATACATGATCTATCTGGTTCCGAGTTTCTCCATCTGGGGACGTCCAGGTGTATTTATGAATATCCTTATGCTGAAATGTTGTGCTCTTAACAATGAGATTCTTTGATGTGGCAAATGTGACTAATCTAACCCCGTTGTCGTTACTATCTTCATGAAGACTGAATTTGCCTATTGTTGGTTTGAATATATCTTCCCGCCCCACTTTTGCATTAAAATCTCCTAAGACAATTTTCATATGATATCGTGAAAGGCTATCAAATAAGCATTCTAATTCTTCATAGAACTCATCCTTGATCTTGTCATCTTTATGTTTTGTGGGGGCATGTACATTTACAATTATAAAATCATGTCGTTTACCCTTTAGAATTATGTATGATATCCTATCACTAACAAACTTAATATCTCGGATAGCGGATAGGATCCTCCTTCTGGCTAAAAAACCCGTTCCATATGCAGGTCTTTCTGCACCTCCATAGTATAATGCAAAGCTTGCTGATTCCTGACTACCTACTCCTGGCCACCTAATTTCCTGAAGAGCGACTATATCCAAGGCCGATTTATCTAATTCCCGCGTTAATATCTCTAGTGCCCCGCTATTGTATAAAGTCCTAACATTCCATGTTCCTAGGAACATGTCCCTGTGTTTGAGCCTTTGGCATGTGTTCCCTGAAGTAGTCCCCGCCCGGAGAACCGAATGGGGGACTATCTGACCTCCGGAAAATTTTACCCCAGATGAACCCATGTCCGCATTTCTTGACGGTTGTATTTTTACGGTGAAAGATCGTCACTCTTTTGCCCAAGGTACTTTTTTTCGTCTGGCTTATCACCTTCGACCAGTCCGGCATGGGTAACCCTATCGGCAGCAATGCTACCACCGGCATAGCTCTCAGGATCATTTAAGCACGCAAGCCACTCCACCACGACAATCTTGGCATCAATAAAATACAAAAATGGCTATTGTGAGTTATCCGTTAGAGATAAACATATGCTGTTGCGGACTTCTTTGTAGAGCATTTTGAGATATTCAATTCTGTATACATTAATTTAGTGTATTTGTTATGGTTTAGGCAGCGTAAGCCATTTAAACGTCCAAAGAGCTACTTTTTTCACGTTTTTTCACTAAAAAGGGCGATTTTGAAGGGTGTAGGATTTGAGTATCACAATTCTCTTATAGTCTATGTTCATCCCGGGAATCTCCTGAACATTTTGCAAAAAGCCCCATCACAATCGGATCAACGGTATGGCCGCGCATAAAGTACGAACAAACAAACAAACAAACATACATATCCTACAAACATTCATTTTTTATATATTAGATTATTATGTACTAATAGAAGTTAAATGTTATTTAATGGAAGCCAATATTTGTGTTAGATACAAAATTAAGTCCATGGCATTAGAGCTAAGAAAACCGAAGGCCGACAGAAATGTTTGCTTTAACTGGATAATATTAACAGGAGTCACGTGGCTATCATGATAAAATATCTCAGCATTAATTAAAATGTTATTAACCAGTTTTCACTACTTGTCAGGTTGGTGTTCAGTTGTCCTTACTTGAGTGAGTAGTCTCCTTCCTGTCTTAGGCCTAGTATTCAAACAATATAGGCCTAT
Source organism: Diploptera punctata (assembly GCA_030220185.1). Taxonomy (NCBI): domain Eukaryota; kingdom Metazoa; phylum Arthropoda; class Insecta; order Blattodea; family Blaberidae; genus Diploptera; species Diploptera punctata. The sequence continues at coordinate 416,304 of JASPKZ010006811.1, read as the reverse complement.
GGTGCACCCGGCAGTGGAATTCGAGCCTCTATAACGTCCACCAGACTATCAATCAATAGGCTACATTACATTCTAATAATAATTAATATATCACTCATATTTGTGTTTAGTAGTTTTCAAAATTATATAAGACTAGCTAATATCCGGCGTGCGCTGCTACGCTTAAATAAATTTAATGTGTTTTTATATTAATTGAATAATTAAATATAAATAATTTTATATTTATATCGTAATTATTTTAGATACCCCGTGCTGATTACCTGGCGTTGCCTGGGAATCTCCTTATCCCGATCTTCTTGGCACCATTGAGCTGAAACATAAATGTTTATTGTGAGTTATCCGTAAAAGATAGGCATAAGTTGTCGCGGACTTTTTTTTTTGTAGAATTTTTGAGACATTCAATTCTGTCTGTATAATTTGGTGTATTTGTTATGGTTAGTCCCGGGTCGTATCCGAGTGGTTAAGGCAGGAAGCCTTGGCGCAGAGCTACGGGACTTGTGCTGGTTCGAGTCTCCATGGGGGGGAAGAAATGTTTATCATGGAATTTCGGCCAGTATGAGACCGATGCGCACCCAGCATCTTGAGGCATTTGAGTAGCTACAATAGGTAGCGACTCCAGGATGAAAATAACAGCAATAACGGCTGGGGAATCCGACATGCTGACCACATGTCATCCTTACACTAGCTAGATAATCGTCTACCCCTCTGATTTACACATGTGGATGTGAGGCCAGCAGCCGGATGTTCAACCAAGGACCTTCTAGGCTTGTCGCATTTAGAGTTTTTTTGTTATGGTTAACATTTAAGCGTCCAAAAAGCGACCTTTTTGTTCACCATTGCACTTTCTTTTAGCTGTGGCCCTATAGTACGTAGGTAATAATACGTTATATACTTTAAATGTCAAAAAAAATATCTAAATGATAGTAAAACTCCCATTCAAATCTGTCAAGTAGTTTTTGAGTCCATAATGGAGAGACAGACAGACTCACAGACACTAATTTTTTATATATAAGATTAATTTTTGGTAAGTCCATTATCTTTAGTGTAAAATTCACAAACCGCTTTGGATGAGGGGGCATCCACATTATGTGAAAAAAATATTCTGATACACTAAATACATATAAAAAGTAGTTTGCACAATTCGACTCAATGATATGATTACAACAATGTTTATCCTATGGTTCGTTTCTCCCTATACAAAAACTTAGTATTGTTTTCAAGTTCAGTCACTCTGTATTACAAACTAAATCTGAACGCTGACAAGTTCCTCAAATTTTATACATCAAAGGGTATATTTATATAACATTTTCTTTCAATAAATTATAAAAATGAACATCAAGTTTCCGAAACAGTATTACGAAAATCTCGTTGAGTCAAGGAATTAAAATGATTATGGAGAGTTTTGAGTGTAGTGAGTCACAGTAATAGAACCTATAAGGACTGAGGTAGTTTGTTGTCAGATATCAGGCTTAGCATTACTTGCTGAATCATGTTTTATAAACTGTCAAAATGCTATTAATCTTCTCATTAGTGTTTGTCTTTAACCTGGAAACATGTCCCAATTATAGCTCCTTTAGGAAGGATAGTATATGCATGGGTATCGTTTCGTAGATTTACGGCACGTAAAAGAACCTCTAACCTGAAATATGAAGCCTCCGAGCAAACTTTCACAAACATTTCTCTTCCAGATTCGAATTTCGGCGCTAATGGTCCAAGTTGTTAAATAAAACTAACTAAATTTTGCTCTTTTACTATATATGAATTTGAAATATCAAATTTTCAAATATTCTGATCACATAAAATGTTTCAGTTTTGGAAAATGCTTTGTAATTTATTATACAATGCATTCTAGAAAGTCGTAATAAATCGCATGTGCCATTTTTACGAATCTGACGTTATATTATGACGATCGCTCATTGCGAGGAGACAGAACGCTTTGCGGTGACCATCTCTACGTCAGGACACGCATAAATCTGACAGGCTGCTTCTTAATAATATGCAGAATCTGTTTTAGTAATTCAAAAGGGTAAACTTACTTTAACATAGTTGTTATTATAGCATATAGGCCTACTAGTATTGTCGGACCAACGGATCTGTGCCCCTTGAGCGCTGCAGTCGTCCTGTACTCACCCCATTCCACGAGCTTCCTTCCCACCACGTCAAACAGCAGTCACGATAACTTTCCGAGTACGGATGTTGCCAAACTTCCTCCAAATAATGTCATGGATCTTGAATATTGAATAATGAAAGGTTAATTATTATTATTACTTCTTCATAATTAAGTAGGTCTAATGACGCTGATTAACTTTTATTATTTTCTTAATAATATTTATTTCACCACTCCGTGTTACAGTGTTTATATTGAGTTGACAACACTGGACTGCAAGTGCAAATAATCTGTCCCACAAGAAGGCTCAAAACTGTGAGTAGTGGGAGGGGCGAAAGAAGAGAGAGAGATGGAAATGCGGGGAGGGAAATGAATTATCGAGGCAGAAAAATAATTAGTATTCAGTTCGCATATCTTACGGGGACACTGATTCGTTGGTAGGACAATAGTTAATAAGTTATACATTTTGGATATCCAGGACAAGTCTTAAGACAACAATGGAGACGTTTCTGCAAAAAAAGTCCAGTTTCATGGGCATCTGACTACAGTTCATGAGGTCCCGGATTCGTTTCCCGATCAGACTACAGTATTATTTTTCTTAAAGGGAATTACTATACCTGTGGCCTCCCATAGTCTGGATTTAAGTTACGTTTAGGTTTAAAGACTCTCCTCGCGCATAATTATCATAAAGGTTACATATACATTGACTCTGCTCTTTATACAACACTTCGTCCACCTCATCACTTCTTTATATTTCTATCAGCTTCCATTCACTATCTTCCCACCATAACTCAAACACACGATAGAGAGAAAATGTATCTCTAACTGTACCTCTACATCGAACGTCTTACTGTTCCTCATCCTTCCTGTTTCAGCTAACCGACTCTGTAGTTCCCTCCCCTCTTACATTAGTGACCTCCCAACTCACCAGTCTTACGTCAAGAACTGTCCTACTATTACCCGTTCAAGGAGTAAGCGCAGTTGTTGACGGAGGGCACTGCAGTCGTGTTTATGCAGGAATAGAACACGTGACACTGCTATCTATGAGTGCAGAGGGGAACGGGACGTAGGACGCTGACAGTGAACACTGCCTTAGATGACGTCACGTGTAGCAACAAAGAAAGCTTCGCAATTCTTCCGCCTGCAGAGATATTTTGAACGACTAATAAATATATTCTTATACAATAAATATTTATATATATATATATGATATGAAAAGAAAAATGAATGCTTGAGTCGGGATTCGAACTCGAGTCTCTAAAGTCTGTACCTTTAGCGCTCTAACCAACTGAGCTACTCAAGAATTCCAATACAAGCATACAATTTTCTTATACATGTAGTATTCTCAATTCACACAAGAGGTAGCTGAAATTATTCCAACTGCCATCTCGCGGCTAACGTAACAGTTAAGCAAATTTTTAAAGAGAATATTTACTTTATAGCAGTAACGCTTTTATATATAGATATTATAAATATATTTTTGACATTTGGCAATGAAGGCAAATATGATATGAAAAGAAAAATGAATGCTTGAGTCGGGATTCGAACTCGAGTCTCTAAAGTCTGTACCTTTAGCGCTCTAACCAACTGAGCTACTCAAGAATTCCAATACAAGCATACAATTTTCTTATACATGTAGTATTCTCAATTCACACAAGAGGTAGCTGAAATTATTCCAACTGCCATCTCGCGGCTAACGTAACAGTTAAGCAAATTTTTAAAGAGAATATTTACTTTATAGCAGTAACGCTTTTATATATAGATATTATAAATATATTTTTGACATTTGGCAATGAAGGCAAATATGATATGAAAAGAAAAATGAATGCTTGAGTCGGGATTCGAACTCGAGTCTCTAAAGTCTGTACCTTTAGCGCTCTAACCAACTGAGCTACTCAAGAATTCCAATACAAGCATACAATTTTCTTATACATGTAGTATTCTCAATTCACACAAGAGGTAGCTGAAATTATTCCAACTGCCATCTCGCGGCTAACGTAACAGTTAAGCAAATTTTTAAAGAGAATATTTACTTTATAGCAGTAACGCTTTTATATATAGATATTATAAATATATTTTTGACATTTGGCAATGAAGGCAAATATGATATGAAAAGAAAAATGAATGCTTGAGTCGGGATTCGAACTCGAGTCTCTAAAGTCTGTACCTTTAGCGCTCTAACCAACTGAGCTACTCAAGAATTCCAATACAAGCATACAATTTTCTTATACATGTAGTATTCTCAATTCACACAAGAGGTAGCTGAAATTATTCCAACTGCCATCTCTCGCGGCTAACGTAACAGTTAAGCAAATTTTTAAAGAGAATATTTACTTTATAGCAGTAACGCTTTTATATATAGATATTATAAATATATTTTTGACATTTGGCAATGAAGGCAAATATGATATGAAAAGAAAAATGAATGCTTGAGTCGGGATTCGAACTCGAGTCTCTAAAGTCTGTACCTTTAGCGCTCTAACCAACTGAGCTACTCAAGAATTCCAATACAAGCATACAATTTTCTTATACATGTAGTATTCTCAATTCACACAAGAGGTAGCTGAAATTATTCCAACTGCCATCTCGCGGCTAACGTAACAGTTAAGCAAATTTTTAAAGAGAATTTTTACTTTATAGCAGTAACGCTTTTATATATAGATATTATAAATATATATATATATATATATATATATATATATATATATATATATAAATTACGTGCCACGTTGTTTGTCCGCGATGGAAACCTAAACTACTGAACCGATTTTAATAAAATTTTGCACACTGTGTGCTGTTTGATCCAACTTGAGACCTACGGTTGTTTATAACTAAATTTATAGTCGTATTATTTTTTATTGCAAATTATTTGTTTATTATTTAACAAAGAGTTACAATTACCTGTGAGTTCCATACGATTCTAACAGATGGCCATGTAAGGTAATTGGTTTATTATTTAACCAGGTGGCTGTGCTTTTTGTTGCAACCGCGAATTTCAATTGAATTACAAATATTGATTATTTCATAATTTAAGTGTGTTTAGTGTTTATTTTATTTTCAATATATTGATAATAGTATTAATTTCGTGTGTAAGTATTAGTTTTAAGTAATCTGGCTGAAAGACAGCAACTTAATTTAAATTTAACTGGACCGAGAAGGGACATTCAACAATATGGCGAATCAGTTCTAGAGACCATGAATGATAAGATATCAAGTGCATTTCCGCAAATTGATATAGGCCTATGCGATATAAATCTTACATTTAAGAAGAATGTCAATTTAAAAACATATGAAGGTTCTAAGGAACGGAATAACAGAACTATAAGTAAGTCTGTTAGTTATAATAATATGCCTAATATTACAGAAACAATCTACATGCCTCAATTAAATGAAAAACAAGATGGCTATAATATATCACAAGATGATATTACTATACAGAGACTTCTTGATGATTATGAGAATCCAAACTGCCAACAAGTTCGTAGAAAAAAACGAAAGTATAATGAAATCAGCAAGCCTCCTCAAAATATTTCATCAATAAATGTGTATAATCCTTATGATACACTTATGGATGATACTGAGAATGCAGACAACATAAATTCATCTCAATCAACAAAACCACTTCCACATAAACCACCACCCATATTTATACCGGGTGTAGTTAACGTACCAGAACTTAAAAATTGTGTAAAACAAAAACTTTTCTGATTTAGATTTCTCACTTAGTTTACTACAACATAATTTAACGTATACCTTAGCCACAGCAACGCGTGGCCGGGACTTATATATATATATATATATATATATATATATATATATATAAAACAAAGTCGGATTAGTTAGACTTTTTATAACTCGAGAACGGCTAGACCGATTTTTATGATCTTTGATTTGTTGGATTTGTTTCCGCCCCGAATAGCAGATAACTATTAAAACATCGGAAAAAATAACGTAAAAATATTTAAGGCGATACAACGTTCGCCGGGCCAGCTGGTATATATATATATATATATATATATATATATATATATATATATATATATATCCATCCATCCATCCATAGTAATTCTGCCCGAAGGCAGGTCCTTCACTGCAATCATAGCATTTTCATGCTATGCTTGCAGCTTTACTAGGGAATTGTAGGTGTGGTAGCTTCCTGTTGCTTTCCACACAGGTGACGGATGATGATGATGATGATGATGATAATGATAAGGATGACGATGGTGGCCATATGATTTCGGGGACCGTTTGGGCCTTAAAGATTTCCTGACATTTGTCTTACAGGTGAGGAAAAACCCCGATAAAACCTCACCCAGAAAAACTGCCCCGACCGGGGATCGAACCCGGGCCCACTGCGTGACAAGGCAGCACGCTACCTGGAGACCACAGCGGTGGACATATATATATATATATATATATATATATTAGTACTTTCATTACCAAGCCAATCATTTAATCAAATTACAGGTTATTGTCCACCGCTGTAGTCTCGAGGTAGCATGCAACCTTGTCACGCAGCGGGCCTGGGTTAGATTCCTGGTCGGGACCGGCTCCTGGGTGAGTTTTTTTCCCAGGGCTTTTCCTCACTTCAAAGACAAATGTCAGGAAGCTTAGGCCCCAACGGTCCCCGAAAATCAACCGGCCATCATCATCATCCTTATCATCACCATTATCCTTCACCGGTGTGGAAAGCAACGGGAAGCTACCACACTTATAATTCCCTAGTAAAGCTGCAATGCATAGCATGGAAGTGCTATGATTGCAGTGAAAGACCTGCCCTCGGACAGAATTACTATGGATGGATAGGTTATTATCATTATTTTATTTATTTATTGTCCAGTGTCGCCATTTTATGATACTTCTGGCTTTCTCTCCTGACAATGGCAGAATTGTAATCAATTTCCTACGTTGGGACACATGAAACGCGGAGTTATGTTACCCCGGTTATTATTATTATTATTATTATTATTATTATTATTATTATTATTATTATTATATTTTTGTTCTTTCCTTGTCATTTTATGTTGTGTAGCTTATGATATTATGTATTATTAATCAAGTTGTAGCTAACTCATAATTGTTAATATCTGTTTAATTTAACCTTGGTGAAGTGGAATTTACGACCTTAAGGATTAAATTCCAGCAAGTAAAGTAAACCATTATTCACATTATTATTATTATTATTATTATTATTATTATTATTCCTGTTATTACTATTATTGAAGGTGACGCTAATTTGGTGCTTGATTTTTCCTGAAGAGATTTAGCATCTTGTGAGAGTAGCAGTGACTTAACTTTATATTATCGACGCCGCATGATTTGTGACCCGAGCGAGAGGGGGGTGAGATGAAGAAGGAGGGAACCATGTGGCGCGACTCCGGAGCAAATTGCCCCCGACATCGAAAAACCCACGGGGCGTAGCTTGAATGTGGGGTGGGGTGGTATAAAATTTACTTATGAATAGCCCATCCATTCCTTAAATGTACTTTTCTGTTAAATCCAACGCTAATTTCTGCTTCAACCCAATGTTAAATTCAGGAGCTTCCATTAATTAAATGACTTTTCATCACAAACTGAAACTATCTAACAATATAAAGTACGATTCGTGTGTTACATGTATTCTAATATTTTTGTTCGTTAATACATAGTCATATTTAGATTTGCAAATAATTTAATGCTTCTTTAAGGGGTAGCGGATGTGAAAAGGGGTGAAAAGTAACTCGCAATGAATAAAAATACCACTGTTATTCTAATTACTTGCAAATCAGGATATTTAGATCCTTATCGATTTATTGAAATTGTACTTTATCTTATACTAACGCTCTTACAGCCCAAATTGGATCCTGTCATCCCCTTTTAGGATTCTTTACTAGTCTTATTTAGTTATGCTTATTTCCCTACAGATGTCGTGAGTTACGTATGGTCCCCATGTCGCTTCAAGAGAGACCTAGTAGGCAACTAAGGTATTACTTGATGCTACAAATTCGGTAAATTTTGTTTAAGGCCTCTTTTATCAGGTTTTAGGTTCTTTTACGAGCCTGAAATCTTCAGACTTGGCACCCACGGTTAAAGTTCCTCCCAGAGGACTTGTTCTTTTGGATTTTTCCATCCTATAAATCCAAGGACCCTGGCCGGGTTTGAACCAGCGACTCTTGGGACTAGAGACAAGGAACAAAACACTAAACTACCTTGACCGATATATTTTATCTTATTCTTCTTGCAAGGATTAAATCTTTTTGGTACTTTCCGGCTCCAAGTATTATAGCTGTTGTGTATATATTTTATCTTAATACAGGTTATTTAAATAATATTTATTTGCACACGAATGAATGAAAAACAAATAACATATTCATCTACTCCGGTCGTGTTTGAACCCTTGACCCTTTTGACTAGAGAGAAGGAACATAAGCACTAGATCACCATGGGCGATATATTTTATTTTAACACAAGTTATGTAAGTAATATTTATTTAAATTGAATATAAATGGTTTAATGTAAAACACAGCAGTGTAGATACCAGGATTAATGAAGTAGTTTTATATATATATATATATATATATATATATATATATATATTAATTAATTGCACACAAATATGCAAAGGTGATACTTTTAGTACGATACTTTAACAATGTATTGCGAAATCACCAATATGTTACCATTTCTTACGTAGTTACTAATTTATTTGTTCTTTTTTTACATATATCGATATGATATCTTTCACATATCTCTTCACATACTTCGCATTGTTGAATTAGTCATTTAAGCCACTAATATATGATAATTTATTTTAAAAACTTAAGAAACTGTTATTTTTTTAATTCTTAACGAATCTTCTGGTCGGCCGCGGTGGACTAGTGGTTATGCTCCTTGCCTCTGGTCCCGAGAGTCGCGGGTTCAAACCCGGCCGGGGTCGATGGATTTTTTAGGACGGAAAAATCCAAGGAGAAAGTCCTCCGGGAGAGACTTTAAGCCGCGGGTCCCGAGTCTGAAGATTTTCAGGCTCGTAAAAATCCTTAAGCCTGAATGAAAAGGAATCTAAGCAAAATTTACCGAATTTTCCCGTCCTAGTACTACCTTGGTTTCCTAGATGTCAGTATGAGGCGGAACGCTGACCACGGACCAAATACGAAAACAAATGTAACTAAATTAGTATGGTTCAAATTCTTCCCTGTAGGGGGGAGAGCGCCTAAATCTCTGTAAAGGGAAAACATAGGCTTACAATACAATATACGAATCTTCTAATTACAAAATATAGATTTTTATTTGTCCATAGATATTAAGGTACAGTTAAAAATAAACGATTGTACATTATTTATACTTGTAGTATTATTAAATTTTCAATTAACAGCCAATCACAACGAAGATAGTAGTCACATGACCTCAATAATATTTAACTTTGAAATTATTTTGAAACAATACGAGATTTTATAAGATCTTGGCAGTCCCCCTCCTAACATATGGAAGTGAAAAATGGACATGAAACAAATTTGGAAAAAGGAAAATAGAAACGGCAGAAATGCATTTCTTAAGAAGGATAGCAGGACACACTTTAAGAGATCATATCCACAATTCCGACATTAGAGAACAATATTACAAATATATCAATTAGCAAATAAATTGACAGACAACAAATTAAATGGTTTCAACATATAAATCGAATGGAGATATCCCGTTTATCAAACAGGCTTTACAATATATTCCAAGAGGTAAACGTTCCGTTGGACTCCCCATGACCAGAGGACGGATATTCTTTGAATCGGTGCAGGCTTTCAGCCTAACTTTGAAGTTGAAGAAGAAGGATTTTAAATCAAGTCTGCATTTGAAAATAGAACGGGCAACACGTCTCCGCCGTGCTGGTAGGATCTACCCTCAACAAGTGTGAAGTAATCACCAACTAAAATTCGGATGGTTTCGTACTATTTTAAACGTTTCGCAACGATACATATAACATTTTTTTTACAAATGCATTACAGTGACTCATGTCATCCCAACTTGTCTAAAAAAAAACGTTAAACTGAAAATAGGAATAAAATTATTATTCTCTCAGTTATAGTATATGAATGCAAAACACGGACTCTTGCTTTAAGGGAGAAAAAAAATCACAATTATTTGAGAATAAAGTTCTGAGAAAAACATTTGGAACAAAAAGAGATGAACAGACAAGTGAATACAAAATACTTCATAATATTGAGCTACATCATATTTATAGGAAGTCAGATATCCATCCATAGTAATTCTGCCCGAAGGCAGGTCCTTCACTGCAATCATAGCATTTTTATGCTATGCTTGCAGCTTTACTAGGGAATTGTAGGTGTGGTAGCTTCCCGTTGCTTTCCACACCGATGAAGGATGATGATGGTGATAATGATGGCCATATGATTTCGGGGACCGTTTGTGCCTTAAAGTTTTCTTGACATTTGTCTTACAGGTGAGGAAAAACCCCGATAAAAACCTCACCCAGAAAAACTGCCCCGACCGAGGATTGAACCCGGGCCCGCTGCATGACAAGGCAGCACGCTACCTCGAGACCACAGCGGTGGACTTAAGTCAGATATAATATGAGCAATTAAGTCTCTTAAACTGCGATGGACAGGACGTGTGGCACGAATTGCGAATGAAAGAGGTGCATGGAAGCTTCTTGTAGGAAAGCCAGTCGGTAGACCAAGATTGAGATGGGAGAATAACGTTATCCATGATCTGAGGGAAGTAGATAAAACAGGGGATGACTGGAAAAATTACCTCAGGATAGGAATGTGTGGAGAGCTTATATTCACGCGGTCATGAAACTACTGGTTCGATAGTGCCAGTGAGTCAGTTAGTTATCAATTATCATGTTGATTTGTTCACGTTTTATAATTTAACGGTAACTTTAATACACGTATCACTGAAATATGAGTTCTGTTTATTTGTACTGAGTGGTAGAGAAGGCCTTATGGCCATAACCCTAACTACCTCACTGGCACTATCGAACCCGTAGGTTCATGGCCGCACGGAAATAAGCCCTCCACACATCCCTATTCTAAGTCAATGCTTTTCAATCATCCCTGTATAATCTACCTTTTCTCAAATCATGGCTAATGCTATTCTCCCACCTCATTCTTGATCTACCAACTAGGCGTTTTCCCTCTGGTTTTCCTATAGTCGACTCAGTCATATAGTTTACAGCCGGCATCAAAGGCAACTGCTTCCCTCTGCTTTAAAAAAATACATTGCTATTCCAGGTAGAGCCGGGGAGTTGTCGTTAGAGGCTTCTAAGACTCCGATCCATTTACCAAAAACTAAAACAGTTCTCTGCCAATAACGTCTTCGCATTTTTAAATGAGTTTTCATGCCTTTGATCCGAGTCTTCATCCTTGGGACTGCGAGCAATGTATAAGGTACACCTTAAAGTGGGTTGCTAGCCCGTTTTCATGGCGGATTTATTATTCGGGGTTTCCTCTCTAGGCCGATTGCCTTCGTCCGGCTCCAAAACTCAGCCTGCCCCGTTTTATTTCGGAGTTTTCTCTCCTAGATGGGTCGTCTTGCAGGATTAACGAACCCCATCAGCCCGTTGTGGATTATTCTTCGCTTCCCCTCTCCTCTTATAGGCTAGCAGCTTACGCTTCCTGGATCTATCGTCTGGATCATTGGGTACTGGGCACCTCCGCCACGTCAAGGCGGGCTAAAGAAGATAGACCAATGGATGGGAGAAGAACAAGAGGAAGATCAGTCAAGAGATGGATAGACATTGGATGCACATCCAATACGTCTTCCTCCGAGGAGTGATCTTGGAAATAAACAGGATGAAAATCCTACAAATTATGAATAAGTAGAAATTTCCATGTCTACTCCACGTGGATATAATTATCTTAACAGCATTGCAACTTTTGTCTTTTGCAGTATCTTTATTTGCTAAAAATGTATTCTAGCGATTAAAACTTGACAACATCCCTTGATATGCTAAATACTTATGCGTAAAAAGAGAGCTACTTAACCAGAAAGCAAAGCGTTGACTTTACAAGAAGCTTCCAATCACCTCTTTCATTCCCCATCCGAAATAGCAGATTAAATAGAACATATTTTTTTATTGAATTTCTTAAGACAAAATTGTTGAATTTTTAATGTTTAATAGAGCTGTATAATGGAGTAGGAAAGTGAAGAATTATCCTGGTGAAGGTACAAGTGTTTGTGAGCTGGAGATGAGGAATGAGTGACACCCTGTCGGGATGTAGACAAATCACGCGTAGCTCAGCTGAGGAATCCGCGGAATGTTTCGCGTGCCCGGGAATGTGACAGGTATGTTGAGGGTGAAGCATTAAGGTGAAGGAAGGCTTCTCTTCGGGGAGAGGAAGAATATACCTCCCATCTCCTTTGCCTCCTAAACGTATCATTTCAAAACCGACTTTATGCCTGCATGACACCTGCCTGTTAATTAGAGAAACATGTATACTTCATATACAGGATGCGTAAAACGTGCGTTTAATCTAGCAGCAACTGTTAGGGCCAGTTGTTTTATAAATTTCGGATATTTTCAACTAGATTGGGTCACATCTTATATATCTTCAATCTCCAATAATTAATAGAAAAGTAGATATATTTTACCATTTTTTAAGAAGAATAAGAATACATTTTATTTACAAATAAATGTTATACACAGTATTGACACCCGAATGAGCAAGTGCTCGTGCTCGGGTGCAGTTCAGTTACATGAATAATACAAATAGAATATATACATTTAAAGTTAGGGGCCAGTTTCATTTTTACATAAATTATGGCACATACAAATAAAAAATAATAATGTATTGGGAATAAGACTTATTCTAACAAGAGAATTAATGGAATGGAGAATGTTATACATAAAATAATATAAATCATATAATGTAATGGATTATAACCAATAATACAGAAGAAAGTAATTAGTTATATATTGATTTATAATAATATAAGCAAAAATATATGTTTTATATTTATTATTTTAAAATATTCAAATGATTAATTTTATTCACTTAATTAATTAAAAATTATTAATTTAATTGCTTTTTTAAAACTAGCTGTGTTTAGTTTACTTAGTTCTGGATTGGATCTAATTAATTCATTATATAATTTGGGTCCTAGCTATCTACTATGTTTAGCTCCAGAAGTTGTATAATATTTTGGAACACGTAGCAAAGAAGTAGTATTTTGTCTGGTACTGTAAATACTTCGATTGTGCTCTTTAAATTCGTTTTTATTTTTATGAAAATAAGTAAGTAATCTAAGGTTGAATATTTGATTAATATTTGGCACGTTGAATTCTAAATAAATTAAATTTGTAGGGTAATCTAAAGGTTTCTGCAAGCAGATTTTTATGATTCGTTTTTGTAGTAATGTTAAGGGAGAACGAATAGAATTTGTGATTCCACCCCAATCTAATATTCCGTATTGGATTATCGATTGAACCAGAGCTAAGTAAACAGTTCGCAATACATATATTGGTAAATATAATCGAAGGATGATACATTTGTGAATAGTTTTACGTAGTTTGTTACACAGCAAGGAAACGTGTTTATCATATCTTAAATATTGGTATATTATAATACCTAGATATTTCACTTGTGTTGATATTCTCAAGGATGGACATGTGCAATATGCGTTATTACAATTATGTATTGTAATATCGTGACTGGGGTTTGGATGAAATTCATATATACCGCGTGATGTTAAAGAAAAAGGAATTAATGTAGTTTTTGAGATATTCAAAGAAAGTAAATTTGTGTCTAGCCATTCTTTAATTACATTGATTCCTTTATTAGCATTTAAAATCTGAAATCGATTGCAATAGGCCTATTCAATTAAACAGAAATAATACAAATCTGTAAGTTCTGACTGACTGACTGTTTTGTGGCAATGACTAGCATTGCCCAGCGTGCCGCTTTCTGGGAACCAGTTGAGGTCCCTTGGCGGCCAAACACCATTGTGTTTATTCAGTAGGGGTTTTGTTCCTTAGCCTTGCTGTCTCGCGGCTTATGTTTTCATTTCCGTAGCAGGTATGGATGATATGAGGATGGTCCCTAGCTGGAATCCAGCACACATATCATGAAAGTGGACCGTCATCGGGGTCTCTGGTGAATATGTTTCGGTGTACAGCACGTTGCTGTAGCATATGCCCTATATTGCGAACAATTGGATTCTCATGATTTTCTATGAGTTGCAACATGTGCACAACCCTTTTTTCAATTGTATCGGCAATATAGGGCATCTGTGCTTGGTCGTGAAGTACTGAGATTCTAGTGCGTAGTGGAGCTGAAAGTATAATTTTTAAGCATTTATTCTGGATTATTTGAACTTTTTTCTTATGTCCAGCAGCTAGGATACTCCAGGCTTCACAACCGTACAGCAACATGCTGCGGATCGCAACTTGATATAAAGTAAGTTTGATCCTGGTAGATAGCATAGGCGACTTGAAAAATGGATATAAAAGAGCAATGGCAGCGTTTGCTTTATGTTTTAGATTTTCAATATGAATTTTGAACGTAAGCTTGGAATCCAAATGGATTCCAAGATACTTGGCTGAAGTCTCTGGACGGAGTCTAAGAGCTCCTAAGGTGAGTCGGGCAGGAGTGCGTTTGTGGGTTTTTGCAAATACAACGAATTTTGTTTTATTTGCATTTAGTTTTATATTCCACAGACGCATATAGGATTGGACTGTATTTAGGGCAGTTTGGACCACACGAATGTGGAACGGTACGGAACGAAAACGTGCCTGATAAAACAGACACGTATCATCAGCAAAGGATGCGATATTTACGCTAGGAGAAGTAGGGAAGTCGGAAACATAAAGGCTATATAGGATAGGTGAGAGTACTGCACCTTGAGGAACTCCCGCCAAGAGGGTCTTGCAGTCAGAATTATACCCACTAACCGACACATAAAATTGTCGGTTAGTGAGGTATTTAGCTATCAATTTAATTAAATGAGCCGAAATGTTGAATTTGATAAGTTTGTAAATAAGTCCATTTATCCAAGTAGTATCAAAAGCTTTCTCAATGTCAAGAAATATTGCCACAGTACTTTTCCTAGCGTTGAAGCCCGTAACAACATGGTCAACCAGTCTTGCAAGCTGCAGTGGAGTGCTATGTGCTTTTCTAAATCCAAACTGATGAGTAGGAATAAGGTTTCTCTCAGAAATTGCAATTTTTAATTTTGCCAAAATAATTTTTTCCATAATTTTGCCCAGCACTGGTAGCAGACTGATTGGACGCAAGTTGTCCGGTATGGTTGGGTCTTTACCAGGTTTAGGAATAGCGATTACCTTTGCTTTCTTCCATACTTCCGGGAAGTAGTGGAAACGAAAGCAAAGGTTCACTATTTGTAGGAGTAGGAGTAAGGTTTTTTCAGGTAAGTGTTTTATGGCCAGATTAGAAATCTGATCATGACCAGGGGCACGGTGGGACGGGAGGTTATGTACAATTGCTTTGAGTTCACAAAGCTGTACATCAGGATGGGGTATAGGAATAGGTGTGTCTAGAAAAGTACTGATTGTATGTTGCACCTCAGCTTCGTGAGTCGGTGTTGTAAGCTCATGAGGTCTAAACCGGTTCGCGAAATTGTCGGCTAGAACCTGGGCCTTCTCCCTAGGGAGATACGCCCAAGTTCCGTCCGACTGGATGGCTGAGGGAGGAGGCGGAGCTCGACTCCTTTTGAGGCGTTTTATTATCTCCCATGGTGGAGTCTTTTTGTCTGAGAATTGCTGAAGGGAAGAATCCCAATCAGCATTTCTCAGCTCTTTAAGCCGGCTTTTGACCAAATGAGCATAGTGATTGTATTGCTGCTTGTGATGTGGAGCTCCGAAATCGCGGTACCATTTTTGGTACTGCCTTTTTAGATTTAAATAATTTTGAAGTGTTGGATCGTTATATTTTGTTCGCGTATTATTAGTTTCTTTTGGTCGCGTTGTAGCAAGTGTAATGGCCGTTTTAATTGTGGCCTGTAGATTAAGGACAGTGTGTTCTATTTGTTCCGTAGACTCGACAGAGAGTGTAGGCATAACCCATTGGTTAAGCATGTTAGTGTAACTCTGCCAGTCTGTGCAATGATGTTGTAGCTTAAATGGGGAGGACAATAAAAATGTGGATGAAATTTTAAAAAGTATTGGCGTGTGATCAGAGTCAAGTGCGTCTGTAACAGTAGTGATGTGTGGTGAAATAGCAACATTCTTCGATAGAACTATGTCCAAAATATCGGACGTGAGACCGTAGGCGTGTTGGAAGAACAGTGTGTGTTCCCTTGGAGCAGAGATTTCAATGTTATGAAGTTGGCAGTAGTTTTGAAGGATTGTACCGGAGACATTCTGGACACGACAATTCCAATAATGATGTTTTGAATTAAAGTCTCCCGCAAGCAGATAGCTTGGGGAGATAGAAGTGAGGATATCTAAGTCGTGTCTTGTCAGAAGTCTTCGAGGAGATTTGTAGATTGCTGCTATGAATAATGTTTCGCGGTCTGTGATTGGTAGGAAGATACCCGTGGCTTCAATAAATTGAAGTCCCGGTATTTGAGCCACCCTATGGCCAATGGACTTTTTGATACAGATGGCAGTGCCTCCAAGGGGACCATCAAGGCGGTCATTCCTATATGTGTAGTACTGCGGAATTTGGAATTTCATTCTTGGTTTTAAGTGCGTTTCGTTCAGAAGAAGAATGTCGATATCTCTTGTTTGTATAAAAGTAATTAACTCATGAATCTGGTTGGATACACCATTGGCATTAAATGCCATGACATTAAGATAGCTTTGTGGAGGATGCCTAGCCATCTCCGAAACATGAGTTCACCAGGTTAGTCAGGAACACAAACCTCTCCATAGGTGTCGTCAGACCACTCAGCAGAGGCTGAATGTCATGGAAAAGTTTTTGTCCCTGATCCGTCATTGGTATAGCAGCCACAGACCCTGGCTGACGTGGAGCAGTGCCTGCAGTAGGTTTAACTGTGATGCCAGAATTTACCATAGAACTATATGAGACTGTAGGATTAACAGGTTTTGTTGTGAAAGTTCGAGGTTGGGACGCCGGGGTTGTTGGACTTTGGTTTGGTTTTCTTTTTCATAAGTCTCTTTTGCTTTCTTATAGGCTTCACAACCCCGGTAGGAAGCGGGATGTCCCTTTTCCCCACAGTTCGCGCACTTCAGCAGGCTCTTGTCCGTGAGTGCCGCGGTTCTCACCGGACACTCACGATGACTATGAGTACCAGCGCAAATTACGCAAGATGGGGTCAAGGAGCACCCCATGAAAGTATGGTTAAACTTCTGGCATCTGAAGCACTGCTTCATGCCAGCCTTAGGTTTGTATGGTTCCACAGCCACCACTGTCAAACAGAGGCGGTTTAAGTTATATATTTCTCTACCAGCATCATTGTTCTGAAGTTCCAGGATATATAATGGTAAGGGAGTAATAACTTCTCCTTCTTTTTTGGTGATTTGCTTTACCGATATTATTGGATATTCTAGTTCTTTAAGTTCTTCCTTGACTTCATCAGCAGTGATGCTGGAGGGAAGCCTCTTTAGAACAGCCCTCAGAGGCAGATCTTCTTTTAGTTGAAATGTATAAAATTCTTTCTTTTGCATTTTTGAAGTATTCTTTGAGTAGATGGAAGTCTGCCTCCGAGGTAGCGTAGTATCTCAAACCGTCCTGGGTTTTAACTACTTTTACGTCTTTTTCAAATTTTCCTTTAATTCCCTATTCATCCTGAAAAGGTCACCATGCCCAATCACCGTTATGGGTGGTGGGCGTGGTTCCCTTTTCGGCTGCGGCATTACTTGAGGCTTCCTGGACGGTTGATCACTACGCCTGGTAGCTGCTGTAGTCTGCTTGTCCCGTGACGGTCCAGGTTGAGGAGCCTGAGGGTCGGCTGTGTCCATTGAATCCGGTAATTCGGATAAAATTGAAAATCTATTTTGCACTGGCACAGCCGACACCTCATTTTGTCGTGATGTGACCGTAGTTGCCTTATTTGTGGATGGTTTCTCTTTATTTGAAACTGTATTCATGTTATCTTTTGAATTATTTTGGGATGGTTTCTCTTTATTTGAATTTGTATTCATGTTATCATTTGAACTATTTTGGGATGGTTTCTCTTTCTCATGTGTTTTAATCTTTTTAGGTTCAGGTACATATTCTGTATTCGCTGTAGGAATTTGATCTGCACCTGTGAAAAAACAGGATACAGGGAGTTCCATAAGTATTGATTTCAATTCATGTAGCATTTTTTCAAAATAATCTTGGTTAGATTTCATATTGAGCTTAATCTCACTTATCTTTTTAGGCAATCATGTGTAACATCACGAGCAAAATCGGACTGACCGAAATTTGGGAACGTGCTTATGAAATTGATTACTATAACTAGGGAACCACGCACCTCGCTAGCTACTGCTAGGTATTTTGATTCAGGTGGAAAATTTTGATTAACTACATATCTTTCAAATTTTTTGAGCGCAGTTTCCCAAAGTTCGTAGGCCGAGGGCTCCTCATACTCAAGGTCCATAGCCTGCTCGGCACTTACGCTTTTTAGTGAAGCAGCCATGGTAAGACTGTTCAGCACTAATTACTTATTACTACACTAGCACTTGGCTTGATTGAAACTGAACTAACAAGGCTTAACAAAGCACTCGCAGTTAATAGAGTTGCTTTGCAGGAACCAAACACCACTGTATAAACACAACACTGAAAAAATTTCACTGAAAAACACTGAATACTCTTTAATGGGTGTGGCCGCCAGGCCCCACCCGGAAAAAAGCGACACGCTGCACAACACTATTCACCAATTCTACCAATGTGTGTTGTTATGTATGTTGGCCTGGCGTGTCTATATGTGTGTATGTGTTTGTTTTTTTATGAAATCATTTTATTTAGTGAATTTTCCATATCACTGTGTTATACTGTATGGTGTGTGTAATATAAATAATTATAAATGGTTAACAATATTTTTTTTATTCAATCCCACCACGTTGTCATTTCGACATTCTAGTATTCTCTCCTGGCATCGCGTTATTGTAACCCACTTCTGAGGTTGGGGCCCGATGATATATGATAGGTGATGATGATGGTAATGATACACCAGGAGAGGCCTTAATACTAAACTTAATGAATATGTTAATGATGGCCAGATGATATTCGGAGACCGTTTGGACCCTAAAGTTTCCTGACATTTATCTTACAATGGCTAAAAATATGTAATTTAAATAAATAAAAATAAAACTTAAAGTTTTATGTGATTTTCATATTTATTAAAATATAAATTAGTAACAACTGTTTCGGTACTTTGTACCTTCTTCAGATATGATTACAAAATTTATTAATTTGTAATCATGTCTGAAAGAAAGTACAAAGTACAAATTAATAAATTTTGTAATCATATCTGAAGAAGGTACAAAGTACCGAAACACCTGTTACTAATTTTTATTTTAATAAATATGAAAATAACATAAAACTTTAAATGTAGTTACCGGTATTTTTAAATATTTATATATTTAATGTAAACGGCGATGTTTGAAAACAAATCAGAAATGTGTGGTTATGCTTCATTTGTTTAGTCACTGCAACTTGATCATATTATGTATTGCCAAATAGGATCGCAATATAGTAAGAATGAGTCATGAGTTAAATAGTGAAGAAAAAATGAAACACGTCGAACTGTATATTATAACCATCATTATGGGTTATTAGTTTATTTTTTTAGAAAAAAACTCGGTAAAATAAATATTTAAAAGCACAATTATTGAACACACAATTATCAAATGTGTAGTTCAAAGGAATATGTTCATTATTTCCTATATTCAATATATTTGTTGGAGAGTCAGGTCACTACAAAATAATACTCTGACCTGTTCAGAATATTAAAAAAGGAGGAGCTTTCTTTATCACAAAAGCAGAAGCTGGTAAAGAGAACTCAATAAAGAGCGAGGTGAAACACGACTGTCATTGGTTGTAAAACAAAATTCATTGAAACGTGATTGGTCATTGACTCCCATTTGGGGCATGAGTTAAATAGTATCAATGAATCTATACACAATAACTACATTAATGATTAATTAAACAATTAAAGAATATAAATTGTTCATTGTTTCCACAGTTTACAACTATAATTAATATAAACATTATTATTTAAATAACTTCTATTTAAAAAAATTACAATTGTAATAAATTATAAAGGATCTAAATACCCTGATTTAGTATAAAAGATTATATAGTGTATATAAAATATTTATCAAAATATAAGTATTGTGTCTAGGAATTTAAATAATGGACATGATATTGCTTTTGCACATTATAGTACATCATTAAGCTCTGTCTTTTTTAGTGGTATTTGTGGATCGTTAACTCAACAAAACTTTGTACCATCAAGAAAACAAAATGACTTCTCATTCCCTTTAATCAGCTTTACTAACATATTAGGTTAAATTTGATCAAAATTCGGTCACTAAGCATCATTTATTTGTATAGAAGTTTCTCAAAGTTTCTTTCTTTACAGTTCTGGTTATTTGGAAGATGTACTAGTTTTTCATTCTAATTTAGTACATCCTAATTGATTGAATAATAGACTACCCGCACTTTTTCCTTTCCCCCCTCTTTGTAAAATACCTCTCTTCTAAATTATTTTCTCTTTGTATCGTATACAAATTCTCTTGCTTTTTTCCTGCATCTTATCTCTTCTTCCATCTTCCACTTGGTTCGTTCACTTCATCAACAGACCACTTCTTT
The DNA here is from genome assembly GCA_030220185.1 of Diploptera punctata. Classification (NCBI taxonomy): domain Eukaryota; kingdom Metazoa; phylum Arthropoda; class Insecta; order Blattodea; family Blaberidae; genus Diploptera; species Diploptera punctata. The sequence continues at coordinate 395,484 of JASPKZ010006811.1, read as the reverse complement.
TCTTTTCCCAGCCATGATGTGATTTACATGTATTAGCAAAGCCAAATTTTCCACAACTTGCATAAGAATTGAGGAGAAGAAGTTTTTGGGGTAGATTGAGGAGGGGTGGAGAATGAGGTGCAGAGGGGGTTGATTTGGTGGAGTGGAAACACGCAGAAGTGATGCGCCTTTCATCTTCTGGTGTAGAAAAGGAGGAAGACCTCATTGCAAAATGAGTGCTGCAGGGAATAGCCTCCTCCTCCTCCTCAGCTTGAGCTGATGAATATAAGCCTTGGTTCCCCCTCAACACACACAACACTGATGCTGGACTAATTTAGTCGGGTTAGTGCCTCATATAATGTATGTTAGGGCACTCTTTCACTTCCTTTATGATGGGCGCGCAGGGAAAAAGGGGAAGCAAGAAAAAGGAAAAGATTCTGTTGTTACACCGTAAAATTCAAACGCCAGGGAAGGAATGTATATAAAATTCTTGGCTTGAGAGGAATAAACTCTAAGCTCTCGTGTGAAGCCTGCGTAATATTAATAGTAGGCACTAAGTTCTTGCAGCTGAATTTACTTCTTCATTAAGTAAATCAAATGTAACGCTTTGAACATTCGCCTTTCATAAAATGTTGTAGTTCTTTAGAATTCTTACGTCTTTCTCATAGTTCTTCAGGCTTTATAAAACTTATCTTAGGATTGCTTATTAGTTTAAAAAGTGTATAATAATAATAATGATAATAATAATAATAACAACAACAAATAATAATAATAATTAATAATAATAACAATAATACCAACAATAGTAACAACACAATAATAATAATAATAATAATGTATTATTTATTCTGGCAGAGTTAAGGCCATAAGGCCTTCTCTTCCACTCAACCAGGACAAATACAAATAAATATTTGACAAATATAGATATACGCTATACTAATTATAAACAGTTAAAGATACATTAAATGTAGCAATGTTAATTTCATGTATACAAACAACATTTTATACGATAATAACAATAATAATACTTACGATAATAATTATAATAATAACAATTAATATATAATAATAATTATTATTATTATTTTTATTATTTTTATTATTATTATTATTATTATTATTATTATTATTATTATTATTATTATTATTATTATTATTATTACTGAGTGAATCGATGTGTTGATCTCATTTCACCCTTTACTGAGGGTGTTTTAAGCAGCATGGTGGAGATTGGAATGTCAGAGAGATGTGGAAGAGAATGACAATAGATTAATTGGGTGCAGGAAGATGTATTATTATTATTTTTAGGAATATTCCATAATACAGTGTTTCCCATTCAACCCAAAGTGATTTGTCACCAGAAGTTCCTGTCTAAAGCATCTTCTTCTCTCAAATCTCTTATTATTATTATTATTATTATTATTATTATTATTATTATTATTATTATTATTATTATTATTATTATTTAGACCATGTTTACAATGCATAAGAGTGTCATCTTATAACCATATTTAGCCTATATAATATTTTCTTTTTTCAAGACTTTCTTTTCATTTTGCCAATCCGTTTCTGTGCTTTCTACTTTTCTTTCTATTGCTTTCTCTATGTTATGAGTTTTAAGTTCTGCCTTTTTGTTTTCTGCCCGATGGGATTCATTTCAGAACTTTTGTTAGTAACCTTTCATCTTCCACCCATTTCACCTGACCTACAATTTTTATTGACTTATTTTACATAGTCAATATCTGATTTTTTTTTTTTTCCCCCACAGAATTTCATTGTTCTCGCTCTTCCACGTGTCTGATTGGCTGAAGCAAGGAGACCTACCGATAGTAATCCATATCCAGAGCAAAGAATTCTGAGTTTAAATTTTGATTAAGTTCCCCCCCCCCCGGTCAATATGGTATACATTACATTTTCCATTTAAATTTTAGATGTAACATACTGTTTTTTTTTTTTACTTTTCTGTTTTTTTCAGCATGCAACACTAAGTTAAAAAAATGTAATGCAATATTGTAATTTGTATTTACTTTTAGCGTTTCGTCATGTGGAATGAGATAATGATAATGGCGATTTGCTTTCCTGCTGCGTTTCTTTGACACCGACATAACTGAGGAACTAATAAAGCGTTACTTATTCTCCAGTTACGTACCATCTTTAATATAAATATTGATATTTTATCAATTAGGATTATTGTGTGCAGTAGAGCTCTGCTATCAATGAATTCTCAAACACAAAGACAAGACGTTGCTTACCTGCCCGTTGGTCAACATCAGCCATGTTCTTATATCCTTAATTAACCGTCGAATGAAAAAGCTCAATTTCATGGCTTAAAAATCCACTCCATCATGTTGACTATAAGGGAATGATCTCTTCTTTGCCGTCCCATAAAGTTGTACTCTAATTCGTATTTAGGCGTTTTTTATTCAAAGCACGAGGTTCATATGCTCATAATTACATTATTATGGTGTATATACACTGGCACTATCGAACCCGGAGGTTCATGGCCGCACGAACATACGCTCTCCCTACATCCCCATCTTAAGCTAATGTTTCCTCTGTATGATTCACCTCCCTCAAATCATGATTATTTTTGTTCTCCTACGAACTAGACACTTTCCTCTGGTCTTCCTACTAAGTTTTCATACCCCTCTTTCATCCCCCATTCATGCCACATGTCCACCCCATCGCGGTCTGCGAGAATTAACTGTTTTTATTACATCTCGTTTTCCATAAAGATTATGTAATTCACTGTTAAGTAGTCTGCTCCATTAACCTGTCTATTAGTCTCTCTTTGGTCCGTAAGTTTTCCTAAGAATTTTATTATCAAATACTCGTAATATTTTTTTCCTCACTTACAGTAAGAAATCCTGTTTCGCATCCACACAATATACGAGCAACTGGATGAATAACAATTTCGTATATTGAAATGATCCTATAGTTGTTGCAATGTTTTTTTTTCTCCTTTTTTATAGTTTGTACGATAACACTGAGCAGCAAAAACGATTTTTTTGTCTCAGAAAGAAAAATATCTGATTCTGGTAGTAATTTTTTTTTTCAAATATGATATCGGTTTTTCTCCATCACGCAAGGTTTCCGATAGAGATAGCATTTATAATTTCAAACACTTAGATATTTTCTACATTCGTAACTACACAATATTCGAACATTCGGATTCACATAGAAAGTAAGAAATGACGATTTTCTGCTATATTTCGCCTGTGAAGCATCCCTCTTGATGGTCCAAAAATAATCGGCCAGCATATTAGGATTCCATTTGCCTTGATATATCTTTTCCATAGCTGAAATATCCTGATGAAAGTGTTCCCCGTTTTATTTTACAATGAACAAATGGACGAAAAAACGTTTATTAAAAAATAATTATTTAAATCCATTAATTGAAACTGAAATAAAAAAAACTATGGATGATGGAGAAATTCCGAATACATATTTGAAAACACGATAAAAAAACTGCATTAAGTACAACTATTGGTACTCATGAGAAAAATACCATGTTGACCAGTGTAATTTATCGATTCTTTCGATTCATTTGGAAGAACCTATTTTTCCCAAATCATATTAAGCAACCAGTATATCGTGTCCATAATTTTTTCTCTACTTCATTTTATCAGTTCTGCTGAGGTCCCTATCTGATGCCTTATAATATATTACATATTTAAATTTTCTAACGCCATTTCAAACTCTGATGCGCTTGGCTCTGTCACTAATATTTTTGCATTCGGTAAATCATTATATTCAGTATCGTGTTCTGTATGTAGCCCTACATGTAATTGCTGATAAAAGTAATTATTTCATATGTTTAATAATATGTTCCTGGAATCTACTATAATATTCCCAATTTCGTTCCTAATTATATTTGTTCTAGCCTATAACCCATTCCTTTATATTCTAATTTCCTGACATAATTATCCGATGTTCCCATTTTTGTTTTCGTTTCGAGGTCGTTAATCTTCTCTCTCAAATATTCCCTCTTTATACTCTTTAAATCCTAGTGTTCTCCCGTTTGATCTTAGGTAATTGTTCCAAATTTACTTTAAATGACATGTGTAATCAATTCATTTTTTATAGATTTCTTTTCTTCAAACTATGTCTAAAATTTGCCTTTTTTTAAACAGTATAGCCAACGCTTTCTGATGCTGATAGTTTTATAATATTTCGTATAGTCTCCCATTCTCTATTTATATCAGTTTCTTCTTCGGTTGCTGTATTTTCATCTAAACATTCCAGTATTTCAAATAGCCTATATTAGCAATTTTGATATGGAATTCATGCCGCAGTTCATGATTTTCTTTAATTAAACATTTTCAGAGTCATCTTTAGCATTTGTACCTCTCATAAGCGATAGCCTAACCATTCTGATTTTATCCTGACTAGATGATGATCCGTATTGCAGTCTATACCCCAAACTGAACTGACGTCGTTGATACTATTGTGCCAGCGTTTATCTACTATTACATTTTCTACCTAATTTCGCCATCTGGGACGTCTAAATGTGTGTTCTAATGCCACCCACTGCATTTAACATGCTTCGGGTCCCTTACTGGGCGGATAGATGGCATTAAATTAGTATATTTTCAATTTACGCATCACTTTGGCAGATCACTTTTACATACATTATGTATTCTTGTATTTTGTACAGAGAGGAGTGTAGAATGGTTGTATGTTTATGTATTTGTGTAGTGTAAATTGTGTTGTATGAGGGATGGTAATGAAGAGAAGGGAGAAGTTAAACCCGGCGCCGGCAAGTAGCCTATTCCTATCGAAAAGCATCAAGATAGCCGCCAGCTTTAACGTCCCCATCCGAGGGACGAATCGCTATCAACAGTATCACATGCCTTATGAACAGTTGAGGGGTTCGCAATTTAATGCAAGGCTATAGTGCGTAATGTAGAGTAACCCTTAAGTTGACAAAACACTAATTTCTTATGTCAGTTATTTGAATATTGCGGACCGCACTGAAAACGATATCATAGATAACTCTTATTATTGGATATATTGTGTAATTCTACACGCGTTTAAGTAATTTCTACTCGTTCGTTTTCTTGTTTGTAAAAATCTAATATATAAAACTGAATGTTTGTTTGTTTGTTTGTTCGTTCGTTTGTTTGTTCGTTCGTATTTTATGGGCTGCCATGCCGTTCACCCGATTGTGATGGGTTTTTCGCAAAATGTTCAGGAGATTCCCGGGATGAACATAGACTATAAGAGAGTTGTTGTAATACTCAACTCCTTCACCCTTAAAAATCACCCTTTGTAGTGAAAAACGTGAAAAATATCATGTTTTGTCGCTTAAATGGTTTACGCTGACTAATGCATAACAAATAAACAAAATTAATTTACAACAAATTGAATATCTCAAAACAATTCTACAAAAATGTCCGCGACAGCATATGTTTATCTTTTACGGATAACTCACAATAGCAATTTTTATATTTTACTGATGCCAAGAAGATCGGGATAAGTAGATTCCCGAACAAGCGTGCACTGCCGTACCGTTCATCCGATTGTGATGGGGCTTTTTGCAAAATGTTCAGGATTTTCCCTGGAAGGTTATAGGCTATAAGAGAGTTTTAATGCTCAAACCCTTCACCCTTAAAAATCACCCTTTGTAGTGAAACATTAAAATAAAAGTGGCTTTATGTACGCTTAAATGGCTTACGCTGCCTAAACCATGACAAATACACCAAATTAATGTACACAGAATTGAATATCTCCTCAAAAAACTCTACAAAAAAGTCCGTAATAGCATATGTTTATCTTTTACGGATAACTCACAATAGTCATTGTCTTTCACTGATGTCAAAAATATCGTGATAAGTAGATTCCCGGGCAAGCAGAGCAGCTGCACGGATAATTCGAAATAACGAATTTTGTCTTTCAGCTCATTTATGCCAGGTAATCAGCACGGGGTATCTAAAAATAATGATATAAATTTATAATTATTTTTTCTTTCACTTATTCAACTAAACGCAAAAACACATAATTTATTTAGGCGTAGCAGCGCACGCCGGGTATTAGCTAGTATTAAATAAAATAAACTAATTGGTGTATCCTATAGGACATTTTGCGAATTTAAGGGTTAGAAATTGTACAACACCTTCCTTTCTGTTCCCGAAACTGGAATTTATGCAATTAATTTCATTTAACTAATTTCATGATTAAAATGTATAACCGTGCCAGGTATCGAACCTGAGCCCGCTAGTCAACAAGCAGGCATGATACCACCTAAGCTTACGTGTCAGTCCATCCAGATGTATTTATGAATATACTTACACTGAAATGTTGTGCTCTTAATAATGAGATGCTATGATTTGCCAAAGGTGACTAATCTAACCCAATTTTCGTTGCTTTCTTCATGAAGAATGAATATATCATTCCGTCCCACTATTGCATTAAAATCTGCTAAGGACATTTTTATGTGATATCATGAAAGCTTATCAAATATGAGAGATTCTGTGTTTTACAATAAACGCATATGAAACTAGTTCTTCTTAAATACTAATCTAAATTTTGCATCATGCAGCTAAGCGTCAAATGTTCCCGCTCTTAAATTGTTGATGCATAACTGAGTATTGTTAGTTTGGCGCTAGAGTTTAAAATGTAAAAAACTATAAACGTATTTTTGTCTAAACTTACATAATGTCGTATAGCCAGTTTATGCATAACGCCGTCCAGTTATTCTCTCCCTTATCGGTACTTTTACCGACCTTGCAAGTACATGACCTGTCGGGAGAGGATTTTAAACTCTGGATCGAACACTTACATGTTCGACCACACAAAACATGAATCGTGATCAGCTCAATGGCAGGACCATCGTCGAGACAACACGAACATTTAAGCAAGGCACATCATTCACTCACACATTCATATTAAACGAGGCAAATGTGATATGAATGATTGTGATCACCGGATGGTGTTCGGAGACCATTTAAGCCTTTACGTTTTCTGACAATTGTCTTACAGGCAAGAAGACCCCCGAAAAATAATTCATCCAGAAAACTTGAACCGACCGGGGATCGAACCCAGGCCCAGGGCGTACGAGGCTACAACGTTACCCGAGTCCGCTACGATTGACTTTTAAACTTATGTAAATAGTGCAAATAGGTTTACCGCTGTAGTCTCGAGGTAGCGTGCTGCCTTGTCACGCAGCGGCCCCGGGTTCGATCCCCGGTCGAGACTTCGTTTCCCCTTCGTTTCCTGGTGAGGTTTTTCCGGGGTTGTTCCCTCACGCTGTAAGACAAATGTCAGAATACTTGAAGGTTCCAACGGTTTCCCGACCATCATCTGGCCATCATTATCGTCAATATCATTAGATTGAGTTTAGGTTTAAGGCCTCACCTGGCGCATCATTACCCATCGTCATCACATATCATATCATTGAGACAGCGTAACCCCGCCTTCTAGGCGATCCAACCTCAGAAGTGGGTTGTAGTACGTCAGTGCCAGGAGAAGATACGAGAATTGACGAAATGAAACAATCTAGTGGCATTGCACAAAAAAAAATAGTGTAAATAGGGAATTGATTAATTTAAAGTATTAGGTATTATTATTATTATTATTATTATTATTATTATTATTATTATTATTATTTTTATTAATATTATTATTATTGTTATTGTTATTATTATTATTATTATTATTATTATTATTATTTATTATTATTATTATTATTATTATTATTACTAAATGTATTCATGATTATGAGATCCAAAAATCGATGTAGTAAGTCAGTAAGTCAGGCATGTCTGCTATTGCATAGAGATTTTTTTTTTATGTTCCGCGAATTTAATGTTTTGTCGGTCCGGTGGTCTAGTGGTTATCACCCTTCCCTCTTGTTCCGAGATTCGCGAGTTCAAACCCGGTCAAGGCCAATAGAATTTTAAGGTCGTAAAATTTCTAGTATGGCTTCATTCGGAAGGGAAGTAAAGTCATGTGTCCTGTTTCGTAGATTTACAGCATGTAAATGAATCTAAAGCCAGATATGAGGGATTTGAGGAAAATGTAATGTCAATTTCACGTCCAGATTTTAATTGCAACATTAATGACCTTAGATATTAAAGAACATCGGTAAATAAAAAATACTAATATAGTTTAATTAATTATAAATAAATTATTAATAATGAAGTGATTCATGGTAACAGAAATTTAACCCAGCATCTGTCTGAACTACTGTGGAAAAATAAAAAAAAAAGTAGTAGATTGGTAGGTTTCAGAATTTGTAACCGAAAACAATATTAAAACTCTAATGTCTGAGTCATTTAGGTTAGTTAAACTTTTCATCTTATTTAGAATAAAATAATTTTCTATTTGAAATGAACATATATCACTTATTTAGAGCTAAATTCTATATCTGATTAAATAGAGGATAAAGTCTTCAGTGTCCACTTCCGGAATCAGTCGATGAGCGACGGTTCTTGATCATCAAGTTTCCCATCGACCCCATTTTCTTTCTCCCCTTTAGCTTTCCCCCAGCCCTAACTTCCTTCTAAAAGGAATTGAATCCTGATAAAATATTTAGTCCACTCGTTGAAAGGAGAAAAAAAGAAGAAGAAAAAAGATAGGTCGGGAAAGAACGTGTTTTGTTGGTACTGAAAATCTTGGGATGAGAGTGAATGTAATGAGCCGGTGTAAAACAGAACAACACATTTCGCCCTTTAAGTAGTAGACTGTCGGTAGACGCCTCCCCATGTTCACTAGTGTGAGAGAGTTAAGATCCCATTCGCTACATTTCAGAGACTCCTAAATTATCCCACCTTCTACTGGTCCCTTCCTACTTTGCAATGGTGAGAAAAAGACGAACGAGATCCTGCCTTGCCCTTAAACTCGAAAACCCTCTTGCCTTCTCTCCACTTAAATGGCGTAATCCGTCCGGATTTGCCATTCGGTCTCTGATTTAGCGACCCGCTAACACTCCTTCCACCTCCTCAAAAAAATCTCTAAAAATCTTTCTCTAAAGAAAAAAGTGATAATGTCTTAAGCCTCCTTCTACTTCAAGTTTAAGTCTGTGAGGAACAAGATAGAGGGGTGGGATGAGAACTAAACTATAGTAGGTGTTCTCCGAGTGGGGTGGTGGTAGTTTATCTAATTTCAAGCACTTGCTCTTCAATGCTACCGCGATTCTGATGTTCTGAACCCTCTGCTCTTTATCTGGGAATCCTTCTCTCCCAACATCCCTGAGTGTTGCTATATCTTAAAGCAGGGGGCTATAATTTGTAACATTTTGTAGGGGGTAGTTGTACCATTTCGACCTGGTAGTAAGTTAATGTAACAGCTTAGGAGAGGGACTAAACTGTAATTCGCTTCCAGAGTAAGTGTTTAATAATCGAGGAATTAGTGTATAACTATTCCACAGCAAGGGGTAGATCTGGCATCTCTGACTTGACCATTGTCCGACTGGCGAAGGAGATATTCAAGGAAGTAGTCGGTCTAACATATTGTTCTACTTAGTTACAATGTTAATCAACTGACATTTGTCATTATATTTAGTCAGATCATGTAATTTACTAGCTATTTTACTCAATAGTGGATTCGAATTTAGTGTAATAATTGTATTTATTAAGATGTAAAATGTTTAATCTGGCTTTCTACGGAATGTAGTTTCATACATTTCATGAGTGAAAAAGAAAAACATGTTTTTGTTTCTTAATCACTACATTTGCCTCTAGTCCCGAGGGTCATGGGTTCATTTCCGGCTGGGTGATTAATTATTCTGGTGGAGAAATTCAAGAGACAAGTCCTCCGAAAGGGACTTTAATTCGTGGGTCCCTAGTCTGAAGATTTTTCAGGCTCCTTAAAGAAAGCAAGCCTGGATAAAAATGCCTCTGTGCAAAATGTAACCGACCTTCACATATCCAAGCTATACCTTAGTTACCTACTAGATGTCTCATCGAGGCGGTGTGCTAACCACATGTCACTTTTACATCTGTAAGTAAATAAGCGTAACTAAATTATGAATTTTTATCAATCAATTTTTATATTATTTAGATTGGATTTAGATTTATTTAGATTAGGTTTCTTTAGCCTGGTGGAGTTAAGGCCATGTGGCCCTCTCTTCAATTCACCAGGACAAACATATATTACATCAGAATATAACAATCTCAATCAACTCTAATAGTAAATAAAAATTTGATCAAAAAGATAATATATATTATAACATGATCTATAATGCAACCAGTTAATGTTAGTTAAAATTAAGGCTAAAAATAATAATAAAATGTATACAAGCAAGACATATTAAATTGTCACTGTTTAATATACATAAAAAATAAAGAAAAATAATGAGATATAGAAAACTAATTTTACGATTATACAGTATTTAAAACAAAACAAAAGAAAATATTTGTTAATCTTAATACTATTTATTTCAGACAGAATGAATGAAGATAGATATCCAAAACAAATAACAAAATACAAACCTAAAGGCACCCGAGATGTGGGCAGACCTAGAAAGAGATGGACTGAAGTCGGAACGGGTCAACAGACCTAATCCATGAATGAAGATGATGATGACTATTTTCATAAATAATTAAATGTATTAATTGTTAAAAGAATACTATCAGTGAGGTGTATAAGTTAGTTTGTTATTAAATAATTCTTTAATTTGTTTTTGAAGGATGTTATAGTTTGTCAGTCTCTGACATAGGGCGGAAGTGAATTCCATGTTTTGGTTAAGAAACTCCAGCTAGGGAGTATTCGTGTTCCCACGAAGGACGTATACATACATATACAATATCTATACCCAAAGTCATGCCCCATGCAAAGCTACACTGTAAGACAACCGAATTAAAATTTTAACCCTTAAAATAGAATTCTGTTTATACCAGTTTTATATATATATATATATATATATATATAGTAAAACTTGTTTAATCCGGAACGTAAATAATGCGGAAATCTGTCCAATGTGAACAAAATTATTGGTCCCGGCGAAATAATAGTAATTTTACGTGTATTTATTTTGCATAAAACGGAATATGTCCAACGCGGAAACGGAAGGGTATTTTTACACAATTTATGAAAAAAGTATTATAAAGCGGAAAGACAGATAAATAAATTGGTTTCCACTTCATTTAATTCCCGTTAGGCCAAAAAACAATGAGGAATGATTCCTGCCGCCGAGTAAATAGAGATGCTACCTATACCTGAAATTTTATTTCGGCCTCACTGCACACCCGTTATGCGAAATATAGATACCTGTCAAACAAATAGCCATTGCACTGTATAATCTTAAATTAGTTTTTAGTTCTGAGACCGATCTTTCACAGGTAGCGTTCTGAATTTAAAAAATAAATATGGCTAAAACATATGTATCATTGTCATTAAACAAAAAAGTGAAAGTGATTAAAGATAAATCTCCAAATTTCCGGACCGATGTTCCAAAGTCAAGATGTAGCTGTAGCTAAATCCTTAGTGAATAACGATTTCAAGGCATCTTCAGGTTGGCTGGACAGTTTTGAAAGAGGACACAATGTAGTGTGGAATGAAATTTGCGGAGAATCAAAGGATGTGCACAAAAGTGTAGTTAGTGAGCGGAAACCGTAACTGCGTACTTTAATTTCAGGATACGCGCCTAAGATACATTTCTAACGCTGACGGAACGGGACTGTTTCTTTCGCGCGTTACCGTCGAAGTCGCTCATACATACTATACTTCACTTTTCAAAGGCGGCGGAATTACAAATTAATCCAAGATACGTAAAAATACATATACGATACTCTATAATGTAAGTTTATTGATAAGTTTTTAGTTTTTTATATTTCGGAATTTTGTCTAATGTGGAAAAAAATGGCCCCATGCGATTCCGCTTTGAGCAAGTTTTACTGTATATACTAACCTATATTCAATGTTATGATTTATTTAGGATTCCGTGTCTACATTTTTAATCCTTTCCCTAGTAGCGTACAACATACGTAATTATATCATCCCTTAATCATAAAATAAAAGTCTACCAGCCCTTTCTTTCCACATTTGAATCACGACTGTTGATATCATGGCTTGTTAAGGTAGTTGTTGTAATACTCGTCATGTTGAAAACAATGAAGATCGTGTTATTTCCCAATATCGCCGTTCGCCTTTCGACCTTTGCAAAACATCCTTAAATATGACATGTATATAGGCCTACAGTAAAAGCTCCTTATTCGCGGGGGATATGTTCCGTAAATATGCCGCGAATACAGAAACAGCGAATATGGAATGGCAATTTTTCTATGATTAAATAGGGTATATGTTCCAAGGTTCTAAAATAAAATAAAAAATAATCAAAATAAATTCAACTTAATGAGTGATTTTGAACAATTTCTATTGATTATTACCATCAGGATAAGGCAAGGGCTTAAAGAACTTAGTAATTGTTTTCCTGTTTTGCCGCTCTTAAAAGGTATTTCAATTCAGATTGATATTCAGCTTTGAATTCAGCGATAGAATTCCTTATTTTGTCTTTGAATTTCTTGATGAATCGTACAGTTGATGCATTAACATGGAAACAGCATGATATGCATGCAAACGACTCGCCAACGCGTAAGCATTTGTATTTTTACTTGAAGCGGCAACACTGCTTTCTTCCGCTTCGGAACTAATTTTCTTTCCTTTTACTCGACTTTGTAAATTGGCAACAAAGCAGAAGAGACGCATGTGTTATCTAATAAAATTATTGCAACGAATGACAAGTTTAAACAATAAAACACCGATTGTAGCGAGGCAAGGGCGCTATTTATCAATGGACATCTCATTCCGGTGGCTTTTAACAACGAATTTTAGGCTTAGTGACAATAAGGTTTGTTTTACATTGACATTAATTTATCCACTTGGTTTGAATCGCTCTTTATGAAAGCTGCCTTGGCACGTACCTGCAGTAAAAATAAATAATAGTATTTAAAAACTGAAACAACACGCTTTATTAGAAAATCGAACTAAAAATGAAAATAATATTTTAATTTCCAACACACTTGGGATAAAATTAAAGTGGTCAACAAAAAAATAATTTCCAACGCATATAGAATAAAACTAGAGTTATCCTCAAAGATAAAATAATTTTACCATCAAAAGCGTGGGGTGCTTTATATCAATTAATATATTTGATAATAAACAGATAATGGTAAAAGTAAAGTCTCTAAGAAGAAAATGTAAAAATCATAAGAAACACCTCACGCTTTAATAGTAAAATTATTTTATTTTTGTTGATAACTCTAGTTTTATTCTATATGTGTTGGAGATGATTTTTTGTTGACCACTTTAATTTTATCCCAAGCGTGTTGGAAATTAAAATCATTTTTCATTTTTTAGTTCGATTTTCTAATAAAGCGTGTAGTTTAAGTTTTTTAAAACTATTATTTATTTTTTAATTTTTAGTTTTAATATTTTACAGAATAAGATAAAAATGTAAATATCTTTAAATTCGATACTGTTGTTGTATGAGCAAAAAGTAATACTCTTCTAAAAAACATCCTCCCAGCCGGATTTGAACCAGCGACCTATGGATTACTGAAATTATATACGTACCTCTAGAGTTCACCGCTCTACCAACTGAACTATTACAACGATTGACTGAAAAGTCGACAAGTTCGCAACCTATTATAGCAGTTTTCATTTTTTTGAATTTCTGATGATTCTGGCAAGGATTTTAGAAACAAAATATGAAATTATTGTATTGTCACGGGTCCTTTATAAGTATACAAAGTTTCAAGTCGTTCCAATGTTTCTAAGTGGGTGAAAATCGTGTTCAAATATTCTGTTACGTAGATTCAAAGAAGCTTTTTTTTTTTTATTTTCTGACGATTCGGGCCAGGATTTTAGAAACAAATATGAATTTATTGTATTGTCACGAGTACTTTACAAGTATACAAAGTTTCAAGTCGATCCAATTATTTTAAGTGGGTGAAAATCGCGTTGAAAGATTCCGTTTCATAGATAGATAGGTCAAGCTAATATAACGCGTGTAAAAAGTGGTCGATGCATTCTAATAGGCCTATACCGATTGGATTCGTGAATAAAGGCATTTTTAGTCGCGAATACAGGAACTGTGTCGCAATTTTTTAACCCGCAAATAAGGGAACCGTGAATTAGGAGCTTTTACTGTACTCAGTTCTATTATTTTTTTTACACGCTACATATTAGCTTGACCTGTATCTGTCTGTCTATGTAACGGAATTTTTCAACACGATTTTCACCCACTTAAAAACATTGGATCGACTTGAAACTTTGTATATTGTAAAGGACCAATATAATACAATAATTGCAAAAATATTTTCTAAGATCCTGGCCAGGATCATCAGGACATCAAAAAATAAAGACCGGTATAATAGGTTGCGAACTTATCAACTTTTTAGTCCATCGTTGTAAGAATTTAATATTGTATCTTCTGGTAGCTCAGTTGCTAGAACGATGGACTGTAGTGGTATATAATTTCAGTAATCCATAGGTCGCTGGTTCAACTTCGGCCCGGAGGATTTTTTTAGAAGAGTATTAAGCAATTAAATTTTCATGGGATTCCGGTTTATGATAATTAAACTAAAAATTAAAAAATAAATAATAGTTTAAAAAACTAAAACAACACGCCTTATTAGAAAACCGAACTAAAAAATGAAAAATCATTTTAATTTCCAATACGCTTGGGATAAAATTAAAGTAGTCAACAAAAAAAATCATCAACACATCTAGAATAAAACTAGAGTTATCTACAAAAAAATAATTTTACCATCAAAGGCGTGGGTTGTTTTTTTATGTTTTTTTACGTTTTCTTCTTAGAGACTTCACTATTACCAATAGTCTATCTGTTTATTATCAAATATATTAATTGATATAGAGCACCCCACGCATTTGATGGTAATTTTTTTTGTAGATAACTCTAGTTTTATTCTAGATGTGTTGGAGATTATTTTTTTGTTGACCACTTTAATTTTATACCAAGCGTGTTGGAAATTAAAATTATTTTTCATCTTTTACTTCGGTTTTCTAATAAAGCGTATTGTTTTATAGTTTTTTAAACTATTATTTTTTATGCCTACGTTTTTCTTTTGATAAAATCATGCATTAATCGTAGTTCTCATTCTGTCCCTTATAATGATTAACAAAATTGTTGGATCACTTCATTCCTCTCTCTCTCTCTCTCTCTCTCTCTCTCTCTCTCTCTCTCTCTTTATCTATCTCTCTGTTAAAAATAGAGCCTATGTCTTAAACAGCCTACACATTTCTCCATTGCATTATTATAGGTCTTCTATCAGTCCATATGTGTGTCTATTTATATTTGTTATGAAGTATGTTGATGACATTCATACGTAATATATTTTTCCATGCGTTATTGCAAGCAACGAAATTATCGTATTTCTCTCTTTTTCTCTCTGTCTCTCTCGGACTCTATTTCTCTCGCTAACTCTTAATCTACCTCATCTGAAGTCTGCCTACTTCTTTTTTTAGTGACCTTAATTTCCAACGTGTCTAAAATGTCAACACTCGGTTGCCATTACCATTTGATTCGTTTGGGCAGATCTCCTCTTGCCTCACCCTCCCTTGCGGATGTCGTATGAGCCCGCCTTACCTTATTTACTCTTTAATGAAGGCTTTACTGAGCACAGAGTGAGTGAGAGAGAGAGAGAGAAAGAGACATCTACAGGAAGGCGACATACGTTAGTAATGTCATTCTACAAACTGTAAGTACATTGAAAAGCATTGGTAATGAAAGAGAGAAAGAGAAGGAAAAGCTTGCTTTTATCATAAATCAATATGTTGGCCACTATGGTTTAATCCCCTTCTAAGGCAATGGCTTATACATTAGAAATGAAATTACTGGTTTTAAAAGTAAGGTTAAGTGCACATTCATGCTTGAATATACTCTTTGCGTGTTAAAATTGCTTTGGCTTCGCATTTATAGATAAATCGTTAGTTAAACATCCATTGTCTGTTATAGTACAAGTGCTTAATGTCATGTGTGTAATTTGGTATGAAACATTCTACTGGGAAGTTGTGTTGTAAAAACTTTGTTTTAGATGGACCCTGTTCAACTAAATGTTTAGAGAACAATACATGTTTGTCTTTATCGGAGAGCAAACGTATTGAAACTTAGTTTCTGTGAATTCATATAGCTCAATTTTCCAAAAATATTTTTTTAGGGACATTCAAAACATATGTTCATTATAAATAAATGTAAATTGGTAAAAAAATGTAAGAAGTGATAAAATATATAGTTATACGTTTTAATGAAAAATATAAAGATTCAGCTATAAATACAGGTAGATTTCGACAAAAGTTATAAGAATCAAAATTACTCGTTGATTTTTCCCCTGACGAATTTGAATAAAAAGTTTTATTCTTTAATATGTATGAACGCTCAGTTATGGCCACTACAAATTACTTTACTTGAAATTCATTTTGTGTCCCGCGCCGTAGCCGAGTGGTTAAGGTAGGAAGCCTTGGCGCAGAGCTACGGGACTTGCATTGGTTCGAGTCTCCATGGGGGAAGAAATTTTCTCATGGTATTTCGGCCAGTATGGGACCGGTGCCCACCCAGCATCGTGAGGCAATTGGGTAGCTACAATAAGTAGCGGCTCCAGGTTGAGGAACCAGCTATCACGGCTGGGGGACTCGACATGCTAACCACATGTCACCCCTACACTGGCTGTTGATCATCTACCTCTGTGATTGACACATGTGGATGTGAAGGGCCAGCAGCCGGCTGGTAAAAGGGCAACCGCTGAAAAGTGGAAAGACCCTCAATCGGAATCGGAAATTCATTTTGTCACATCTGAAAATTTGGATTCGGAGTTATTAATTTACTCTAAGAAGATTAATACATTCAACAGAATGGATAACAACAGAATTCCGAAACATTTTTTTCACTGCAGACAGATTCTTCATTTCACTACAGAACGAAAAAAATGTGGGAAGACGCAGTGAAAGTTGGACATATGAGATTCGAATAGACCTTAAAGTCTATTACTTGATGCTGATGATGATGATGAATATTAATCTTAATTTTTATAAAAAAATATTAACCGTAATAAAATTTGTATTATACAAACTTTCACAAACTTTAGGGTAACAATTATACAATAGACTGTAAACTGAGTATTTTAAGATGGAACCAATGGCTAGAAATGCACATATCGGACAAGAGATGGGTTGTTCAAGCCAGAGACCAGATTGTTAAACAAAGAACTGTTTGCACAAAAAAATTAAAAATAAACTTTTAAGGAATTATGTTGAATTATTGTGGTATTCATCTACTTCCCCACGAATTCTAGGATATTATGTGGAGATAACTGAGGAAGGAATGTAAGAAATGAGAGAAAAATTATTTCAACTCTGATTTCAGATGTATTAATGGCTTAATATATATAGTATGCTATGGTACCGAAGTTTCTAAAATGTTTATTGTTTACAAATTAGGTCTGCCTCTAGTGAATTTAGCTCTCATGGTGCCTCAGCTTTACTTTTCTAATTCGAAATACAGTTTTAAACCTAACGTTTAGGAACACTCTGTATAAAGGAGATAAAAATATGATACAAATAACTGGTTTATAATTACAGTTTTTTTTTATTGGAACATTATATTTCAAGAACACAATTGAAGATTCAAAAATATATTTTAGTTTCAAATAAAGCATTGATATTTTTCCAGGCTTATTATTGATACGTCCACCGCTGTGGTCTTGAGGTAGCGTGCTGCCTTTGTCACGCAGCGGGCCCGGGTTCGATCCCCGGTCGGGACAGTTTTTCTGGGTGAGGTTTTTATCATGGTTTTTCCTCGCCTGTAAGAAAAATGTCAGGAAAATGTTAAGGCCCAAACGGTCCCCGAAATCATATGGTCATCATCATCATCCTTATCATTATCATCATCATGATCCTTCATCGGTGTGGAAAGCAACGGAAAGCTACCAGACCTACAATTCCCTAGTAGTGCTGCAAAGCTTAGCATGGAAATTCTAACACTGCAGTGAAGGACCTGCTCTCGGGCAGAATTACTATGGATGGATGGATCATTGATACATACAGTAGGCCTACTTCAGAAATTCTCAGATTTTATAAAATATATATCTATTTCAAATAATAACATCTTGTAATACGAAATACTTTTTTTTTATTTGTGAAGCAGGCACATTGCAATAGACGCCCTAGTGGAGAATTATCCTAACAACAAATTTAAATCATATATGATTCGAGCCTTACTTACTAATTTTATTAAACAGGACTAAAAGATCTTGAATTGTCACTTTTTTTACATAAAGTATATAAAAATATGAGTCAGCCGCGGTGGACTAGTGGTTATGCACCTTGCCTCTGGTCCCGAGGGTCGCGGGTTCAAACCCGGCCGGGGTCGATGATTTTTTAGGACGGAAAAATCCAAGGAGAAAGTCATCCGGGAGGGACTTTAAGCCATGGGTCCTGAGTCTGAAGATTTTCAGGTTAGTAAAAAATCCTTAAGCCTGAATGAAAAGGCCTCTAAGCAAAATTTACCGAATTTTCCCGTCCTAGTAATACCTTGGTTTCCTAGATGTCAGTATGAGGCAGAACGCTTACCACGGACCACTCAAAATGACATCTATATGAAAACAAGTGTAACAAAATTAGCATGGTTCAAATTCTTCCCTGTAGGGAGAGAGCGCCTAAATCTCTGTAAAGGGAAAACATGGGCTTACAATACAAAACATAAAAAATATGTAGGCCTGCCTGTGACAAATAACGTGTATAAGATTTAAAAGACATATTATAAATAAACTTAAATTATTTCCATTTTTATGAAACATTCATGTGTCGGGGATCGTGGATTTGCACACGAGTAAACTAATTGCACAGTAGAGCTACAATAAGTTTCCTTTCTTCCTTTGAAGATCATTCTTTCAAGCACAGTTATCCAGCAAACGCTTAGCACAGTGCTTTGTGGCTTGATTCGTATGCAGAAGGTCACAGGTTCGATTCCCGATGACGTTAATTTTTTTTAATTGTTGAAATGCTTTCTATTTTATTCTGTCTGTCCATTCTTAAACTAAAAAAGTCATATTTGGAATTATTACTATCATTATTATTTATTTATTTATTTATTTATTTATTTATTTATAAACAGGTTTACAATATAATAAAACATCTTCCTGTGCTCAAATATTTTAATTGTTTTATCTTTTCTCCATTCTTCTCTATCTTAACATTCCAATTCTTCCAGACCTATCTCCCTCATACCACTTCTTACATCACCCATCCATTTAAATTTAGGTGGGCCTCTCTTTCCTTTCCCAGATGGGATCTATTCCAAAGCTTGTCTGGGTAATCTTTTCTCTGGTATCCTACGTGTATAACCATGACATTATAGTTGTCTATATGTCACAAAATGTAATATTGAATTTTGGACATTCATTTGTAGTCTGATGATTGTTTTTCTGATTTTTTCCAATTTAGAATGGCTAGTTGAACGTCTAAAACAATCCATTTCAGTAGACATGAGTTTTAAACTCAATTTTTTGTTCAACTGCCAAGTTTCTGCACCGTATGTTAGCGTGCTTCGAATTATGGACTTGTAAATTTGTAATTTTATATCTACTCGTAAGTTCTTATCCCACAAAACTCCGTTTAACATTGTTATTACCGATCTGCATTTTTGAATTCTACATTTTATGACATTTTCTTGGGTACATTTTGAGTTAATTTTGATCCCCAGGAAATTACATTCTTCACATCTTTTGGTACATCCCATTATTATTATGGATTTTGGACAATAATAATAAAAATTATTATTATTATTATTATTATTATTAGTATTATTATTATTGTCCATCATCTATGGATTATTATTACGCTGGACTAAATATTTTAATTGAAGGATGAACGTTTTCCTCACTAATACGTAATAAATAAATAAACACATAAATATATGAGGCTATATTATCTTTTATTACATACATTTATAGCATTATTATTAAAACGTGGTACTACTCACACACAATTAAATTTATACCGGTAGCTTCATAATGTTACAGAGTTTACGAAGGCAGGAATATTACTTATTACAGTGTAAAGTGGACATAGATTATGTGGCAGGAATTAAATGTTACATGATGTATTTTGCGAATGAAGAAAACATTGTTGAGGGATTCGAACCCTGGCTCTCATATATATTTCATCTGTTTGTAATTGGTTTAACGATCTACGCTACTCAAACATCGGATTCTTGTTGCCTAACCGTGTAAGTCATGTTTGCTGTTACACTGTGAACGGGAGTTGAACTTTATTTAAAATGTTGCAATTTGAGTAATATTGGATTTGTCGAATACTCGTAAATATCTAGAAATATGTCTCCTTCATTATTCTTTAACTATTTAAGGCGATTAAAACCAAATGCAGCGTATTTAAAACATTTAACAGTGCGTTAGCTCGTGAACAACAGCTTTAGCTTTTCGAGCATGCGCAGTACGCCTTAACAGGGACTCTACTTTTTGAAGTGGCTCATTCTTTTTGTTGCTAAGTGTACTTAATAAATCCAATTATTATAATAAGCTATGTCGCTTTTGTGTTAGGTTTATAACATTGTTACCGATAATACAGAACTCCATACCCCAAAGGAGCATCAGTAGCCTATATTTTTGTTTTTGTTTATCTCAAAGTGGACAGGGTAGGCCTTTTTTATTGTTGATATTTTAAATTCTTATTATTTGTATATTATATAAATACAATGAAAGTCTACGGATCCACTATATATTTTATAAACTTAGGCCTACTTTGCCAAATGAATATGTATATATATATATATATATATATATATATATATCCATCCATAGTAATTCCTACCCGAGGGCAGGTCTTTCACTGCAATTATAGCATTTTCATGCTTTACTAGGGAATTGTAGGTGTGGCAGCTTCCCGTTGTCTTCCACACCTGTGAAGGATGATGACAATGATGGCCGGATGATTTTCGGGGACCGTTGGGCCCTAAGCTTCCTGACATTTGTCTTACAGGTGAGGAAATATCCCGAAAAAGCCTCACCCAGGAGCCTGTCCCGACCTGGAATTGAACCCGGGCCCGCTGCGTGACAAGGCAGCACGCTACCTTGAGACCACAGCGGTGGACATATGTATATATGAAGTGAAAATTAAAAAGCCTTCATTTTAAAAAATATATAAAGTTACTATTTAATTATAAAATAAAATATTAAAATAAGTACCTGGTATGTACTGTGGTTCTCAACTGGCTTAACTATATATTCTCTGTCTAATTCTCCTATTTAAGATCCTACATACCTCGATTCCCAATTATTTATCATCCCGTTTCCAGTATCTATCCTCAAACCATAACTTAAACACAAGATCACAACATAGTCTCTTACTTAATATACCGCAACATAGGACATCACATCACTCCATGTCATATACCATCTCCACTTCTCGCAACTGGAATTCCCTACCACAAGAAATAAGGGGCTGCCGGACATTGGCATCTTTTAAAAGAAATCTAAATTTATATTTGCTCTAAACTCGACTTCATTATTATCCAGTGTAAGATATATATATATTAATTGGTGTTTCCCGTATAATGTATCATATTTATATTATTATTATTATTACTATTATTATTATTATTATTATTATTATTATTATTATCGTATCATTATTGTTATTACACTATGAAATGTTGTTTGTACATGACATTTACATTGCTACATTTATTGTATCTTTAACTGTTTATAATTAGTACAGTGTATATCTATAATTGTCGAATATTTATTTGTATTTGTGCTGGTTGAGTGGAAGAGAGGGCCTTATGGCCTTAACTCTGCCAGAATAAATAAAGTATTATTATTATTATTATTATTATTATTATTATTATTATTATATTTTTAAAACAATAGCCCTTTCGGATACCGGATTCTTTCTCCAGCAGAAGGATATGAGTATTTGATTTTTTATCAAATGGCCTAACTTAAGGTTATCAAACTTACCCTTTTTAACATATGTTAAACTTAAGAGTGTGCTCCAATTTCTTATATAGGTAAAGGGGTTTGAAATTGGATATACTTTCAGATTAACGTTTGAAAGACTATTTTTTTCCGTTTACATTCCCGCTAAGAGTACACGATAAAAGGGATCTGTCACTTCAATTAGAGGAATGGAATAGCTTCAATTTCGTTCTTGAATAATCCAATAATTAAATCCTGCAAGTCAGGGTTACTAATTAAACTGGTCGGAGATATCCTGTACCGAACTGTATAAAAATGATCGATGTATCGATTTAACGGATTGTCTTGGAGACAGATTTTCCATTCCATCAAGAAGATTTAATCAAGACTTTGTTCGCAATAACAAACCGGAACATCTGTAACTGTCATTTAGATGAGAAAAGACGCACGGATGGAGGGTGGCGCTCTCATATCCGGATTACAGATTCAAAAACATCACATACACATCCCAGCCAAATTGAAAGATACTCTGAAATGTTCCTAATTGTTTTATAATTACTTGTTGATGACAAAAGAAGTTTAAACATTCTTGAAATACGAATAAGGAAACAATTCTGTCTATTCATATAATATATAGATGGATATATAGTCTTTTATGCCTCAACTAAAATTTCAGATATATTTCCTTACATTGTAGCGTTTCTCAACCATAATTTACCTATGTACATTTTTTATTATGTAGACTTCTTTAAAGGACACAGCGTCATTATAGATTTTACAATGGAAACAACAATAATTTATTTATATACAGGATTGTAATGTTTACACATCTTTCTGTGCCTAAAGTTTTATTTTTCTTCTCCACTCGTCTCTCTCCATCCAATCCATGTCCTCCAGTCCTCTTGCTCTCATTCCAGTTCTTATTTCCTGGATCCACGAGTTTCGAGGTCTTCCTCTCCTCCTCCTTCCAGGTGGACACCATTCCAATGTTCCTGGGTAATAATAATAATAATAATCATAATAATAATAATAATAATAATAATAATAATAATAATAATAATAATGTTTTAAAGTAATAACATTTTAATAATAATAATAATATTTTTTAAACTAATAGTTTTAAAATAATATTTTTTTGTCAAATTCCTACCAGGAAAATGAACAGAATTTTAAGTTCAGAAATTGATATTTTAAGAAGATCAGCTAGAAAATCTATAATGGGTAGAAAATAAATAAAGAAATAATGGAAATTGTGTGTGTACAAGAGAAGCAGGACATGATAAACATTATAGAAAAGAAAATATTACAGTAGTATAGCCATGTCAAAAGAATGCCAGAGCAAAGATTGCCTAAATGTATTATGGAATAGAACCCAATGTAAAGGAAGAAGAAAGGAAGACCATAGGAAACCTGGATGGAGGGTGTGCAAGCGGCTATGATTGTCAGAGGATTGGAGGAAGATTAATGGATGTCCAGAGAAGAATGGCGTTTGGTTTCCGGAAGACAACGGCTGCTGTCATGATACCGAATCATGATGTTGATACTTAAAAAAATAATAATATATTTTAAAATAATATCTTGTGTACCTAATGCAGATCATCATAGCTGAAATGACTGAATTTACATAATCGCATATATATGTATAACATGAAAAGACAAATAAATGCCTGAGTCGGGATTTGAACCCGAGTTTTTAACTTTGTACGTTTAGCGATCTAACCAACTGAGCTACTCAGGAATCCTAACACAAACATTTAGATAGGTAGCGGGATATTGTTCCAACTGCCATCTAGTGGCTACTATAACAGGTTAGCATTTTTAAAGAGAATATTAACTTATAGCCAGTATCGCTTGTATATTTACTGTAGATGTTATAACTATATATATATATATATATATATATATATATATATGAGATGTCGGACGTCCTCGGAAGAGATAGTCTTAGATCTATTAGTGAAGACGGAATAGGCAATTAATGCCTAAAGCAGGAAATGAAGAAGGCTATATGTATGTATATATATATATATATATTATTATTATTATTATTATTATTATTATTATTGAAGGTAATAATTGTTAACACTTGTCACGTTGTAGACCTAATGAAAAATTTAATCAAGTACTCCCTTTATCAGCTCAGTGGTATAAGCTGCGCCTAGCTATGTCAAATTTGAAATAAGAAGCTATTACTTAATTTTTATTTGCATGACTGGTTAAAATTCGAGGATTCAACCACCGATTGTGTCCTTAAAAAACTTTGTTGATGATTACAACATTAATGATGCAAATAATATATTATTTCACAAATTTTATCAGACGAAACCTGAAATGAAAACAGTAAATGGAACCTGCATACCATTCATGACATCTGTAGGAAAATAAGCGTAACTAAATTAACTTGATCTTGTGACTCCTAACTAAGGAGAGGCTAAGGCCCAACATTGTGATGTCATACCATTGTAGACAAAGTATCCATATTACTTCATCAATTGTGAATAACACAGCTGATAAAAATGTTTTGTATATGATCTAATGTGACCACACTCATATACTTCCTCATAACTCCAAGCCTATGTATCAACTTAGGGCAGAATAGAGTCAGAGAGAGGGTTGTAGCCCCTCCTCGTGACCATGGGCCCAGTTAAAATAAATGTCGGATGAGTATGTGAATGCTTTATATGTGTCGAACCAGGAACACCGTAGCAGAATAAATGTTACCGTAGAGTATACTCGTACTTAATTTAATTCGGTCCATAAAGTAAAAATGGATAATACTGTGAGCATAAAATAAGGTTACCGTGTTAGGGTTTTAAACCGGAATCCATCTCTTCTAATCTATGACTATTGGGGGACATTGGTGAATGTGGGATTTAGCCTAGGGTCTTATAGTCAGGCTGTTAGTACATATATTTTTTTTGCACTATGTAACTAATATTGTATACTTACCATTATTCTTTATGTGCATCGTAATTTGACATTCCCGCATACAATCTTGGTTTCTATGAAAACAAAATAAATCTCAATACTTTAAAAATGATCAAAAGCACTAGTACGGTAAGTAAAAACATTTATTTTGAAATATTGATAGTGATATGGCAATTTGTACTAATTTCGGTATTAATTCATCACATCCAGCTTTCCAATCCTTTTCTATTTCATCATCACTGCATAGATTGTCTAAAACGTCCTCCATAATCAGAAATAAATCCGAAATCAAATTGGTCTTCCATTTTTAACAAATATAAGATGGCGACATGACCAACAATACTTATTATTTCTCCATAGCAACACTTATAGCCGATTCACCTGCTGAAATCTAACATTCATCTTTAATTAAATTTATTAATATTTTAGCTAATATCTTAATTACTAAAATAAATACACATATTGCAAAAAATAGTTTGCAATACTCATGTGGTAAACACATAACGTAATCTCGAAAATCTAAAAAAAGAAGCTCGGCGCAAACGCCTCGTTTTTTTAAACATTTCCGCGATTTGTATCAAGTGTTTACCACACTCGTATCGCAATATACTACAGGGTGTCCCATTCAAACCTTCCAGATTTTAATTAATCATAGCTAACAAAGTATGCGGAATTATGAAATAAGGACGGTATTAAACGAAACAGAAACTCAAAGAATTTTCATTTCCACACATTGCCACAAACTAAAACACCTCTATATGTGAACCATCTGCTCTAATTTCTTCAATCTTTTCTTCTAAAACACGTGTACGAGCATATCCTGATTCTTTTGTAACTCTTTCAGTCGCCAGAAACTTCTCAAGCCATACCTTAATGGTCTTCCCATCAGGCGCATGTCCACCATATTCTCTCCAGTAATTTCTTTGCACTGTAATTATTGACTTCGTCTCTGCATACCAGAAAACAGTTTGTGCTCGTTGCTGAGGAGTAGCCATTTTGTTTTAAGTCATTGTCCAACATGCGACAGATGAATTACCTGCAACAATGAAAACAAAAATTCTTTGAGTTTCTCTTTATTTTAATACTAACTTAATTTCATAGTCCCTATACTTTGAGAGCTATGATTAATTAAAACGTGGGAGGTTTGAATGGGACACGGTGTATTATAACTAGTGAGATTACTAAATTGTACTGAAACTGTTCCGAACACGAGATCTGCTTTTTTTTTCGGTATTAACCAATTAGGCCTTTGATTTCTGTGGTTTTGTCTATTTATAACGTATTATTTGTAAATATTCAACTGCTAAATAAATCTACTTCCACAATGGCGTAACAGCCCGATGTTGGACATTATATTCTTTATTATGAGTTACTAGACCAAGTTATTTATTTACGGTTATTTCCTAAAGATCTCCTGAATGGTGCGCGGTCAACATGCTGACTCAATGGGACATCTAGTAGGCAAGTAAGGTATTACTAGGATGAAGAAGGTCGGTAAATTTTGCTTAAGGGTCTTTTACGACCCTGAACACTCGAAAATTCGAAAAAATGCACAAAATTTTCGAAAAATGGCTTAAAAATAGAAAATTTTGAAAATCTCTATACTGGGGACCCACGGCTTAAAATCTCTCTCGTAGGACTTGCTCCTTGGATTTTTCAATCCTAAAAAAATCCATCGACCTCGGCTGGGTTTGAACCCGGGGCACTCCACATCAGAGGCATTGAACATAATCACTAATCTATCGCGAACGACTTGCTAAATAAACAATTACATAAATTTAAGACAAGAGACGCCTAACATGATATTAATTGTGATGGTAATATGGTTTTCGAGACATATTTTTCCTTACAGTTTATTGAATTTTGTCTCGGTACGTTGCGACAAGGACAATGTCTTTATCACAAGACCACGGCAGAAGCCTTTTAACATTCACGCAATTAAAAACTTATTTTTTCGCTAATTTTTTATACTCTATCCGTATGTTTTAGTTGGTTTCCGTTCTTGTGTGGA
Organism: Diploptera punctata; assembly: GCA_030220185.1. Lineage (NCBI taxonomy): Eukaryota > Metazoa > Arthropoda > Insecta > Blattodea > Blaberidae > Diploptera > Diploptera punctata. The sequence goes on along the minus strand of JASPKZ010006811.1, from coordinate 368,673 downwards.
ACGATAAACCTACGTAGATAGAGCAATTGAAGCGGCAACCAGAATGTTATAACTCTGCAGAATTTTGCAGCAACAGCTAGCAGTTTTAGTCCTTCTCTATCTCTCTCTCACCTTCCGTCAACAGCAATATATTGCTAAACAAGGCTCCGGGCCCTGCTCCGTACGGCAACTTATTAGCTAGCGGTTCCAGACGTCCAGATTAATCCTCATGATTAAATTTCATAGAGCAACCAGCCCGGCTTGAGGTACAGGTCTTTCACAACCATATGCACTTGTATCGTTCCTTTCTCTCATAAAAAATGAAACATCACTTATTAGCCTATTTCTATCACTAAAATTAAAACCATTATTTCTCTCATTACCTTAATATATGAGAAAACAAAAATAAAAATAAATCAAAGGGAACCAATACATATAACAGGAGGAGTACAGGCTTGAGGTACAGGTCTTTCACAACCATATGCACTTGTATCGTTCCTTTCTCTCATAAAAAATGAAACATCACTTATTAGCCCATTTCTATCACTAAAATTAAAACCATTATTTCTCTCATAATTTAATTTATGAGAAAACAAAAATAAAAATAAATCAAAGGGAACCAATACATATAACAGCAGGAGTTAGACAAGGTTGTCCACTATCAACCACTCTTTTTAACATTTATTTTGACGACATGATAAGATCATGGAAGCAAATGACGACTGGGGGAATTAACTTAGGAAATATAGTAATAAAAACAGTAGCATTTGCATATGACCAGATTTTAATAGCAAAAACAGAGGACTAACTACAAAGAATGCTATATAAACTAAATGAAATATCAAAAAAACAACATGGAAATATCGTTAGAAAAATAAAAAACAATGGCCTTCAAGGGCGCTCATCCAGTTCGGACAAAGATAATATTAAAAATAAACCAATATAACAAGTGGTAAGATATAACTTCCTAGGTTGCGAAATATCATACACAGCGGAAACAGATATAAATAACAAACTAAATAAGTTTAATTATATAACAGGAACACTAAAAAGAACTTTGAAAAATAAAGCAGGAAAGACTCTATAATGAAATTATACAAGGCAATGACAGTGCCTATTATTACTTATGAGTCCGAAACATGTACAGTGACAACGCAACAATCTGCCAGAATACAAGCTGCTGAAATGAAATTCCTCAGACCAATAGCAGGATATCAAACAACAGACAAAAAAAAAACACATAAATAAGACAACAATTAAAAGTAGGGGAATTAAACACAACAATAGTGAAATACAGAACAAACCGGAAAGAACACTTGGCAAGGATGACTGAGAATAGAATACCAAAAGCAGCATACAGCTATTCACCACGAAGAAGAAGAGGTTTGCGAAGACCAAAGAAAATATGGAAAGAGCAGCAATTTAGAGCCGGAACAGGCTAGTAAATAAGCCTAAGCCGCGATGAAGAACAAGAATAAGAAGACCTTAATTTAACCTCTCCTTTCGAAGATACTTTTATGTACCCCTCGTCACTCGGCTCTTGGGTTATAAGAATGCTCTTTGTTGAAAGAGAATGTTAATATCTAGATCAGATATTTTTTGATCACACAAGCAGATGGAGGGTATCTCCAAATGAATGATCAGCTCAATGTCCGGGTCACCTCCTAGATATATATTTTTTTTTTGGCGGGGAATTATCATTTGATTATATATTTAGTGTCTTTCAGGATGATTTATACAATAATTTAAGACAAGACACGCCACTCATTAAACAAGCCGAATATAACAGAATGATTATGGTGGTCAAATGATGTTCAGGAACTATTTGGGCCTTAAATTATATTTTGATGTCTTGCCAGCGAGGAAAAATCGGGAAAATAGTTCACCAAGGAAACGCGTCCTTATCGGTCATGGAACCCGGGCCTGTTCCGTCCGAGGCTACGGCGTTACCTCTACATCACAGCGGTTGACGAAATCGACTTAAATTGGCTAAATCCGATTACTCGTATCAATGTATTTAAATGTTTTGGTTCGGAGTTGAAACAATTAATGCATAACTTTATTGTAATATTATTGTTTCCTGTCCTTTAATTGGACGGCGCTATGCATAAACCGACAAAGCGACATTGTAAAATAAATAATATTTTGATGTCATCTGTTGCACTGGCTCATGAAGTAGGTGTACGCATACTTTTAGCGCCATATATTTAAATATAGCCTTATCATTAAAGAAAAATATAAACGCCACCAATCCTATCAGAGATCCTGTGTTTTCAACAAACGGCTATGAAACTAAATCTTCATAAATACTAATCTAAATTTTGCATCATGCAGGTTAGAGTCAAATATTCCCACTCTTATACTGTTGATGCGAAAATGAGTATTGTTAGTTTGGAGCCACAATAAATAGTGAATATTGTCAAGTGAGTGTGATTCTTTTAATGTTATAACGACATTCAAAGTTCAGAATATTTTAGATATGGTTTATAAGAACTGTCCTGAAAATGGAAACTCATTTTCTGTCTCACTGCAGGTATGTAATAAAAATAAGGAGGAGGTACTTAGATATAAACCAACAAGATACTTTCGCCGAATGTACAGGAAAACGCTCACTGTGTTTACAAAGAGACCTAAAACACGTCTGGGGAAAAGAATCGTATATACTCAACCTAGGATTTAAGGAGAGATCAGGGCTTGCTTGGTTTAGGCTAGGGGCATGGAAATTTATAAAAATTAGCGACGATCACGATATGCGAATATGTCCAATGTGCGGGCACTTTGAAGATGAGATACATATATTAGAAAAATGTAATGATTTAGAATATTGGAGACGTCAGTTATTACCGGAAAGATTTCTAAATTCAAATCGGGAAAGATTGGCATGCTACGAGTTATTGGTAAATCCAGAAAATTGGATAAACCTCGGTAAATTTCTGGACAAAACGCGGAAAATAAGGACAACACTCATTCATGAATAAATATATGTTATCAAAATGCAATACCATTAATTATTAACAATTATATATAAATTAATTAGTGTATAATGCTATTGTGTTATTATTTAATTGTAATATTAATGTGTTTTCTTTATGTAATTGTAATGTTAATGTTTTTTTAGTGTATAATGCTATTGTGTTATTATTTAATTGTAATATTATTGTGTTTTCTTTATGTAATTGTAATGTTAATGTTTTTTAGTGTATAATGCTATTGTGTTATTTAATTGTAATATTATGATTGTGTTTTCTTTATGTAATTGTAATGTTATTGCTTTTTTTGTTGTTTATTTTTCTTCGCACTAGTACCAATTATTACCTTATTGTAACGGACTGTTAACAGCCCGTGCGACCCATATTTGTAAATAATATTGTAAATATCTTACTTTTGTCTAATAAAGTCCTACTACTACTACTAGTTTTATTGTGAATCATATTTTTCGTGGGGCACGCCGTAGCATAGTGGTTAAGGCAGTGCGCTACAAACCGGAAGGTCGAGGGTTCGAGTCCCGGTGGGGGTCAGGATTTTTAAACCGACCCAAACCCTCTGGTGGCGCCATGGCCCTGTGGTCGACACAGCCTCTAACGGGAATGAGTACCAGACGCTTGTTCTGGGGGTAAAGGTGGCCGTCACGCAGGGCTGACGACCCGGCCGACATCAAGTGCCGATTGTCTAGAAAAAGTGGGAGCCCTAACCTCGTACTACCCCTAGAGTCTCCTATGGCCAGTAGTGGGATCACTTTACTTTATATATGTTTCGTACAGGAAGTCCATATACTCATGTTTCGTACAGGAAGTCCATATACTCCTCTTTTATAAACATGAAGATGAAAAAATCAGGCGCTTGTCAAATCAGAGGTCATTATACTCGTAATAGGCAACGGAGTTAGGTGATACGGTGTTCATAAGTTTGTAAAATTCGTTGTTTTTTTTTAATTTGTCTGTGATAATTTTAATATATTAAATAAATTTCCAATGTGAATAATTCGTATTAAAAGTATGACATAAATTATTTGTATTATTTAATGTTGTTACACTTATTTTAAATATTGTTTCCAGTTACATACGTATATAATTAGTCTTGCATATGCCTTCTAAAACGAATTAAAGTTGAAAATAAAAATTTAGCGCTCAAGTTGATGGTTGTCTATCGAAATTTTTTACTCTAAGGAATACGAAAATTGATTTCAGAAAATAGTTACAGCATGCCTGTTTTTTCTTTCATTTTTTTAGATTTTTTTCTTTTTTCGTATGTACTATAATTGTAGGGATAAAATTGGATTCATTTAGAAAACAGTATTCATTTAACACGCACATTTCATATTGCAATATGTATGAAGTATTACAAACAATACAATATAAAGCACGTATCAATAATAAGTGTATTGTGCACAAAAACACTACTAATATTATGATAAAACATTTTACATCAACAGTGTATACGCATCAACAGTGTAAACACCCTCTTGCGGCGCTTAACTGATTGATGCAGAACGATTATAACACCATTCTCATTACGTCTAAGTGCAATATTGAAATATTAACCGTTAAAGTAAATGTAAATTGCCTTACTCATACAGTACGAATCAGTATATAAAATAATATCACATAAGTGATTATCGAGTCACAAATGATTCAATATATCTTGCTAGAGTTTAAAATGTAAAAAAAAAAACTTGAAACGCATTTTTCTCGGAACTTACATAATGATGCATATCCGGTTGTTGCATAACGCCGTCCATTTTATCATAAATGTATAGTTATTTAGACAAGTAGCTACACAAAAACAAATCAGATGTTCACTAACGAGATGCTCAAGTAGAACACGACCGAAGGGAGCTTTTACTGTAGGCCTATTTGAAAAAAAAGAAGTTTACTTTTTATTTTGATGATGTGTATATATTTAAATAGTAGAAAGGAAAGTCGCATTCCGCCTAATAAAGAACAATTCGAATTTGAAGATCAACACTGCCAAATTTGTGCACTCAGGGATATTAAATGTCTTGATAATATAGGCAGAAATAGGTGGTTTGTACATTACATAATCAAAGTTGCTGTTTGCCTGTAGCTCTTAACTAAGATAATTTGTGTTTCAAAATTAATTTTGAAAAATTATCTCTGAAATAATTACTCTCCGACATAGTTTCTTGTCCATATTTCATCGATTTATTGGCCAAAAATTGGACATTTGCTGACCAATGTTGCACAAACGTAAATGAATAAATCAATTTACTATTCACTGTATAATAACGGCTTTTTATTGGACATATGCTTTTTGTGTTAAATTTTCCATAGCTCGTGTTGAACTAAATACTATATTATAGGCCTAAGTAGCCACATAATCGAACCTATATTCAGTGTTTATAAGTCTATAGTGATGTCAGATCCAATAACTTTTAGGGAGTATACATAAACTTACTAGAAAATATAAAATCATTTCATAATTCAGAACACTAAAATTGCATACAAAGTTTTATGTTGGATTATTATAACTTACATTTATTATATAATACATTAATCCGTCCTGCGTCGCAACCGAGCGGGTTTTAGGCATCATGCCTTGGTGCAGAGCTTGCACTGGCTCGACTCTCATTCGGGAAGAAATTTTCTCATGGACTTTCGGCCAGTTCCCATTCAACTTCGTGAAGAATTAGGGTAGCAACTCCAGGTTGAGAAAACCAGCTATAACGGATGGGGGACCCGTCATGTTGACCACACATCACCCCTGAACGAGCTATATCATGTTACATACCTTAGATTAGCGCATGCGAATGTGAGGCCAGCAGTCCGCTGATCGACCGGGCATTCTAGATCTGTCGCGCCATGATTATTTAATATATTCCCCAAAGGCCTATCATTCGTGTAATATATATCTACGGATTTTATGCCCACATTAACAATCCCCTATTTAAACATTTGCTAATGTGAATAATGAATATTTAATATTATGAGTTTTTTTTATCTTTTCGTGTATCGAAGTGGATATTTAATAACAAATTGTTTAGTGATACCTTATTCAGAAATGACAAACACAAGTTTTATTTTCGTACTAACTAACTATGGTATATGGAAACTGCAGTTTCAATGCCTCACCAAGGCTCTCTATTATTCTCCATCCTCAGCCAATTTAATCCAGTTCATATCTCGGATATTCAGGTCCCAACGATCCATCAGAAAAGTATCCTCCCAACTACACTTCCTGAAGGTCGTTTCCCGGTTATTTTTTTATTGCAAATTTACAAAATATTTTCGAGTTATTTTAAACTATTGCATATACCAATATATTCAAGGGCTTCACAGATAATAGTGTCTTTATCAACTATGTATAAATTAATAATTTTATGATTTTTTAAAGTGTGTTATGTAGGATAATTAGCTTTAAAAGCAGATACTTTCATATTATATAAATAGATTTTTGTAATAATGAAAAGCACAAACCAAATACAATAATAAGACTGAATTATTTATTTCATCATCGCGTAGTCACACACACAAACATACACACACACAAATAAAATATGTGTATGTATGCGGTGTGTGTGTGTGTGTGTGTGTGTGTGTGTAGTTGATATAAGTGACGGATTGTCAAACTGCAGCATGTTCATAATATGTGTATCAGATTAATATTTGGACGGCGTTATGCATCAACCGGCTATGCGCCATTATGTAAGTTTCGACAAAAATGCTTTTAAAGTTTTTTTTTTTTTTACATTTTAATCTCTGGCAAGGGTTACATGATTATTTTTGACTTGATAATCACTTACGCAATAATATTGTATATACTGATTCGTAGTGTATGAGTAAAAACAATTTATATTTATTTCAAGGGTCAATTTTTGAATACTGCACTTAGACGTAATAAGAATGATGTTATAATCGTCCTGCATCAATCAGTTAAGCGCCACAAGAGGGCATTTACACTGTTAATGCGTATTAGTATGAAATGTTTCATTATGTAACATTCAGCCAAGCGTCAAGGTAACGCGTATACACTGTTGATGTAAAATATTGCTATCATAATATTAGTAGTGTTTGTGTGCACAATACACTTATTATTGATATGTGTTTATATATTCAGTTGTTTTGTAATATTTCATACATATTACAATATGAAATGTTCATGTTAAATGAATAATGTTTTCTAAATAAATCCAATTTATTCATAAAATTACAGTACATATGAAAAAAGAAAAACAATATGAAAAAAGCAGACATGCTGTAACAATTTAGTGAAAACATTTTTTTTTTACTCCTTAGAGTGAAAACATTCTATAGACATTCATCAACTTGCAAGTAAATTTTTATTTTCAACTATAATAAGTTTTTAAATGGCATATACATGACTCATAATTTGCTTATGTAACTGCAAACAATATTTAAAATAAGTGGAACAACAGTAAATAATACAAAAAATGTATCTCGTATTTTAATATGAATTATTCACATTGGGAAATGTTATATATTAAAATTATCGTAGACAAATTTTAAAAAAAATGTTCATTTCACATTAAAGAAATAGGAGAACGAATTTTACTAACTAATGAACAGTGGATCTCCTAACTCTGTCGCCTCTTACAGTGACCTCAGAATTCACTGACAAGCGCCTGATTTTTTATTTTTATGTTTATAAAATAGGAGTATATGGACGTCATATACGAAAAATATATGATTCACAGAATAAATAAAACTATTACATACCTGCACTGAGACAAAAGATACCTTCCCATTTTCAGGAGTCTTCATAAACCATACCGGAATCTAAAACTTTCAGAGCTCTGGATGTCATTATAACTTTAAAAAATTACACTGACTTGACAAACTTCACTAATTTATAGTAGCTCCAAACCAACAATACTCAGTTATGCATCAACAGTATAAGAGCGGGAACATTTGGCGCTAAGTTGCATGATGCATAATTTAGATTAGTGTTTACGAAGATCTAGTTTCATAGTCGTTTGTTGCAAAACACAGAATCTCTAGTAACTGATGGCGTTTGCATTTTTCTTTAATAATAAAGTTATATTTAGTAGTAGTAGTAGTAGGACTTTATTAGACAAAAAGTAAGATATTTACAATATTATTTAGAAATATGGGTCGCACGGGCAGTAAGCCGTACGTGCTGTTGACAGCCCGTTACAATAAAGTAATAATTGGTAGGGCCTAATAGTATAAAGAAAAACAAAAAAACAATAACATTACAATTATATAAAAAAACAATAATATTACAATTACATAATAATATAATAGCATTATACATTAATTATGTTTAATTATTAAGAATTAATAGGCCGCGGTGGACTAATGGTTATGCTCCTTGCCTCTGGTCCCAATGGTCGCGGGTTCAAACCCGGCCGGGGTCGATGGATTTTTTAGGACGGAAAAATCCAAGGAGCAAGTCCTCCGGGAGGGACTTTAAGCCGTGGGTCCCGAGTTTGAAGATTTTCAGGCTCGTAAAAGAACCTTAAGCCTGAATGAAAAGGCCTCTAAGCAAAATTTACCGAATTTTCCCGTCCTAGTACTACCTTGGTTTCCTAGATGTCAGTATGAGGCGGAACGCTGATCACGAACCACTCAAAATGACATCTATACGAAAACAAGTGTAACTAAATTAGTATGGTTCAAATTCTTCCCTGTTGGTGGAGAGCGCCTAAATCTCTGTAAAGGGAAACATGGGCTTACAATACAATACAATACAATTAAGAATTAATGGTATTGCATTTTGATAACATATATTTATTCATGAATGAGTGTTGTTCTTATTTTCCGCGTTTTGTCCATAAATTTACGCTAGTTTATCCAATTTTCTGGATTTGCCATTAGCTCGTAGCAAGCCAATCAGCTATATTTAAAGATTTGGCGCCAAAAGTGTACGTACACTTACTCATGAGACAGTGCAACAGATGACATCAAAATAACATTTTTAATGGCGCTTAGGCGGTTGATGCATAACGCCGTCCATTTAATGCCCGAAAAAATGATCACATTTCTCTATATTTCCGTCAATTGTCTTGGCTACATCTTAAACAAAGATGAAAATTACACTGTGTACTTCTTTTGTCTAAGATGCTACATACCTCGACTTCCAATTATTTATCACTTCGTTTCCAGTATCTATCCTCCAACCATAACTTAAACACACAATCACAACATAGTCTCCTGCTTAATATACCGCAACATAGGACATCACATCACTGCACGTCATATATTTTCTTCACTTCTGGCAATTGTAATTCACTACCACAAGAAATCAGGGGCTGCCGGACGTTGGCATCTTTTAAAATAAATCTAATCTTATATTTGCTCTAACCTTGGCTTCATGATTATTCAGTATAAGGTACATATATTAATTGGTGTTTCTCGTATAATTTATCATATTATTATTATTATTATTATTATCATTATCATTATCATATAAAATGTTTATACATGGCATTTACTTTGCAACATTTAATATAGTTTAACTCTTTATAATTACATCCACTGTAATTCTGCCCGAGGGCAGGTCCTTCACTGCAATCATAGCATTTTCATGCTATGCTTTGCAGCTTTAATAGGGAATTGTAGGTGTGGTAGCTTCCCGTTGTTTTTCACACCGGTGAAGGATGTTGATGATAATGAAGGCCGGGTGATTTTCGGGGACTTTTGGGCCCTAAGCTTCCTGACATTTGTCTTGCAGGTGAGGAAAAACTCCGAAGAAACCTCACCCAGAAAAACTGTCCCGACCGGGAATCGAACCCGGGTTCGCTGCGTGACAAGGCAGCACGCTACCTTGAGACCACAGCGGAAGACTCTTTATATTTAGTATAGTATTTATGTAATCTCTACTGTTAAATGTGTATTTATAATTTGTGCTGGTTAACTGGAAGAGAAGGCTTTATGGCCTTAACTCTGCCACAATAAATAAAACATTATTATTATATTATATTATACATATGTAGGTCCTATATATATATATATATATTTATTTATTTATTTATTCGCATGTGAGTGCATTCATAAAGAAAGGAATACAAATCAGTTATAGAAAAGAGGCTAATTATCATTAAGATATTCATTATTATTATTATTATTATTATTATTATTATTATTATTATCATCATCATCACCATACCTTTATTGGCATGATGTATTTAAGGTGGATATAAGAAATGCGAGACGGAAGAAAATTATTCACTTCACCCTCTTTAATCTCAGTCAGCTTTTTAAATAAAACAATGAAAGCTTAGCAAATATCTGCGTTTATAGGAATTCTAGTACATGCCTTATTTCTTCCCCTGCACTTTTAATATCAAACAAATGTTCTGGTAGCATCAGAAAAAAAATATATAAAAAGCCTTACCAAAGCTGTTTTAATTTGCCGCACGCGATGGAATATCTTGTCGAGTCAAGCTGCTCCTCATTTTCCATCTTTTTCTTCCTCTTCCTTGAACGTCGCTTGCGCACCGCGTCGCATATCATTCTCACAAAACTTTTATAAAAGTTGCGGGAAAAGAGCGACAAGGAAAGAATGAGTCAATTTTTCTTGCACATATATTTTTATCTTCTTCTTCTCGAGGCAAAATATTAATGAACGCAATCTGTACTCGTTTCAGGTCAAATGCGGCTTCTTCAACCTCATCTTCTGCTGCTGCATCTTCATCATCAGATTCCCTTATTCCTATTTCCACGACTGTTTCGTCTCTGCACTTGAAGAAACGGAAATTAGAAGGCCCTACGACGGAAAGCTGTACAAAAATCGGAACTGGCAAAGGGAAGGTTCAACATCAGTTCAAGAAAATTTCGCCGCAACAACAAAAGAAGGAAGAGGAGGCCATGTTGGAAGCTACTTCTAGCGGAGGAAGTAAAGAAGCAGAGAGTGAAGTCATCGGGGCAACAGCTAAAAGGAGAAGAAAAACATTGAGATGTGGTGGTGATAGTACAGATGACCTAGTGACAAAATCAGCCGAAGCAGATTCAAGTAGTACACAGAAAACTCCCGTAGTTCTCCCACAGAAGAAGCGTGCGTTACCGCCTAATAATGGAGGTAGTACAGGGACTTCCCCTGTTCGTAGTCCTGCTAAAAAATCCGCTAAAGGTGTTGCATCAGCCTCGGCTACAAGTAGTACAGGTGGAACGGATGAAGCGGTAGATGACGAGACACTTATCAGAGAAACTGAAGCCGCTTTGAAAAGTCTCTCTGGAAGTTGGCCTGGACCTCGTGGTTCTTACTACAACCGTGGCATAACGGAACATGAAGATCGTTTTGAGTCACCAACATTTGAAAATCTTTTCGAAGAGAAGAAAGTTAATAACAAGGTGCCACCGTCCTCGTCATCATCTTCATCTTCCGGATGTAGCGAATCATCTTCTTGTTCATTAAAAGATGTCATTACACTTAGAGGTCAACAATCTGACAGTAGAAGTTCCAGATCGGCAGCGGATGGAAAATCAGCAGCAGGAATGGCATCGAATTCATCAGGATCAGGAAACCAGCAAGGAAAGCAGCAATCCGATGGCACCAATAAAATGTCAGCTTCTTCCACAACGAAGTCGAATTGTAAAACAAAGTCACAGGACAGAGATGTTTCTCAACAACAAGAATTTCAAGAAGGCAACGAATTGGAAAACCTACTCAAGATCGAAAATGAATGTGCTACTATACAATCTCAAGTAGGAAGCAGTGGACCTAATCCTCATTTGCAAGATGTTAGGAGAAATAATGATAAAAGCAGCAAGGACAAAACTATGATTTCGGCAGCAAATTCTTCTACCGAAGCTACACCTTCTTCCAGTAGATCTATGGAATATGCAACAACATCGCGATATGAACCCGATTTCAATGAATTGGTAGATGATTCTTCGAACGAACTTGAGATTGATATGTCTGATCCATCAGGAGAAAAGGAAGACGAAGATGATTCAGATAGGAGTCACAAACATGAGGACAAGCAAAAAAGAAAGGACGACAGTGCATGTATTCAGGATCAAAATAAATCCAGAGCGTCGATCACAAGCAACGATCAACAAACATCATCTTCATTTCAAGATCGTGAGCACATATTTGGAGCTACAACACAGCAACAACGACCGTTTCAGCCTAGTAAACCGACATGCACAACAGCCGCAAGTGGTATATTACCTACTACCGCTACATCATCTCCTACTCCTTCGTCATCCGTATCCTTCTCATCGTGTTCTGCGTTTAGAGCCATTAACAGCAGCCAGTCTTCGAAAGATTCCACAACATCCTCTCGACTCCCAAATACATCCTCTTCTAATATGGATCTCCAGGGGTCAGTAGGAAATGCTATACCACCAATAGGACCATATCCAGCTGCTGCAACATTTGTAGGATATCCGGGATCTGTTGGTATCCAAGGACCTGGAGTTGAAGCAGGAAATGCCCATCAACATTCTGTAACATCTTTAGACGAAAAACACACGGCAGCTGCAGTGTCTCTTCTTCAATTGAAAACGAATCCAAAGGAAGAAGATGGCGACAAGAGACAAGATGCTGTTGTTGGCGAAACACCAAGCAAAACGTCATCAGTGTCCGTGGCATCTCCAGATGCAACATCGTCGAAACAGTACACAATCCTACAGCCTGCAGGGGCGGGTTCACGTGCCGCTACTGCAATACAGGATGTGAATAGGGAAGGTGTTTTGAGCGTGTCAGCTGTCAGCAGTAGTAGCAGTAACAATGGTAGCAGTGGGAGCAGCAGTAGCAGTAATGGTTCAGGCAGTTCAGTGACACCTTTACACCAACAACAGCAACATCACTCCTCCGTCAGCGTCCCAACGCCCAGTAACTCCGACACGAAGATTCCTGTAGAGAGAAGTTGTTCGGCCGAACTCAACCGTTCATCTGGACCAATGTCTCCTTCAGGCCTTAACAGAGGTAAGTTATTAATTTTATCCCATATTGTATTAATATGAATTACTTTGCTATGTTTATATTTTTCATTAAAATTTCAAAATAAATATTAATCTCAGGTTTTTAAGAATACGGGATGAATTTCAGCATTTTAAAGAGTTAGGCAGGTTAGTTATAATTAAGCTCTTCAGCACATTTTACTTGTCTTTTGAAATTTTAATACTTCTTCTCCATCGAAGAAGAGTCTCCTCACCTTATAGTTGTTTTTACATTTCCGAAGCTTCCCTGGCTTTGCAGGGGTACAACTTGTCATGAGAGAGATTATAAATTTTGGATCATACACACACCTTTTTGATCATACAAGGACATGGAGGGTCTCCCCGAATAAGCGAGCACCTCAATCCAGACACTTCTCAGACATAATACCATTTTTAGAAGAAACACATCATTCACACTTAAATTCATTCTAATACGGCGAATATGATAATGATGGCCAGTTAATATTCGAGGACCGTTTTGGCCATAAAGTTTTCTGACGTTTGTCTTACAGGTGAGAACAACCCCGATAAAAAATCGCCAGGAAACTTTTCCCGACCGAGGATTGAATCCGGGTCCTTGACGCTACCCCGAGACCATACTGGTAGAGACAGTTTTAATGTAACTGGTATTAAAGTTAATCGATATACTTAGTTTCCAACTGAATTGTCTAAACAGTTAATAATGTTTTACAAAACATAACAGAAATTACTGTTAACTCTGCGCATATTTAAAATTAAAATGTAATATCAATTTGATTAAATTATGTTTTATATAAATTGCATTGTACCGCTGGGGTCCCGAGATCGAGTCTCCGTCGCTCCATGTGGGCTTCGTGGTGGACGAAACGGAACTTGGACAGGTTTTTCTCGGAGTTTTCTCCCGTTTTCCCCTGCCACAATTTCATTTCACCATATCTCCATACTCACCTCATCCATTTCATTTCATTTTGTTCATCTGCCTCCGTGATGGCGCGTCAGGCGTGTTCGGCCAGCACCCTTGTCATTCACAGACTTCCATATATAGGGGACTTCACCTCATCTCATCCCTCGGCCCGACCCTGAGCTGGACACGAGTTCAGGGTTTTTTTATTTATAAATTTTATTGTCAATGATTGTCATTGTTTCCTAGTAAACCTTTAACGTAATATTTCCATAATGCTTCTGTTAGTACGCAAACAAGCGATTAAAGAGTACACTAATATACCTATGATTTATGTTTAGAATTAATAGACATTCAATCTGTAGATATGTATATGAACATTACAATTAATTCCAGATACAATACGCAAAAAAAGAAATATCCTAGCAGTAGGACTAACTATTCTTTCTATTGATTTCCATGTTTGAACTTATCAGGTTTAACAAATAATATGCAATTCAAAAACAGAATACGTATTAAACTACTTATTCATGTTGTAATGATCTTAACATAGTCAATTTATAACCAGCTATACTCTTAAGGTGGTTAATTGATACCCTAGACTATTACAATAAAAATGCATACTTTGTTCTGATATAAAAGAGTTGAAGTATTAATTTAGATCTTTTTTTTTTCGTTTATGAAAAAAATCCAAGTATGTGTAATGTTTTCCCCAATATTTAACGTAAATAATAAATGAGATATATTTAATTAATGTTGGGAAGTAAACATTATGAGGTATAATCATTAAAATTCATCGGAGAACATATTGTTTAAACAACTCACCTCATAGGATTCATGCTTCCATGATATCGCGATTTCAAACATAATCATGTTCATCGTCAGCCATAACTCCGGAGTTATGGCTGACGATGAACATGATTATGTTTGAAATCGCGATATCATGGAAGCATGAATCCTATGAGGTGAGTTGTTTAAACAATATGTTCTCCGATGAATTTTAATAAATGAGATATTGATCGGAAATGGACGTACAAAACTTACGTCAAGGGTCTTCTGTTTCAGATTTAAGATGTCATTTAGATAGAAATTATTTGATATTTATGTAAGGAACTTACGCTATATAGGTAATCTTGTTTTAGGAAGTTTCGAGAAAATATGTTTTATAAAGTTTATTTCGTATTTCTTATGTATAAACTAGTTAGCAAATGTTGGTACTTTAAATCTCTGATACGAACTGTTAACAACTATAAGAAGCAAATAATATCGTTTATAAAGTTTTTATCAAATTACAGAAATATGAAATATGAAAGTATGAAGTACAATTCTTAATTTTTATAATCGTAAATTGTAGGCAATAGTACTTTTTAATGAAATAGACAATGAAAGTACAAACAAATTGTACCTAGTTGTGTAATGTGGAACTGACATGATTTTTGTTTTTATTTATTTTTCATCTCGGCGGCGGTGGGCTAGTGGTTATGTTCGTTGTTGTACTTTTTTTACATTCTAAATACATTCCATACCCCGTGCTGTGGCCTAGCGCTCTATGGTATCATGCTTTGGCGCAGAGCTATGGGACGCTCTAGTTCGAATCCCCATTGGGAAATTAACTCTTGGAATTTAGATCAGTTATTGTATCCATGTCCACCCAGCACCGTCAGAAATCTGGGTAGATACGATAAATAAAGACTCATATTGAGAAAGCCATATGGGGGACTCAGTACTGTATGTTATCCCCTATACTAGCTGCATCGCGGTCTAAGTCTGTGATTGACACTTGCTGAAGTGAAAACAAGCTAGGTGTATGCCAGGGGTTTTATAGACCAGTCATACCGTAGAGTTAAATGTTTACACCTTAATTTTAAATTAAACGTATCTGCAACTTCACAAGTTAGGCAATATAATGCTTATCTAATATATAAAAATGTTTGTTTGTTTGTTTCTTTGTTTATTTGTTTGTTTGTACTTTATGTGCGGCCATACCGTTCATCCGATTGTGATGTGGCTTTTTTTGCAAAATGTTCAGGAGATTACCGGGATGAACATAGGCTATAAGAGAGTTGTGATACTCAACTCCTACACCCTTAAAAATCGCCCTTTGTGGTGGAAACCGTGAAAAAAGAATAGCTCTTTGGACGCTGAAATGGCTGACGCTCCCTAAACCATAACAAATACAACAACATTAATGTATACAGAATTTAAAATCTGAAAAATCTCTACAAAAAAGTCTGCGGCAGCATATATTTATCTCTTAC
Source organism: Diploptera punctata (assembly GCA_030220185.1). NCBI lineage: Eukaryota > Metazoa > Arthropoda > Insecta > Blattodea > Blaberidae > Diploptera > Diploptera punctata. The sequence goes on along the minus strand of JASPKZ010006811.1, from coordinate 352,669 downwards.
GGATAACTCACAATAACCATTTTTGTCTTTCATTGATGCCAAGAAGATCGACGTAGATTCCTGTGCAAGCATAGCAGCACATGGCGGGTATTCTTTTACGGATAACTCACAATAACGAATTTTGTCTTTTAGCTCATTTATGCCAAGAAGATCAAGATAAGTAGATTCCCGGGCAACACCGGGTAATCAGCACGGATAATCTTAAAAATAATTACGATATAAATTTATAATTATTTTTCCTTTTACTTAGCCTATTCAACTAAACATAAAATCACATTAATTTTCATTTATTTAGGCGTAGCAGCGCACGCCTTGTATTAGCTAGTTATAAATAAAAATAAAATTCACACTAGTACAATAACGATGAATTTAGTAAGGATTATAAAGCGTTGTGGTAGAGTCTCTACTTTATTCTCCAAAAGAGCGGGTTTGATTCACGGCGGGATAAGGAATTTTGTAAATATATCTGAGAATAATTTAACAAAAATAAAAACTAAAATAATTTGACCAAAATATGCATTCTTTAAATTTACGTAGAATATAATTCGATTATATATACTTAACTCCGCATTTTTTATGGACTAGTGCGCACTAATTAACCGCATGCGGGTGGAGGTCATTAGCGGCTCGGAGTAAAGCATAACTGATCGCACACAATGTAGGATTAATGGAAATGCCATAATGATTTTGAGTTTTGCATAAAAATATCGATTTTTTACTTCTTCATTGAGATTTTTGACTTCTTCATTGAGATTTTTGGAGCTTCTTAATGAATAATAGTTAATTATGTTATAATAATAATAATAATAATAATAATAATAATAATAATAATAATAATAATAATAATAATAATAATAATAATAATAATAATAATAATAATAATAATAATAACTAATTCACTGTCACTATCGAACCCTGATGTTCATAGCCGCGCAAACATAAGATCTTCATACAACTTTCATAAACATTCCCTTGGTATAGTGTATTAGTTTATAGAATTTATAGAGGTTCCATAATTTTCATTAGTGTTTACAAAGTTTTAATCTTGGATATTCTCTGCCAACGTTTTCCAATCATATTCTGTATAATTTATCTTCCTCAAATCATGGTTAAATATTATCTTCCCATCGGACTCTTTGCCTCTGGTTTTTTTACAATTAATTTCCATACCCCTCTTTAATTTTTCATTCGCGGCACATGTAGGCCTACTGGCCATCGTATCTTCAAGGATTAACTGTTCTTATTAATAATAATAATAATAATAATAATAATAATAATAATAATAATAATGATAATGATAATGATAATGATAATAATAATAATAGTAATAATGATGATGATAATAATAATAATAATAATAATAGTAATAGTAATAATAATAATAATTTTTATTTATATACAGAATTTTAATGTTTACACATCTTTCTGTGCCTAAAGTTTTATTTTTCTTCTCCCCTCGTCTCTATCCATCCACTCCATGTCCTCCAGTCATCTTGTTCTCATTCCAGTTCTTATTTCTTGCATCCACGAGTTTCGAAGTTTTCCTGGGTAACCTTTCTTCTTGCATTCGTCATATGTTGCCATACCAATTTAATTGCTTATATCTTATATAATCTACCACTGAATATCTAATATTCATTTTTTCTCGTGTGACAGTATTTCTTATTTTTTTCTAATTTTGAACATCTTGCTGCTCTCCTCGAGAAATCCATTTCCATCGACATATGTTATTGTTCTAAGTTTTTGTTGCATTTCCAAACTTCAGCTCCATATCTGACAGTACTTCTCACTATTCAATTATATATTTGTAACTTATTTTTTCTAGTTTTAACAATAATAATAATAATAATAATAATAATAATAATAATAATAATAATAATAATAATACATTTGAGTCTGAGTATAAATTTCTTGGCGCTGGTGGTCCTGAAATGCCGTTAACTATAGATTCAAGGATACCAGCCTATTGTGCATGTTTAATATATGGAACCATACATCCAGTTTTCTGCATGTAGGCAACACACCTAGGATATTGTCTTATATGTCCCATGGGACTTCAAAATAAGAAGTACAAAGAAAAAATGATGGATTAAGAAAAATCTAAGAAGTAAAAGACGGCTAAAAATGAGGATGATTTTATCACAAATTATCAGTTAAAGTAGAATTGAATATTATAAGAAGTAAACGATGAAGAGTGTAATGAAGAAGGAAGACCGGAAGTATTGATATATAAAACTAAGAAGTAGATACAGAACGTCGCTCTCTTTCCCTCTGTTATCACAGCAAATGTTTGACGGCGCTACGTAAAACATCAGTTAATATTGACTTTGAGAGAGCAGCCTCTGCACGAGTAATCTTGAGTACACATAAACCTACACGCATTAAAGACTATCTCGCGAACGAAATAAGATTTCCTTCAACCATATGCTCTATTTCTCCCACAAAAACTCATCGCCTTATATCAGCACTTTTCATTCATTTTGATATCAATATCTCTTACATACATAAAACTCAATCCAAAAATTAAACTTCCCTACAATTCAACAAAAGCGTGTAACATACTTTTTTGCGCGATAGTGCGTTTTGTCGTACTTACCAGCAATGGCGACCATTATTGGAAGTTCAACTTCTTACATTTCAGGGTTGCCAACCAGAATAACTATTCTGTAATATTACATTTACACCCACGTGCGGGAAGTAAAACCACTGCCCTCTATGTATACTACATACAGTGTATACACAGAAAATATCCAATAGGTAGTGTTAATATATATTATACGAAAGAAATCACTGCATTTTAAATGAATTTCACTTTATTTAAAACAATATAAAACAATAAATACGTACTTGCGGCCATGTTATCAATAATTGTTCTCAAGGTCTCCTGTTGTTTCAACTAATAAACATTGCCCACGCTGTTAATCCTTAAATTCGCAATGTATCCTGTACGATACATCAATTAGTTTATTTTATTTTTTATATTTAATAAAACAGAAGAAAACGAACGTGTAGAAATTACTTAAATGTGTGTAGAATTACACAATATACCCAATAATAATAGTTATGTATGATATCGTTTTCAGTGTAGTCCACAATATTCAAATAACTGACACGAGAAATTAGTGCTTTGCCAATTTAAGGGTTAACGTTAATAAATTGCTTATAATGAACGCAAATATTTCCAACAAAGATGTTATTTTACTATTATTCATTATTTTTAAAACACCATCGCACAAAAAATAATGTACAACGCACGTTTGTGAAGTGTTTTACAGAATCTAGAAAATTAAAAACCTCGCTATCGCTCAGTTTTTAAACATTTTTCTTCGATTCTGTAAAAACCACTTCCCAACCTCGCATTGTAATATACTATTTACTTTATTTCTAATATTTTGATAGTCAATTTAATTTCTTCAAGCAGTTCTTTGATACCAAAGTTTGAAGCACTTTTATCAATACTAACGTTAGTTGATATTCTCTATTAAATCATGAAAATGGTACATAATATTTTAGCGATTCTCATTAATTAATCACATAATTAATTTCAGTATTCAAAGCCAAGCGTGAAAGGGCCAACAATTTTTTAAAGAAAGATGCTTGACGTTTTTCTATGTCACTACACTTACGGTTGGTTTTTACGTTTTCTTCTCAGAGACTTTACTTTTACCAATATATGTTTATTATCAAATATATTAATTAATATAGAGCACCCCCACGCTTTTCATGGTAAAACTATATTTTTGTAGATAACTTCAGTTTTATTGTAGATGTGTTGGAGATGATTTTTTTGTTGACCACTTTAATTTTATCCCAAGGATGTTGAAATTAAAATTATATTTCATTTTTTAGTTCGGTTTCTAATAAAACGTGTTGTTTTAGTTTTTTAAACTATTATTTATTTTTTAGTTTGGTTTTCTAATAAAGCGTGTTGTTTTAGTTTTTTAAACTATTTTTTTTTTAATTTTTGCCGGAATCCCATGAAAATTTAATTGCTTAATACTCTTCTAAAAAAATCCTCCGGGCCGGATTTGAACCAGCGACCTATGGATTAGTCGAAATTATATACCACTACAGTCCACCGCTCTACCAACTGAGCTCTTACAACGATTCACTAAAACTACGATAAGTCCGCAACCTATTATACCGGTTTTTATTTATTTATTTATTTTCTGATGATTATGGCCAGGATTTTAGAAACAATTATGAAATTATTGTATTGCCATGAGTCCTTTACAAGTATACAAAGTTTCAAGTCAATCCAATGTTTCTAAGTGGGTAAACATCGTGTTCAAATATTCCGTTACATAGATACAGGTCCGTTACATAGACAGATACAGGCCAAGCTAATATAAAGCGTGTAAAAAGTGTAACTAAATTAGTATGGTTGAATGTCTCCCCTGTAGGGAGAGAACACCTAAGTCTCGTTGAGAGAAACAAGGCTTACTACAAAAAAAAAAGCCACAGTGAGACTTCCTCCATTGAGGTTTCGAAGTCGTTGCCTCGGACGCATCGGACCCGTCATTTCCCATTAAAATCTGATTTGAAAATACATTGGTTAATTGCAACATAAACTAAAACTAACTCAATGACACTATCGAGCCCGTTGGTTTATAGCCGCGCGGACATAAGCTCTCCATGTTTCCTTATCCTGAACTAATGTTTTCCAATCATCCCCTGTATAATCTACTTCCCTCAAATCGTGGTTAATGTTATTCTCTCACCTCATTCTTGGTCTGCCAACTAGGCGTTTTCCCTCTGGTTTTCCTACAATAAGCCTCTGTGCCCTCTTTCATTCCCAATTCGTGCCACATGTCCTGTCCATCGCAGTCTACTAGACTTAACTGTTCTTATTATATTTGGAAGATCATGTAGCTCACTGTTATGTAGTCTTCTCCATTCACCTGTCTGTTCATCTCTCTTTGGTCCAAAAATTTTCCTAAGAACTTTATTCTCAAACACTCGTAATCTTTTCTCCTCCTTTAAAGTATGAGTCCTTGTTTCGCATCCACATATTATAACTGGGAGAATAACATTTTAATATATTTTCAGTTTAACTTTTTTTAGAGAAGTTGAATGACAACAGTCCCTGAAATGCATAATAGCAAGCATTTCCAGAGGAAAATTAGAGCATAATAAACTTAATAACTCAGAAAAATTTCAGAGACGAGTCGACAACAATTTCAAATACAATGAGTAGAATATTGTAACCCTTTATGATTCTGTGGGATAATGGGGTTAATAAAGATACAGTTTTCCCACTCCATATTCATCTAATGCCTGTTTTTCTTTGCTGTTTATTTTTCTGAGTATAAAATGAATGAATACTCAGTGCGAAAAATGTGTAATTTGCAAGATTTCTTTTATTTTTCGATAACTTTTTTTTTCCTGATTTTTTTTAATTTAACAATGTCGGATCATCTTTGAAATTTCCCTCAGATAATCGTTCATTACACTCTATCCAATATGTAATATATTTTAATATAAGATTTTAGTCCACCGCTGTGGTCTCGAGGTAGCGTGCTGCCTTGTCACGCAGCGGGCCCGGGTTCGATTCCCGGTCGGGACAGGCTCCTGGGTGAGGTCTTTTCGGGGTTTTGCCTCACCTGTAAGACAAATGTCAGGAAGCTTAGGGCCCAACGGTCCCCAAAAATCATATGGCCATCATCATCATCCTTATCATTATCATCATCATCCTTCACCGGTGTGGAAAGCAACGGGAAGCTACCACACCTATAATCCCCTAGTAAAGCTGCAAAGCACAGCATGAAAGTGCTATGATTGCAGTGAAGGACCTGCCCTCGGGCAGAATTACTGTGGATGGATGCATAAGATTTTAATGAAGGTGTAACGAGTCCTTTTAATGATTTCCTAGATTGCTTTTAGTGTACAAAAATTCTGAGTATGGCTTCTTTCTTTTTTTTCTTTTTCTTACTTTTAACCTCCCCCTTTATGGTTAATATTTTGTGCCCCATGCCTCTTGGCCTTCAGAGACACCACCTGCCAGAAGATAATTTTTAATACTGGATCACAAACAAACATTTTTGACCGCACAAAGATCAGTCCAATGCCGGGGCATTGACAACACCAACATTTAAGACAAGACACATGATTCACTCATTTATACTAAACAAGGCGAGTGTGTTAGGGTGATTTTGATGGTAAAATAATGTTCATAGACGATTTGGGACATAACGTTTCATGACATTTGTCTTATAGCCGAGGAAAAATCCGAAATAAATCTCACCTAGGAAACTTTTCCCTACCGGAAAGGAACCTGGGCTCGCTGTTCCAAGGCAACGACCCTCGAGAACACAGCGGCGGTGGACTCAATTATGATTCTTTCGAAAGTTAATTTTATAACCATCGGTAGTACAGTAGAAGAACCTCTAATTAAATAATGTGTCTATTTAACCCTTTAATTGGCAATATATCCTATAGGATACATCAATTGGTTTGATTTATTTAGTCAATATTAATACAATTTATTGTTAAAACCGTTGAGGTGGAGAGTCATAAAAAAAATAAGTTAATATACACCTTCTTAGGTAAAATCCGTCGTCCTCAACTTGTAAAATATATCATCTTTATGCCTGTAGGCCTTTCAGAACATCCGTTCCATCTTCAGCAGTTAATTCTTCGCTACAGCATGCAGTATGATGTTTGAGGCTGCTGGTCCTAATGTGGCTTTGTCGTGACTCACGACCAGCAGCATCAAACATCATACTGGATGCTGTATCGAAGAATGAACTGCTGAAGATGGAACGGATGTTCTGAAAGGCCTACAGGCATAAAGATTATATATTTTACAAGTTGAGGACGACAGATTTTACCTACGAAGGTATATATTAACATATTTTATTTTATTGATTTATTTAGTATCATTAATGAAACGGAATAAAATGAACGAATAGTAATAACTTAAATGTGTGTCGAATTACACAATAAACCTAATAATAACAGTCATGCGTGATTTTGTTTTCAGTGCGGGCCGCTGCATTTAAATAACTGGCACGAGAAATTACTGTTGTGCCAATTAAAGGGATGATAAAATGTGTTGGGCCTTTTCACGCTTAGCCTTGAATCGGAGATTAATGAGCTGATTTGTTAAAGATGGCTCCTAAAATATTACCTATTACATTACAATTTAATATAGAATAACCAACTAGAGATTATATAGTATCCTGCTGGAGTTCGGAATTCCTAAAAAGTTAGTTAGACTTATACGAATGTGTCTAAATGGCTCAAATAGTAGGGTGTGTGTAGGCAAACAGTTTTCAGACACATTTGAAATCCAGAATGGGTTGAAGCAAGGAGATGCACTATCTCCTCTACTATTTAATTTTGTACTAGAGCATGCCATTAAATCTTTAGAGAATGAGGAAGGCTTACAACTCAATGGTATTAATAAGCTGTTAGTTTATGCTGATGATGTAGTACTATTGGCCGATAGCGAGGAGATACTAAAGGCCAACACGCACACACTATTGAGTAACACTAAGAAATTAGGACTGGAAGTAAATATCAGTAAAACTAAATATGTGGTCACAGGTAGAAATTCAGTATATAATGGAAATGGACAGCTAATGACAAATGAGGGAAATTTTGAGGAAGTGGCTGAATTCAAATACCTAGGAACAATAATCACAAATAGGAATGAGACGCACAAAGAAATTAAACATAGGCTCAATTCTGGAAATGCATGCTATTATGCATTGCAGAGACTTTTGATGTCCCAACTCCTTTCAAAAAACGTTAAGCTGAAAATATATAAAACTATTATTCTACCAGTTATATTATATGGGTGCGAAACATGGACTCTTACTTTAAGGGAGGAAAGGAGATTACGAGTATTTGAAAATGAAGTTCTTAGGAAAATTTTTGGACCAAAGAGAGATGAACAGACAGGTGAATGGAGAAGACTACATAACAATGAACTACATGGTCTTTATAGATATAATAAGAACAGTTAAGTGTCGTAGACTGCGATGGGCAGGACATGTTGCACGTATGGGGAATGAAAGACGTGCATGGAAGCTTCTTGTAGGAAAGCCAGAGGGAAAACGCCCAGTTGGTAGACCAAGAATGAGGTGGGAGAACAACATTAATTATGATTTGAGGGAAGTAGATTATACAGGGAATAATTGGAAAGCATTAGCTCAGGATAGGGATGTATGGAGAGCTTATGTCCGCGCGGCCATGAACCTGCGGGTTCGATAGTGCCAGTGAGTAAGTAAGTAAGTAATACCCAACTAGAGAAAAATAAACATAAATGTGTGGAATATGATATTGGTAGTTTAGAAACTTTTGTATAGCGCCAAAAAAAGTGACTTATCTGTATTTTTCCTCTGAACTCAACTACAAGTTATATCATTTATATTTCGTGAAGCATTCCTTTTGTTGCCTGTTAAATTTTTCATTTGACGAATTCGAAGATGAACTCGTAGGAAAATATCTTACGTATATACACACACATTAAACTTTGTGTATTTGTAGGAAGTAATTTAAAAGTCACTTTAGACTTTGAACTTTGCTTCTTTAACGAGCTTGTGAGTGTACAGGTTTGTTTTTCTGAACTGGTGTAGTTTGCTTGCGAGACGTAAGCATAGAGGTACGTAAAAGAGAGTTTTAATGGCCTTCTAGGTCTTAAACTCATTATGAAAGCTCTTTCTTGGACAAACAGTGATCAAGAGTTAATTTACTAATTTATGAATCTATCTTTGAGCTCTAATGTTTTCTTCTTCTTCTTCTCCCCATCATAGTTTAACCTCTCACTCTAGGTACTTTTACATGTCCAACGCCTCCCAGACTTTACAGTGGCTCTACCTGTCAGGAGAGGGATTTTAATATTTGAATCAACACGTACCTTTTTTAACCACTCTCCCCGAATAAGTGATCAGTTTAATTCAGGGCCTCCTTAGACAACACAACATTAAGACGAAATACACAGTAGACTCACACTAAACGTATCGAAAATGAAAATAATTTGCAGTACTCTTTAAATCAATTAAATCAAGAATATAATTTTAAAATATCAATGGAAAAAACGAAAATAATTGCATGTTTGGGAAGTGTACATATAAGATTAAAAATCATAATAGACAACAAACCTCTGGAAGAAGTAACAAATTTTAATTATTTGGATTGTAATTTTACTATGAACACACAACCTGAAAGAGACGTAAATGTGAAACTGTCAAGATTTCAAATGATATGCGGAACTATACATAAAACATTAAAGAATAAAACAAGAAGAGATACTAGATTGGAGTTTTATAAAACATTGGCAGTTCCTGCATTACTTTATGGGAGTGAAACTTGGGTAATGACTAAAAAATTACAAAGTAGAATACAAAGCGTAGAAATGAACTTCCTTACAAGAACAAAAGGCTGCACAAGATTGGATAGATTAAAGAATGAATATATAGGAACAGAGTTAAATATATATCCATTAAATGATAAAAATCAAAGGATATAGAGAAAAATGGTTTAGACATGTAGAAAGAATGAACCTAACGAGATTACCAAAAGCAGCATTCAACTACAAGCCAAGAGGTTCAAGGAATGTAGGAAGGCCAGTGAAAAGATAGAACAACAGTGAGGCGGAACAGGCATTTTGCCTAGCCCGTGAAGTGAAGAAGATGTTTATGATGGCCAGATGATGTTCGGGGACCGTTAGGGTTTTAAAGCTTCCTTGCATTTGTTCTACAGGTGAAGAAAAACTCCGAAAATACTAAAGGAAACTTGTCCCGACCGGAAATGTTTTCATTACATAAAGTTTTATTATTCTTTCTTTCTTTCTTCTTGTTTTTTTTTCTGGTTCATTCTTATTTTTATCTATAGAACCCGGCACCTCTGAGGGGAAGTTAAAGGAGTCTACCGATCACGCGAAACGATCAGGTTTTGTTATTTTATTTTTTAACGAACGCTTATTTATCGATCTATAAAATACAATTCTAAGTTATTTTCATAGTAATCATGGATAATCGTTCCTCCAGTTGGAGATTTCTCCGTGCTATTAACCACTAACGATACGATTTTATAAATTAGAACAAACCCTATCCATTTTATTCTCTAAGTTACTTTTTCTAAAGTGGTCCTTCTCCATTTAATTCCAAATTACATTTTAAGTAGCTTTTCATAAGCATGAACAACTTACTTACTTACTTACTTACTTACTTACTCATTGGCACTATCGAACCCGTAGGTTCATGGCCGCGCGGACATAAGCTCTCCATACATCCCTATCCTGAGTTAATGCTTTCTAATCATTCCATGTATAATCCACCTCCTCAAATCATAGTTAATGTTATCCTCACACCTCATTCTTGGTTTACCAACTGGGCGTTTTCCATCTGGCTTTCCTACAAGAAGCTTCCATGCACGTCTTTCATTCCCCATACGTGCAACATGTCCTGCCTATCGCAGTCTGCGAGACTTAACTGTTCTTATTATATCTGGCTTCCTATAAAGACCATGTAGTTCATTGTTATGTAGTCTTCTCCATTCACCTGTCTGTTAATCTCTCTTTGGTCCAAGAATGTTCCTAAGTACTTTATTCTCTACTTGCAATCTCCTTTCCTCCCTTAAAGTAAGAGTCCATGTTTCGCACCCATATAATATAACTGGTAGAATAATAGTTTTATATATTTTCAGTTTAACGTTTTTTGAAAGGAGTTGGGACATCAAGAGTCTCTGCAATGCATAATAGCACGCATTTCCAGAATTGAGCTTATGTCTAATTTCTTTGTGCATCTCATTCCTATTTGTGATTATTATTCCTAGGTATTTGAATTCAGCCACTTCCTCAAATTTCCCTGATTTGTCATTAGCTGTCCATTTCCATTATATAATGTATTTCTACGTGTGACCATATATTTAGTTTTATTGATATTTACTTCCAGTCCTAATTTCTTAGTGTTACTCAATAATGTGTGCGTGTTGGTCTTTAGTATCTCCTCGCTATCGGTCACTAGTACTACATCATCAGCATAAACTAACAGCTTATTAATACCATTGAGGTGTAAACCTTCCTCATTCTCTAAAGATTTAATGGCATGCTCTAGTACAAAATTAAATAGTAGAGGAGATAGTGCATCTCCTTGCTTCAACCCATTGTGGATTTCAAAAATGTCCAAAAACTGTTTGGCTACACGCACCCTACCTCTGAACAACACAGATGGAATTCATACATTCAAATGGAATATAAAATTATATTAGAATCGGAAAAAATCATATGACATTCTTAATTTGTTATTGATTATAACCTTTTGACCTTGGTCACATAATCGTATTGTTTATTTAATCTGTTTATCGTTACCCTTTTTTTTTATTGTGAAACTAATCGTAGTCCCAGCGATGAAACTCTACCCCTATGAATTTTGCCAAGAATATGATTTTCTTAGTTGATATTGTAATCTTATTTGTTGGGTGGTTGTATGTATTTTTTTAATTATATGTCTATCAAGCTTGTTGTTTTATAAGAGTAGACTCTTAGTTTAACATTATCCCGTAATCATCATGAAAAGCCAAGGATCCTTTGTGAGAATCTCTATACCTTAATCTAGAAAATTCAGTTTCGAAAAATAGCCAACACGGCATACACTCGTGTATTATAGAGCTTAGGTTTTAAACATTTAAAAATCAAAAGACTTTTTACAGAGTTTATGCTGTTCTTTACGTTTATAAAAATTATAGGCATATTTTCGATCAGATTAGGTGTCATATCAGGAATCAATTAAAGACCACAGCAAAAAGTAAGGAATTTCACAGAAACATCCAGTTGAAGGAAAATATCTATATTGTTAATTTAAACAACTGATAACATAATTTTATGTGGTATCAAAAAATATTATTGATTTTTAAGATTACTTATATTGACTTCTATAACTAACTAACCAACCAACCAACTAACTAACTGGCGCTATCGAACACGTAGGTTCATAGCGCGGACATAAGATCTCCATACACCCATATCCTGAGCTAATGTTTTTCTATCATTCCCTGTATAATCTATTTCCTTCTAATCGTGGTTTATGTCATTCTTGGCCTACCAACTGGGCGTTTTTCCCTTCTGGATTTCCTACAAGAAGTCCCTATTTGCCCCTATTTCATTTCCCACTCCTGCCATATGTCCTGCTCATCGCAATCTACGGGAGTTAACTGTTCTTATTATATCTGATTTGCTATAAAGATCATGTAGTTCACTGTTATCTGATCTTCTACATTCGCCTGTCTGTTCATTTCTCTTTGGATGTTGACTGCTATAATAAATTGAATCTTCGTGTTAAAATTTCTTCTTATTATTTGCCAAGTTACATAAGAAAAAAAATATTAGTTATTTTTCCATGGCACACAAAAGTTTATTTCCAACCTTTAATTTCATTAGGATATTCAATTTTTCTCAGTACTTGTCTTTGGCTAATGAAAAATATCTCAAACTATTTTATCCAGTTTCATAAATTTTTTACATTCCGTTTTTTTACCTTGTATTCATCAATTTCTCATACTACAAAAATACAGATAATATATATATATATATATATATATATATATATATATTTATTTAGATGTTATAACTATATTTTTGACATTTGGCAATGAAGACAAATAAGATATGAAAAGAAAAATGAATGTTTGAGTTGGGATTTGAACCCGAATCTCTAAACTCTGTATGTGTAGCGTTCTAACGCCTCTGAGCTACCCAAATATTCCAACACAAACATACATTTTTCTATATATGTAGTATTTTCAAGTCATACAAGATGTAGCGGAAAATCGTTTCCACTGACACCTAGTGGCCAACATAACGGTTAAGCAAATTTTTAGAGAGAATAAAAAAAATTGCTTGACTGTTATGTTGGCCACTAGGTGTCAGTCGAAACTATTTTCCGCTACATCTTGTGCGAATTGAGAATACTACATATATAAGAAAGATATGTGTTTGTGTTGGAATACTTGGGCAGCTGAGGGGCGTTACAGCGCTAAACATACAGAGTTTAGAGACTCGGGTTCAAATCCCGACTCAAGCATTCATTTTTCTTTTCATATCATATTTGCCTTCATTGCCAAATGTCAAACATATAGTTATAACATATGTCTGACATTTATAAGGATTTCTGCCTAATAGAATGTGTATGCCTATAAAAACAATCTATACTGGTTCAGTAAACCTTTATTACTTATCAAGACATTCATTTTAAATTTATTTCTGTAAATTATAAGAACTTTATTCAATTCCAGTAAAAGAATTGCTGCGCTTTAGTTAATGTTTCATTTCCTTGTGTCACATACATTTAATAATAGAAGCGTTAATCATGTTTTTAGAGCAGAGAATTGTGCTTCGAGAAAACCACTTTCAGTTTGGAATTCGAAATGAATGACCTCGTGTAGGATGATGGTCCTTGATCTTTCTGAAATTTCTCTCTCTTTCATCGCCTTCGCACTCTCTCGATCATTTGGCGAAGCAAGAAGATGTAGGGGGAAAAGTGTTTCCAACTTAAGGAGGCTGTGGAAAGTCGAGTCACGTCTGCTGATACAGCCCTGGCTTATAACTTGTATCTACCACGAGTGACGGCGGTTTGTCCTCTTAAAGGGACGTCGTTTTCTCTAATATGTGTAAGCTGTCGTCATACAAAAACATACAACTTCAAAACCTATAATAGGCATATAGTTTTATAGCTTTTAAGAGATAATGGAACCAGACTGTGTCATATACAAATTTTCAAGAACATTTGAAAATTAGGAAATTACGGTAATTAGTACAGTAGTTACATTACACTGTACAGCAGAAGCACAACAAACTAAACGCTTAAAATTCATGGAAAACATTCGCAGACAAACACAGAAAGTACTTTAATCTGCTATGGCACTATCGTATATATAGGGTGAGTCAGGGGGAAAGATACACTTAGTGACAAAAAGAATGAGCGGCTGCAAAAAGCAGAGTTCCTGTTATGGCCCAATGCGCATGCTCGAAAAGCCATAGCTGCGGTTCACGAGGTAACGCATTGTTAAATGTTTTAAATACGCTCCATTTGGTTTTAACCGTCTTAAATAGTTAAAGAACAGTGAAGGAGACGTGTTTCTAGATATTTACAAGTGTTCGACAAATGCAATATTACTCAAATTACATTTTAAATAAAGTTCAACTCTCGTTCATAGTACAAAAGTAAACAAGGCAACTAGTATCCGGCGTTCGAGTAGCGTAGATCGTTAAACTACTTACAACAAGACGAAATGTATGTGAAAGTCAGGGTTCGAATCATCCGACAACATTTTTTATTCATTTGTATTTTCGCAAAATACATCCTATAACATTTAATTTCTACCACATAATTTACGTCCACTCCACACTATCTTAAGTAATATTCCTGCCTTCGTAAACTCTGTAACACCATTTAGCTACCGGTATAAATATAATTGTGTGTGCAGTACTACATTTTAATAATAATGCTATAAATTTATGTAATTAAATATAATATAGCTTCTTATATTTATGAGTTTATTTACTTATTACGTATTAGCGAGGAAAAAGTTTCACCCTTCAATTAAAATATTTGGTTTATATATGTCAAGTCCAGCATAATAACAGCCCATAGATAATTGACAATAATAATAATAATAATAATAATAATAATAATAATAATAGTAATAATAATGAGATGTATCAAATGATGTAATTACCTAGGGATCAAAATTAACTCAAAATGTACCCAAGAAAAAGAAGATAAAAATTTTAAAAAGCTTTGGGCATAGGAAGATGTTTTATTGCACTGCAAACCTGTTTATAAATAGATAAATAAATAATAATATTAATAATACAAATAGTAGTACTTCCAAATAGTTAGTACTTTTTTTTCTTTAAGAAAGGACATACGGAATAAAATAGAAAGCATTTTAACAATTAAAAAACTACCTCACCGGGAATCGAACCTGTAACCTCTTGCATACGAATCAAGCCACTAAGCACTGAGCTAAGCTAAGCTTCCTTGTTGCGTTTAGAAAGAATGTTCTTGAAGAAAGAAGGGAAACGTATTGTAGCTCTACTGTGCTATTAGTTTACTCGTGTGAATCGCGCGTTAGAACTCGAAATATTCGAGATCAAGAGTCGGCCCATTTTTTTTTTCGTCGCTAAGTGTACGTGCTTCGAGGGGTGATATTACTGGTGATTCTGAACAAGAATCTTCTAATATACATATGGCCTTATCTTAACCGTTTCAGGGTAATTTAATGAAAACAACGAGGAACCGGAAAATTGCAGGTGACAGTACATCAAGATACTGTTATCTTAAGTTTTATTTAATTGTGTATGTTTTCTCACAAAAAAGATGTCCAAACACTCCACCGCCGACGTCAATGCATTTTGCTGCTCTTGTAGACAGCTGTTGTGTTGCTGATCTGAGCTCATTTGTCATGGATAAAGACGGTACTTGCTGCAACTACATCCCTTCATTTACACATGAGAAGCTACAAGCTGGTATTTTTTATGGTCCTCAAAATAAGACTTCTTATGAAAGATGAAGGATTCGTAAGAACCATGAAGAGAAGAATGCTTGGTGTGCTATTTCTGATGTTGTAAAACACTTTCTTGGCAACTTCAAGGCAGAAAATTATGAGTCCTAGTTGTAACTTTTCTGTCAACATACCAGAGATTGGAAGCAAGTATGAGTGTAAAACTGCATTTCCTGCATAGCCACATGGACACATTTTCCTTAAATCTTGGTGATGTAAGCAAAGAGCCAGGCGAGCGTTTCCACCAAGATATTAAGACCACGGAATACAGAATTCAGGCAGGTGCAAACGTTCATATGATTGCTGACTACTGTTGGTGTCTTCAGCGTGATATCCCTGATTCCAGCTACTCCAGAAAATAAAAGAAGCTGAAGTTTCTTAGTAACTAGGGAAATTCTGGACTACTTCTGCACTGTAATATTTAGTTGTATTTTATTGTTACATGAATCACTTTTCATCAGACTAAGGCTTTTTAGCATGCAGCTCGAATTTTACAAAGTAACATTTTTTTCTTATTTTTTAATGTCCCAAGTTGTCCTTTTGGACATTTCTGGTGTTCTCTCCTGGCACTGGCGTAATTGTAACCCATTTCTGAGATTGAGGCGTCTGGAAGGCGGGGTTACGTTGCCCCGATGATATGATGGGTGATGATGATGGTGGTGCGCCAGGAGAACCCTTAATCTTAAGCTTAATCTAAGATGAATATGAATGATGATGATTGCGATGGCCATATGATGTTTCCTGACATTTGTCTTACAGGTGAGAAAAAAAACGATAAAAACCTCACCCAGGGAACTGTCCCGACCGAGGATCGAACTCGGGTTCGCTGCGTGACAAAGCAGCACGCTACCTCGAGACCACAGCGGTGGATTTTATTCTTATTATTGTAATTGTGATTTGTGAACAGTTATGAAGTGATAGAGAGTTTCTAAGTAGATATTTGAAATCAGTGACTTGTAATTAGATCAGTAAGATCAGTTAAAATATCCAACTCGGAAAAAAAAAAATCATATGTAGACCAATGTTATTGAAGTGTACGCAAATATGGCTATAATGTTTGAAATTAAATGAACGTGATCATTATGAACATGGAGCAATCTCTGCGACAAATCAAATATTATAATAATAGTAATGTCAATGATGTAAAAGGAAATTCATAATTGAACAAGCCAACAATTGAGTTGCTCAGTGGAAAAGAGGCACATGCCACAAATCTGCCGATTGTGAATTGCAGTTATGGTTAAGTAGATCCTGCTATCTTGCATCAATTCTAATAACTATTTGCATGGTGGTATGTGTCTATTCTTTAACAAAGAGCATAATAAAACTTGAAGATTCTGAATTATAGAAATATCTAGTGGAAAAAAGGCACATGCCACCTTCTTTCTCTTTTATCTGAAGTGGTTACAGTCAATGTTCCTGATAGGTTGGCAAAAATGAAACTAACCAATCAGAATGTAGTTCCACTGCCCTCTAGATCTATAATATTATAGATCCAAAGGGCAGTGGAAATTCTCGAATTACCTACAAACATTTCCAATGTGTCTTACATAGATGTTGAGCTTTAATGCGTTTTCTGAAGAAAAAAGGCAAGTTAATAGTAAAAGAAGGACTCATCATGAAAATAAGTAGGAGGATAATGAAAGAAAAAGTCTGATAAATAGTGTATAACAATAAGAAAATTGTGCCACCAAAGGAGTTTGTAAATAGTGGAACTCCGTGTTGCAAACTAATATCATATGATTTCACTCCACCAATGATTAGTGAAGGTAAGAGAGGTTATGCAAAGAAGAGAAAAGATGAAACATAAGTTAAAGTAAGGTTTCATTCTGATACTATGTTCGTGTAACTAATAGTAGCGAACTTGAAGTCTGTTGAAATGCATTTTTAGCAGTCCACGGAATGTCAATAAAATGTTTAAGAACTGTTCGGAAAAGTGAAGACCTGATGATGAAGAAGAGAGTCAATAAACATCAAAAATTTGTGTCCATACACCCACTGAAGACAGAAGAGGCATTATTTGCGCCATATGCACTACTTAATTTGCACAAATTACCTGTCCTATTACATAAAAACACTTAATACTAGGAATATTTCAACTAATATTTAATATGATATTCAATGCATCGTCTTAATTCAAGATCCTGGTTAAAAAACCAAAACATAGTGTCCATATTCCACAGATAAACAACTTTCAGAAATTCCTTGTTTATGTAAAATAGTTTTCTTATGGCATGTGCCTCTATTCCACTGGGCAACTCAATTATAATCCAAAAATTTGAGATATAATGAATTTGCAGTGACATCATTATACTGAATGTTTAAGTTTTCTTTCTGGATTTTAATCCAGACTGGTACTCACACAATATTAATAGTGATAATAATAATTAATATTATTTTCTGGTTGAAAAAATTACATTATTAAAGTTTCTCCATTAGAACCCTAGATTATCAATCACTGAAAGCGCATATAAGTAGAACAAACAGTAGTGATAATTAATTAATTAATTAAAAATATTATGAAAATTTTGTCTTATATTTTAATTTTTACCGAAACGAAATCCAGTTGTACCCATAAAAATTATATTAGGTTTATCACTTCGAATTGAACGATCTGAATCGCTGATTATTACAGATTTATTACGTTGTTCGTGTATTTTCAAAAATTGTCTTACAAAATAACATTATTATTATTATTATTATTATTATTATTATTATTATTATTATTATTATTATTATTATTATTATTATTATTATTATTATTATTATTATTACAATCAATAAATGCTTTAAACCCTGTTTGGTGGAGCAAACATATTTAAAAAATAGAAAATTATAAATATATCAAACCATAATTCAGAGCATTTTAACATATGGTGCTGAAGTGTGGCAAATTCCTGCCAGGGAAACGAAAAGAATTTTAAGTACAGAAATGGATATTTTAAGAAGATCAGCTGGAAAATCTAGAATGGATAGAATACGAAATAAAGAAATAAGGGAAATTATGGGTGTACAAGAGAAGCCGGACATCATAGACATTATAGAAAAGAAAAGATTACAGTGCTATGGCCATGTTAAAAGAATGCCAGAGCAAAGATTGCCTAAAATTGTTATGGAATGGATCCCAATGGAAAGGAGGAAGAGAGGAAGATCGAAGAAAACTTGGATAGAAGGGGTACAAGCAGCTATGAATATCAGAGGATTGGAGGAAGATCAATGGATGGACAGAGAGAAATGGCGTTTGGTTTCCGGAAGACGGCGGCAGCTGCCATGATACCGAATGATTATTATTATATTATATTATTATTATTATTATTATTATTATTATTATTAATTTTCTTCCTCTATTTCTTCACCTTCTTGAAAGAACAACCAATTCTTATTTACACGTAGACTGTTTACTTAAAACACAAACACACTTAATTCAAGAGAGAGAGAGAAATAATACTCTCCAATAACTTAAGATAACAAAAATACGTTTAGAAATAAATGGGCTGTTATAACGAGTGACCCTAGAGAACATAGCAACTTGCTTGAACATTCTACCAGTAAAACGGAGGTAGATCTGGTTAGTAACTAAAAGCTCATAAAATTATGATTAAAAATTAGCTTATACCTTTTCCCTCCATCAGCAACAAATTAAAAATAACTGGTGAAAGTTTATTGTTATAGCGAATCAGTTATAGAAACTCCGGGGTTTCCGGAGATGCTGTTGTAGGGTTTATATATAAATGTGTGTGTGTGTGTGTGTGAATGTGGAAGTCCATTCAATCTACACCGGAAAAAAAGCCCCCAACATCCAGGATTCAGAGTCCGGGGTTAGCTCCGGAATTCGTCCAGTTAGACCGGAACTTTCTTTTCCCCTTTTCGCAATTTTTTATTATGTGAACCCCCCCCCACATTACAATGTGTTTGTACGTAAAAAAAGAAGGAAGGGGAGAAGGCGAGTCTATGCAAAAATGAAGAGCGAGAAAAATAACTAGTAAAAAAAGAGCAGAATCATAAGAGAGAGGAAAGAGAGTGGAGTGTTTAGGGGTTAGCAAGGGAAGAGTAAGGCAAACCTTTAACAATTATTTTTAATGAGTGTTGGGAGGAATGGACCGTAGGTTTTAAATGCTCAAACTTGCCTCTCTCGGTAATTCTTTTTATTTCATTATTGGCTGGCCAAATCCTTTTTATACTCTTCTCCTTATACTCATTTCTACTAGTGCAGATCATGGCGATAATACCAAACCCTCATAACAGTCTTCTGATAAAACTTTCCAACTTCATATAACTTCCATGATATATTTTGAAAATACGCTGTCATGCATCGTTATAAATTCTCATCTCTCAATCTCAGTTTTCATTTTTCACATACAGGTCTGTGATTTGTTGCAGTGGTTAAAACACAAAACACATACGTATCATGATAACTTGATTCATCTTGCATCTTAACCAAATGTATAGTATTTATTGAAATATTAATAAATATAATGATTTAAATATAATTATATATAATAAATATAATTTAATATTATTAAAGTAATGTATAATATATATTTAATTATTTCGTGATAATGTTAATAGGATAATATATAAAATTTGTTTAATGTTAAATTTAAATTTTTTGTTGAATCATGGAAGATTTTTTAGACATACATGCTCTTTTGTAAATAAATTTTTTTAATAAATAGTTATTACGCGCCGTAGCCGAGTGGTTAAGGCAGGAAGCCTAGGCGCAGAGGTATGGGACTAGCGCTGGTTCGAGTCTCCATGGGGTAAAAATTTTTCTCACGGCATTTCGGCCAGTATGGGACCGGTGCCCACCCAGCATCGTGATACATTTGGGTAGCTTTATTAAGTAGCGGTTCCAGGTTGAGAAAAGCAGCTATAACGGCTGGGGAACCTGACATGCTGACCAGATGTCACCTACACTGGCTGGATGATCATCTACCTCTGTGATTGACACATGTGGATGTGAGGCCAGCATCCGACTATCAGGCTAAGGGCCTTCTAGGCCTGTCGCTCCAGGAGTTTTTTTTAGTTATTTCGTTAGGCGGCTCCGTGGCGCAAGCGGTTAGACGCTATCCTCTGACCGAGATCGAGTCTCGGTCACTCCATGTGGGTTTCGTGGTGGACGAAACGGAGCTTGGGCAGGTTTCTCTCGGGGTTTTCTCCCGTTTTCCCCTGCCACAGTTTCATTCCATCATTTCTCCATACTCATCTAGTTCATTTCGTTCATCTTCCCCTGTGATGGTGCGTCAGGCGTGGTCTGCCGGCACCCTTGACATTCACAGACCTCTATATAAGGGACTTCATCTCATCCCACGACTCGACCCTGAGTTGGACACGAGTTGAGAATTTATATATCCATCCATAGTAATTCTGCCCGAGGGCAGGTCTTTCATTGCAATCATAGCATTTGTATGCTATGCTTTGCAGCTTTACTAGGAAATTATAGGTGTTGCAGCTTCCCATTGCTTTCCACACCGGTGAAGGATGATTTCCGGATGATTTTCGGGGACGGTTGGGCCCTAAGCTTCCTGACATTTGTCTTACAGGTGAGGGAAAAAAAACAGAAAACCTCACCCGAAAGCCTGCCCCGACCGGGAATCGAACCCAGGCCCGCTGCGAGACAAGGCAGCACGCTACCTCGAGACCACAGCGGTGGACAATATATATATATATATATATATATATATGTAGTTATTTATTTATGTAACGAACTCTTTAAAAGCATAGATAATATTAGCATAGAAATTTGTATCGGGACTTTAAAAGAGCTGTCAAATTTTGCTCATAGGTCTCTTATTTCAGGATTGATGTTCTTTTACGTGTCATAAATCTACGAGGTCATAATTATACGACACTTTCTTTCCTTTCGAAGGTTCCTTGTTCAGAATAATTGTTATACCCTTAAAACCCCATCGACTCTGGCCGGGTTAGAACTCGCTAGCCTCGGAATGACTAAACCACGAGACTTGTAATGGACAGATGTTATTGAATGAGAGCATTTAGCAAGCTATTATTTATTATCATTTGGCATAGTGATTTAAATATTAATTTATGTGTGATGCATGAAATCTAATATATAAAAATGAATGTTTCTTTGTTTGTTCCTACTTTATGCGTGGCCATACCGTTGATACGATTGTGATGGGGCTTTTTGAAAAATGTTCAGGAGATTCCCGGGATGAACATAGGCTATAAGAGAATTGTGATATTCAACTCCTACACCCGTAAAAATCGCCCTTTGTAGTGGAAAACGTGAAAAAAGTAGTTATTTGGACGCTTAAATGGCTTACGCTGCCTAAACCATAACAAATACACAAAATTAATGTACACAGAAATGAATATCTCAAAAAGCTCTACAAAAGTCCCCGACAGCATGTGATTATTTCTTACGGATAACTCACAATAACTGTTTTTGTCTTTCATTGATGCCAAGATGATCGCGACAAGTACGTAGATTCATGAGCAAGCATAGCAGCACATGGCGGATATTCTTTTACGGATAACTCACAATAACGGATAACTCACAATAACGGATTTTGTCTTTTAGCTCATATATGCCAAGAAGATCGAGATAAGTAGATTCCCGGGCAACAACGAGTAATCAGCACGAGGAATCTTAAAATAATTACGAAATACATTTATAATTATTTTTCATTTTACTTATTCAACTAATCATAAGAAGTACATTAATTTTCGTCTTTATGCCAAGAAGATCGGGATGAGTAGATTCCCGGACAAAGCCGGGTAAACAACACGGGGTATCTAAAAATAATTACGATATAAATTTTTCATCTTACTTATTTACGTAAACATGAAACACATTAATTTTCGTATTTCAGCTCATTTATGTCAAGAAGATCGTGATAAGTAGATTTCCGGGCAACGCCGGTAATCAGCACGGGGTATCTAAAAATATAAATTTATAATTATTTTTCCTTTTGCTTATTCAACTGAACATAAAATCACATTAATTTTCATTTATTTAGGCGTGTGAATAATAAAAACATTGAAAGTACGAATCGAGTCATGGTTTTCATTTTTTAAATCATCGTTGCGATGTTAATAGACTACTTTACCGTTCTTGGATATTGTCCGGTGATACCACGTAAAGGGGAGTAATTCATTATTACCTCAACAACTTCCTACTCTTCTGCAATCATCCTATACGACTCAAACTCATCAGTAGAGACCGGATGTTAGGGAAAATGCCTACAGGTATTCATTATAGATATTGTAAAATTGACTTCATATAAGTCATACCGACGACCCTAGAGTTGTTTTCCATGAAGTTAATTTTGCCTATAGAAGCCTATTTCAGCTTATAATGCCTATAAATGCCTATTTGCCATTTTATCTCGAAATGAACTTAGTATTTCAATGAAATTAACTGAAATGGACTAACTTCATGACACATATCATCGCATAAAAACCTTTAATTGACTGGCAATATTATATTTGATGTTGATAGCACAGAATTCAGTCTGTAGTTCTCGTTCACAGACAGTTGCTTCAAAAACAAAGTTGTGTAACAAGTGTATGTGGTTTTTTTTTACATTTAGAACAGTTGTTTCACGATGCCTAAAGAATGGACAACAGTAAAACAGTAAAAGACAAACTGGCCAATTTCATGTAAGAATTTGATATGGAAATATTCTCAAGTGACATTGTTTTGCAAAGTGCGTAAAATTTCAGTGAATTGCGCGAAGAAGTGCCATGTTTCGCAGCACGTACACACTGCAAAATATAAGTGCGCTCTTTGTAAAAAGCAAAACAAGTTTCAAAATCATGTCTGATATCTTCATATGCTATTGATAGCATATGTTTATAATCTTTACGTAAGGCTGTAAAATTGTTTATGTTGTAGTCCATTTTTTGTAAGAGCCTATTTTGATTTTTAGTGCCTATATTAATGATTTTGCACTGCGCTACAAGCCGGAAGGTCGAGGGTTCGAGTCCCGGTGGGGTCAGGATTTTTAAACTGACCCAAACCTTCTGGCGGCACTATGGCCCTGGGGTCGACTCAGCCTCTAACTGAAATGAGTACCAGACGCTTGTTCTGGGGTAAAGGCGGCCGTCACGCAGGGCTGACAACCCGGCTGACATCAAGTGCCGATTGTCAAGAAAAAGTGGGAGCCTTAACCTCCTACTACCCCAAGGGCCTCCTGAGGCCTGTAGTGGGATCACTTTACCTTTTTATATTAATGATTTTTAGTACCTTTTTGCCTGTCTATTTTGATTTTTTAAGTGCCTAACATCCGGACTCTAGTCATCAGTAAAGGCCGTTGCCGACTTCTCTGGGAAAGCTGGAATATATTCAAAAAGTTCGTCAGCAGGAACTGCGTAAACTAAGCTAATTCTTCAGCTAGTCCAAATTTGCTAGTTTACGGAATACATATTTATTTTGTTAAATTGGAGAAACTAAATTTCTGATGCCAGCTTATTTAAAGTGTAGGATCGCAGTGAAGGCAAAGTTCCGATTTTTTATTTATTTTTTGGATCAAACCCCCACTTCTAATGGTCGGATTTTCTTTGTTCCTGGAGAATTCCTTCCTAGTTTAATTTTAATAGCATATACTGAATTTCGTTGCTTAACAGAAAATTTTAACAGTTGAGATTTTAAATTTTCATTTCAGATGAACTCCTACACCTAATTGTCCGATTTTGCTGCTTAACGAACTCGACCTTAATTTATTTTAATTGATTACTATATGCCAGGTTTGGTTCTCATGAAACAAACATTACTGCTGCTAGAGCGCTAAAAAAATACACCACACACATTAAAATAAAAAATACATATCTACACTAAGCCAAACTAATAGACACCAAAAATGACCATAATAAAAACAAACATCATGATCATCTTCGGTGTCTATTTGTTTGGCTCAATGTAGATCTGTATTTTTTAAGCCCTTCCAGAGAACAACCTCAAAAGTTTCATTCCTTCGGAATTCGCTAAAATGATAGAAGATTGCAGAAGCATATGTCTACTGAAACAGCATCGCGAATTACAAAAAAAAAACTTCAGTGAGTACTATCTCATTGCGAAATCGAAGGGAATAAGAAGGCAGATGAACTTGCCGAAAACCTACAAATATAGCTAAAAGTGTAATCAGGGAAATATCTTATTACATGGCAAAGAACAACAAAATAACATTATAAAACAAGAATAAAAACGCACCATTGAAGTGAAATGTGAAAATAGATCGTCGTAGACCAAGCTGAAGGATACGTATTCCAAGCATGCCAAGAAGCAAAGTAGCAACAGGCCACAACTGCATATCTAGCCATTTCCATAGAATAGACATCTAAAATAGCCAAAATATGCAGTCTTTTATAAGCACAGCCCCATCTTGGATGTAGAACATCAGAATTCATCCAATTCCCTCTCAAGGACGACACAATGGAAAATATATTGGAAAACAAGAGACTAACTTCGATCGAAACTTTAGTGCATAATTTTTTATTAATCCTGTATATTTATTTTTAAGACAAGTCTTAGGCCTATAGGCTAACGGTCAGTATTTCTGAGTACAGTTCACGAGATTCCGGGTTCGATTTCCGGTCAGACCATAGGAATTTTTCCTTAAAGGGAATTATTCCAGTGGTTGCCCATTGTCTGGAATTTAGGTTAAGGACTCTCCTGGCGTTTCATTATCATTTATCGCCCAATATATCATCGCGGTAATGTAACTCCGCCTTTCAAGTTCCCCAGCCTAGATTACAATTCCGCCAATGCCAGGAGAGAAGGCCGAAATTTTATAAAAGACCACCTGGACAAAAAAAAGTAGGCCTATATTATGATGCAAGGTTGGGAAGTGGTTTTTACAGAATCGAGGAAAAATGTTTAAACCGAACAATAGCTCGGTTTTTAATTTCTGAAATTCTGTAAAACACTTCACAAACGTGCGTTGTACATTATTTTTTGCGCGATGGTGTTTTCAAAATAATAAAAATAATAGTAAAATAATAACACCTTTGATGGAAATGTTTGCGTTCGTTATAAACAATTGACTTACGTTAACAGTGTGAGTAATGTTTATTAGTTGAACAACAGAAGGCAGTGAGAACAATTATTGATAACATGGCCGCAGTTACGTATTTATTGTTTTATATTGTTTAAAATAAAGTTCAGTTCATTTAAAATGCAGTGAATTGTTTCGTATAATGTATATTAACTACCTTTTGGAAATTTTCTGAATTTACATTGTTCTACGTAGTATACATAGAGGGCAGTGGTTTTACTTCCCGCACGTGGGTGTAAATGTGATATTACAGTATATTTATTTAGGTTGGCAACCCCGAAATGTATAAACTTGAACTTTCAATAATGGTCGCCATTGCTGGTAGGTACGACAAATCGCACTATCGCGCAAAAAAATATTTAAATTTATTTCATTTTTCCTGCTACATTGCTTCCTTAGATCAACGATATAAATCAAATAGCTACTTGTTGCATCAAATAAACAAACATAATACAATCATGTTAATTACATTTTTAATATTATTTTATTATAATCATCACAGACTGCAGTAGAATTTATCAGAGTCTGTGTGACCGCCCATGTTTCCTTTTTATATTGAATACATAAATATATAGGCCTAGGCCTATATACAATACTTGAATACGTAACCAAAACTCATAAAAATCATAGGCTACAGAGATTTTACTTTCTTGTGTTTTGGTCAGGCGGGAACAAATAATAAAAAGCAGTAGTAAAACTTCCCCAAGTGAAATAATAGCATTATGTTTGTTTTCTGACACAGTAGATTTTGGTCTTTAGATATTATTGGTTTCACCCCGCATCCGTAATCATTTAGTTCTGTTTTATCCGGAGGTAAACAAACTTTTGTGACTTTCTCTTCTTATTTTTCTGGCTAGTAAAGAAATGCTGCTCCAGAAATAAAATTCTCTTAGACTCCTCCTACACTAGAGACACTCCAATCCCAGTCTCATCATTTGTGCCGAATAGGGGCGGGAGGTGTTAGAAAAGGAGGAAAATTCTAAGTTCGTGATTTCTTTTTCTCTTTCTTTGTCTATAATTCAAAGAAAGGAGCAGACGTTATTGTGCACATTTGTATGCCACCTGCATGAAATTTTATAAATTGGTTTCATATGTAATTTGTGTAAACTAAAAACCTGTTATTTTCATTTTATTGGCAATTATTTGTTCTATCCACCTCAAAGATGTTTTCAAGAAAAGAAAGAATAATAAAGACTTCCAATATGTACTTTAATGTTTATAGGGCATATTAATCACTTTTAACAATTGTTAAAACAAAATAATATGTAGAGAATTTAAAATTAATATTTATAAAATTTTAATAAGGCCCTTTATAACATATGGCACCAAAACATGGGTCTTAACCCATTCGAATCAGAAGATGAGATACACTCGCCTAACTCTGCCTGTTATATATTTTGCAATATTTTGTACATCCCTTAGCAAGGTAACCTTTCATTGACATTTATGAATAGTAGAGGAATGTGTTTTTGCCTTCATCTTTATTGTGATATGAAGTACAGTTATATTTTGTTTGTTTTGAATGTCTGAAATTATGCAATATCATTTATGGTGACTTAAATTCGGTTCTGGGGAAATGCATTGAACATTTCAACCTGAAGCGAATGGGTTAAATAAAAATGCATGCAAACAACTAGCAGTATTTGAAAGGAAAATCTTGAGAAGGATTTTCGGAGCAATTCAAATAGAGGATGGATGGAGAGCCAGACACAAGGATGAGATAAACGTATGAATTGTATAAGGAATTGGATTTAAAGACATGTCAAAAATTGAGATGGTTAGGTCAAGGTTGGAAACCACATGGAAAGTGAAGATTGTCTTCAACAACAATCCAGATAGAGCCAGATAAAGAGGAAGACCAAGAACAAGATGGTGGTATTGTGTACAAGCAGACGTGAAAGGATTTGGAATAAAGAATGCAGGGATTTGGCAATGGATGAGAAGGATGGGAGAAAGCTATGGAGGAGCTTAAGGTCCACTCGAGCTGTAATGCCAAATAAGAAGAAGAAGAAGATGATGTCTTATTAAATATGTGTTATGTTGACCTTTTTTTCGCTCAATTTTATTTTGGTTGTATTTAATCTAGTGGGCCTTCTTCGAATATATGTGGCTAATTTTAGGCTACTTTCAATTCTCATGTTAGAAAATGCCGGCAGATTTTATAAAACAATGGCGGTTCCAACACTACTGTATGGATCGGAACACTGGTTCTTAACGAAAAACCAGGAACGAAGAATAGAAACGTCAGAAATGAGGTTTCTGAGGAGTGTGGCTGGCTATACAATAATGGATCAAAGGCGAAGTGAGGATATACGAGGAGAACTGAATATATTCAAACTATTAGACATAATTGCACGATACAGAGATTAATGGATGGACCACATCAATAGAAAGGATAACAATAGAATTCCCAAACAGATTCTTTATTACAAACCACTAGGACGAAGAAATGTTGGAAGATCCAGTAAAAGATGGATAGACCAATTCTAACATATGAGATTGGAACAGACCAGCAGGTCTAATCCTTGATGATGATGACAAGCAGGCTGTGTATATATCTTGTTATGTATCTTATTGAAAATCAATATTATTATTTTTAATTGTGAAATAATGATTGATGGTGAAATAGAACGAACTAACAATATTCTAACTCAGCGTTAGCTAATAGTAGAGAACAAAATCACGAAATAAACTACCCAGATTGATACATGGGGACCTAATGTAAAAATATATCGAATATAAATTAGGACTAATTTGCTCAAGCGATCTAATATTAAAATGTAACGGTAACATTTTTTTAATAATGTCATGTAAACATTTCTTGTCGTATTTTTACAGTAAAATATCTTCTCTATTTTGACTAAGGTAACTCAGCAAAGGGATGCATAACTTAACTCAACATAGCTTACGTTTCACGAACCATACATATCCGGTTCATTAGTGCCAGTGAGTTACGAGAATATGGTTATACACTACTAGTCTATTACAGGCATTAGACTTAATTTCAAACTAATAACTAGTATGTATTTCAATTATTTAGGTATTAAAATGGTAAATTTAATAAATAACTCAGGAAAGTTGTATAGCAAACAACCTAATTTCGATTGTAAATAAAACAACTTGTATCGATTTCCATAATAGTCTCCAAAATCTAGTTTTTATGATTGATGCCCATCTTTTAAAATATGAATATTTAACCAAAATTTTAGTATACAGGCCTGAAAATGTATATTCCTTCCCGAAATTTCATTATATGAAATTCAATCTTAGATGCTCTTCACAAAGAATTTAAAACATTAATTGGATACAAAAATATTAATAAGGGAAGAACATTTATTTTTATTTATATATATATATATATATATATAATTATATTGCAGATTTTCGTGGATATAAGTATGAATAAGAAAGTTTTCTTGGGTTTTGCGCGTCTTGGATTCAAGTTGATAATGGCATGAGGGATCATGCCGAAACGTCAGAGTCAGTGGCCAGGGGCCGAACTTGAATCCAAGACGCGGAAAACCCAAGAAAACTTTCTTATTCATATATATATATATATATATATAACTAGCTAATACCCGGCGTGCGCTGCTACTCCAAAATATAACAGCCGTGCGTTGTTATACTTGTCCGGGAATCAGCTAATCCCAATCTTCTCATCATCAATGAAAGACGAAAATGGTTATTGTGAGTTATCCGTAGAAGATAAACATATGCTGTCGCGGACTTTTTTGTAGAGTTGTTTGAGATGTTCAATTCTGTGTACATTAATTTGGTGTATATGTTATGGTTTAGGCAGCGTAAGCAATTTAAGCATCAAAATAGGGACTTTTATTTCACGTTTTCACGACAAAGGGTGATTTTTAGGGGTGAAGGGGTTGAGTATTACAACTCTATTATAGCCTATGTTCATCCCCGGAATCTCCTGAACATTTTTTTTTCAAAAAGCCACATCTCAATCGGAAGAACGATATGGCAGAGCACGCTTGCCCGAGAATTTACTTATCCCGGTCTTCTTGGTATCAACGAAAGACAAAAATGGTTATTGTGAGTTATCCGTAAGAGATAAACATATGCTGTCGCGGACTTTTTTGTAGAGTTTTGTGAGATATTTAATTCTGTGTACATTAATTTGGTGTATTTGTTGTGCTTTAGGCAGCGTAAGCCATTTGAGCGTGAAAATAGGGACTTTATTTCACGTTTTTCACTACAAAGGGTGATTTTTAGGGGTGAAAGGGTTGAATATCACAACTCTCTTATAGCTTATGTTCATCCCGGGAATCTCCTGAATATTTTTGAAAAAACCCCATCAAAATTGTATCAACGGTATGACCGGGCATAGAATACGAACACAAACATTGATTTATATATATATATATATATATATATATATATATATATATATATATATTATGGTATGATAAGAAAAATAAATGCCTGGACGGGATTCGAACCCGGATATATATATATATATATACACAATAAAACTTGTTTATTCCGGAACTTGAATAATGCGGAAATCTGTCCAATGTGAACAAATTTATTGGTCCCGGCAAAATAATAGTAATTTTACGTGTATTTATTTTGTATAAAACGTAATCTGTCCCACGCGGAAACGGAAGGATATTTCTATAGAATTCATGAAAAAGGCGAAACGATAGAGAGAGAAATAAATTAGTTTCCATTATATTGAATTCCCGTTAGGCGAATTAACAATAGGTGAAGATTGCTGCCGCCGGGTGAAGTTGAGTTTCTACCTGTATTTGTAATTTTCTTTCGGACTCACTGCACACACGTTTTGCGAAACAGAGGTTCGTTTAACAAATATTTGGCGTGTTACATCTGTCTTACAAATAACCAGTGCACTGGATAATCTTAAATTAGTTTTAATATTTGAGAGCGACTGTGTACGTATCTTTCACAGGTAGTGTTCTGAATTTACGGAATAAAGATGGCTAAATCGTATGTATCATTTTCATTAAACGAAAAAGTGAAAGTGATTGAAGATAAAGAAAAACAAACTCTCAGTACGAGGAATAATGACTAAATTTAAATGTGGAAAAAACCTAAGTTTTAAGAGATTTTAAAACACAAAAAAAATATGGAATGAATGGACGCAAGGAAATGGTGAAAGGAAGAGAAAAAATCAACGAAGTGTGGGAGTGTTTTACAAGTCCACGATCAAGAAATCCCCAAATTTCCTGATGCTATAACTACACTGCTCAAAAAAATTAGGGGATATTGTAGAATAACCTATTAAGACTATGTTTTTAGGAACAGTATTAGATGCAATCACTTTCTATTACTCCAAAAGAATGTAAACAAGAGTTTGATGTCATTACGTAACCTCTGTACCACACCAGATATCAAAGAGATCCTGATTAGGAATATGGCAAACAAACAAAACAGCATTAACATGGGTGAAAATGTTTCTTTAGTATGGTGTATGGTCTCCTCGAATGGCCAGCACTGCCTCACAGCTGTGTGGCATTGATGCAATGAGGTTAGCAATGAGTTCTTGGGAGATACGTGGCCACTCTTCCATAAGAGCAATGTGCAGCTCTGGAACAGTTGTGGGAGATGCTGGTCTGGCTGCAATGCGCCTGCCTAATGCATCCCACATATGCTCAATCGGATTTAAGTCCGGGGAGGAAGCTGGCCATTGCATACGCTCGATACCCTCACCTTCCAGCATGTCGTCCACCAAGCCAGGTCTGTGGGGTCGTGCATTATCGTCCATAAAAGAAAAGAATCACCTATGGCACCAGCATAAGGCACGACAAAAGGTCGGATAATCTCATCTCTATACCTTACCGCAGTCAAAGTACCACCTTGGATGACGTAGAGGTCCGTACGTCCACCACTACTGACTCCTGCCCACACCATCAATCCACCGCCACCATATGGGGATCTTTCACGTACAAAAGCTCGATCGTTTCGTGTCCCTTTTTCCCTCCAGATGAATACACGCCGACTATCACATTCCACGTTGAATCGCGACTCACCAGAAAAAAGAACTGATCTCCATTCGGCATGCCTCCACCCACGATGTTCCTCCGCCCAGTTTCTGCGATCTCTACGGTTTGTTGAGTTAACCTGGTACACACCATGGGCCTACGGGCATAGAGACCACTTCCATGCAGTCGATTAGGGACAGTTTGAGTTGACACCCTGCGTCCTGTTGCTGTTTGAAGTGTATTTCGCAGTTGAGTTGCATTCTGCTGTCTATTCCGACGGGCTGTTAACATGAGGTAACGGTCATCCCTTGCTGTTGATGCCCGTGGTCGACTTGTCCGGCTCTTCTGTGAACAGTATCTTTTCTTTGAAAACGATTCCAAAGTCTGGAAATCACGCTTTGAGACACCCCAATGGCTTGTGCCACCTCTTGTTGTGTCTGTCCAGCTTCCATCCTTCCTATGACCCTCCAAGCCATTGGTTCAGGTAAATCACGTTGTCGAGGCATTACTGTCCCTAAGGCAAGTCATTCACTAACTGAAAACTGGACTGGATTTAAAAACAGCAACAAAACATTCACCTCCACACCACCCTTTCACATCAACAGTACAGACACTGCCCTCTGGTGTGGTACCGAGGTTACGTAACAACTTCAAACTCTTGTTTACATTATCCTGGAGTAATAGAAAGTGATTGCATCTAATACTATTCCAAAAAACATAGTCTTAATAGGTAATTCTACAATATCCCCTAATTTTTTTGAGCAGTGTATATCCCTGGGAATAAGATTTCAAGGCATGTTCAGGTTGTTTATGAACAGTTTTAAATGATGACCACAATATAGTGTGGAATGAAATTTGCGGGGAATAAAAGGATGTGGACGAAAGTATAGTTACTGAGTGGAAACGAAACTGCACACTTTAATTTCAGGACACGCGCCTAAGAGACATTTTTAACGCTGACGAAACGGGATTGTTTTACCGTCGAAGTCGCTCATACATAGGCCCTACTATGCTTCACTTTCTAGCGGTGCTCTATAATCTAAGATTGTTTAATATTTTTTGTTTTTTATAAAGCGGAATCTTGTCTAATGTGGAAAAAAATATTGGTCCCATGCGATTCCGCTTTCAACAAGTTTTACTGTATATATACGTATATAGATAGGCCTAGTTAGTTTGTAATAAACTTAATAAAACTTGTTTTGCTTTTAGATATTTATAATATTGTTCAGATACTAATACTCGTATTACTTTTATTGTGCTATAACGCAATCTGTTTATCATATATTATTTTAATCTGGGGTGGAATTAGTGAGGCTGTAGAATTTATATATTAGCCTATAAAAAGTATTTTAAGAATTATTTTTAATCTCAAACCTAGGAAATCCCTCACGGATACTTCTAAAAATGTTAACCTTCATTTATTTAAGAACAAATGAGTCTCGTAGATTGCGATGTTCAATGCATGTGGTACGAATGGGGAAAAGAAAAGAGCGATATGGGAACTTTTTTCAGAAAAAAGAGGAAAAGCCCAGTAGGTAGGCCAAGAATTAAGTGGGACAATAGCATTACCAATTTTGAGGGATGTGAATGATACAAGGTATGATTGGAAAACATTAGCTCAGGATAGGGATTTGTGGAGAGTTTATATCCATGAACCTCCTGGTTCGATATTGTCATTGAGTTAAAACTAGTTAGTTGGTTCACTAATTTATTAATTTAATAATTAATTAATCTATCATAAAAATAATTTACACCCTTTAATCCTAAATAGATATCCAATATATTATTCAACAAGACATAGGACTTTTAATAATAGGAAAGGTAAATATAAAAAGCCTTAGGGGCCTATTGGGGTAGTAGTAGCTGAAGGCTCCTACTTTTATAGACAATTGACACGAGATATCAGCTCTATGTGGTGATCGCCTTTACCTCCAGAACATAGTCTTGTGCAGTACTCAAATTCCATTAGAGGCTGAGTTTACCCTAGAGCCATTATACACCAAGAGGTTTAGGTCTATTTAAAAATCCTATACCCATTGTGCCTGTACGTAACCTGCGATCTTCCGGCTTCCAGCGCATTGCCATAATCAACTACGCTGTGGCGTGCACCTATAAGTAAATATAAATAAATAAATATATATATATATATATATATATATTTATTTAATTTTAGTCCTCCCATTTGTCTGACTAGTAGGATTATTAATAATATACCTTATCATATTTTAAAGAGAAAAATTATACGCTCAGACCGGGACTTGAACCCGGGACCCTTGGTTTTCTAGTCCAAGTGCTCTACCATTTGAGCTACCTGAGCAAGTACCGATCTAAACGCAAATCTTTCTCTATATACGTTGAAATTCCCGCCCCAAATGCTTTGAAGCCTTTGCTTCTATCTTTGCAAATGGCGGCTCCTATATTAAGAAGACATATTTGGGAATTATACATTACATTATAAATGCCAGTACGGCTATTTTCGATGTTTTTATTATTAATTTCATACATCTCAATGATGGATAAATCATATTTTAAAGAGAAAAATTATACGCTCAGACCGGGACTTGAACCCGGGACCCTTGGTTTTCTAGTCCAAGTGCTCTACCATTTGAGCTACCTGAGCAAGTACCGATCTAAACGCAAATCTTTCTCTATATACGTTGAAATTCCCGCCCCAAATGCTTTGAAGCCTTTGCTTCTATCTTTGCAAATGGCGGCTCCTATATTAAGAAGACATATTTGGGAATTATACATTACATTATAAATGCCAGTACGGCTATTTTCGATGTTTTTATTATTAATTTCATACATCTCAATGATGGATAAATCATATTTTAAAGAGAAAAATTATACGCTCAGACCGGGACTTGAACCCGGGACCCTTGGTTTTCTAGTCCAAGTGCTCTACCATTTGAGCTACCTGAGCAAGTACCGATCTAAACGCAAATCTTTCTCTATATACGTTGAAATTCCCGCCCCAAATGCTTTGAAGCCTTTGCTTCTATCTTTGCAAATGGCGGCTCCTATATTAAGACTAGAAAACCAAGGGTCCCGGGTTCAAGTCCCGGTCTGAGCGTATAATTTTTCTCTTTAAAATATGATTTATCCATCATTGAGATGTATGAAATTAATAATAAAAACATCGAAAATAGCCGTACTGGCATTTATAATGTAATGTATAATTCCCAAATATGTCTTCTTAATATAGGAGCCGCCATTTGCAAAGATAGAAGCAAAGGCTTCAAAGCATTTGGGGCGGGAATTTCAACGTATATAGAGAAAGATTTGCGTTTAGATCGGTACTTGCTCAGGTAGCTCAAATGGTAGAGCACTTGGACTAGAAAACCAAGGGTCCCGGGTTCAAGTCCCGGTCTGAGCGTATAATTTTTCTCTTTAAAATATGATTTATCCATCATTGAGATGTATGAAATTAATAATAAAAACATCGAAAATAGCCGTACTGGCATTTATAATGTAATGTATAATTCCCAAATATGTCTTCTTAATATAGGAGCCGCCATTTGCAAAGATAGAAGCAAAGGCTTCAAAGCATTTGGGGCGGGAATTTCAACGTATATAGAGAAAGATTTGCGTTTAGATCGGTACTTGCTCAGGTAGCTCAAATGGTAGAGCACTTGGACTAGAAAACCAAGGGTCCCGGGTTCAAGTCCCGGTCTGAGCGTATAATTTTTCTCTTTAAAATATGATTTATCCATCATTGAGATGTATGAAATTAATAATAAAAACATCGAATGTACCTTATGAATTAATACATATAATCGACATAAATCTGTTCAAAAATAATTTTATTCATATATAGTTCATTTACTTTTTTATGATCTTTTTAGGTGTGTGCTTATTTTATTTGACGTGTCTATCTGTGCTTTTTGTAGCTTCATATAAATTACATATGTATCTAAAAGTTAAAAAATAACAATAAAATCAATGCGCTTTAAATTCCCTCAAATTTATTTTTTAGAACTGTTTTAAATTATTTCATAGAGATGTAAGTGCTTACTACCCTTCAGAATTATGGTCCAACCAACATTACGAACGAAGATTGTTTTATTTCGTTATTAATATTTAATTTAATATTGATTTAATTTAATTTTAATATTTAATTTAATCATAAGTTAATTAATATCTGCTTGTCAGTTGGAATACATATTTCAAAAGAAATTTTCACAGTGTATCACTGTGCGATGATTTCGTATCTGATATAACATTATCATTAAATGTATTATAACATTGATTAATGTAGATTACGCATTTCTAATTCGGTATTATTTTTAATTTAGCTGTAGTAAATTTTTAAGTATCTTATGTGTCGTTTAAAATATTATAAAATAGTTCATAGTGAGGAAGGTAAATTCCTTTTTACCGAAAAGAGGAAAAACATGCAATAAAAAAAACTTGAATGAAAGTCATGGCCTGGAAGAATAATGATTTAGGGCGTGTTGAAGTGAAGAACATTCCACTTTTAGAGTGTTCAGTGATTATATTCGGAACATGGACTCTTACTTTAAGGGAGGAAAGGAGATTACAAGTATTTGAGAATAAAGTTTTTAGGAAAATTTTTGGACCAAAGAGAGATGAACAGACAGGTGAATGGAGAAGACTTCATAACAATGAACTACATGGTCTTTATAGGAAGCCAGATATAATAAGAAGAGTTAAGTCTCGTAGACTGCAATGGGCAGGACATGTTGCATGTATGGGGAATGAAAGACTTGCATGGAAGCTTCTTATAGGAAAGCCAGAGGGAAAACGCCCAGTTGGTAGGCCAAGAATGAGATGGGAGAATAACATTAACTGTGATTTGAGGGAAGTAGATTATACAGGGGATGATTGGAAAGCATTTTAGCTCAGGATAGGGATGTATGGAGAGCTTATGTCCGCGCGGCCATGAACCTACGGGTTCGATAGTGCCAGTGAGTAAGTAAGTAAGTAAGTGATTATATTATCTTTAAATTTGATTGTAAACAATATAAATAAATAATCATGAGTAAAAACTGAAGTAAAACTCAACTAGGCCTTAATATGTGATTATATTCTACATCTATACATTAATACGTGAAGAAAAATCTTTGTAATCCCTTTTTAAGCAGATTGCGCACACGGAGGAGTGTGATATTTGACATCATTAAAGTTCATATAGAGAAGAAGTGCAGAAAAATAAAATGTATGTATAATAGCCTATGTGTTACAAATAAATTAAATTAAATTAAACAAAATAAAATAAATTGTCTCTAAGGAATTTGTGTGTATTAATCATCCATTTGTTTACTCATTTATTTACGTTAATACTGAAAGTGCATTGTTGTAAAAGAAAATTGTGCAAGCAGCAATGTGAATTGACTTACTCTCATGTATTTATTATTAGTGGTTTATTATTATAGGCCAGTCATATAGGTAAAAAATAATGGTCAACCTCGGAATGAGAGATAATAAGCTGAAAACTCGTATAGACCTTCATTTTGGCATTCTAAAAGTTGTCTCAAAAGTTTCATAAAATCTCGTGTCCGCGTCTTAAGATATTCAAGGTCAAAGGTCAAAAAAGTTGTTTTTCCTTTTTTTGCAAATATCTCGTTTCCTATGGCTTTAATGCTATCTATATTTATCATAAATATTGTAGAGAATAAAATTCTCTACAACTTTTGTTTAAAATATTTTTTATACATTAAAATGTTTTTGAGATAGAGGGCGGTGAACGCGCAGCGCTTAGCTATGTACAGCAAAATGCAAGATCAACTGTTAGTCGCGTTATATAATACGCCGTATAAAGTCTATAAACCTTAAAAAAAACATGTAGTTATAAACAATTTGCATTTTTATTAATTATTACATTACATTAAGTAATATTTACCATTAATCAAAAATATATTTTTTATAACACTTACCTGTTCATGTAGTTCAAAAGTTGACTGATATACTTAAAGAATATTTTAATTATATTCTATTATTATATATACTAATCACATTCGTATAATAGGGATCGGCAGGCCCAGGTATAACCTTTAGAGAAAGAAACAAATTTGAAGGTTTATACATTTTAAAGCAAATGTACTTAATTTTTTCTACTTAAAATGTAATTAGCATATATTAAAATATAATTAAAGTAAGTCTATAATTTCAGCTAACTATTTTTTAATTACACGAACAGATGAGGGTTATTAAAAAATATATACTCGGTTAATGAAAAATATTGTTACTTAATGTAACGTAATAATTAAAAGCGCAAATTGTTTATAACTA
Source organism: Diploptera punctata (assembly GCA_030220185.1). Lineage (NCBI taxonomy): Eukaryota > Metazoa > Arthropoda > Insecta > Blattodea > Blaberidae > Diploptera > Diploptera punctata. Next base: position 314,931 of record JASPKZ010006811.1, on the reverse strand, counting down.
TATATTTTTTTAAGGTTTATAGACTTTATACGGCGTATTATATAACGTGACTAACGATTGACCTTGCATTATGCTGTAGATAGCTAAGCGCTGCGCTTTCACCGCCCTCTATCTAAAAACGGTTTGATGTATAAAAAAAATGGTTTAAACAAAAGTTGTAGAAAATTTTATTCTCTATTTATTTATAATAAATGTAAATAGCATTAAAGCCATAGGAAGCTAGATATTTGCAACGCGGACACGAGATTTTGTGAGACTTTTTTTTCAACTTTTGGAATGTCAAAATGAAGGTTTGTACGAGTTTTCAGCTTATTATCTCTCATTCCGAGATGAAACCCCTAATATGACTGGACTAATTAGTGATTTAATAAGTGAAAACGTTTTATTATTTAAATTTAAATTAAGCCCCGTCTAATCTTTGTTTCAGTAATTTCATTACATGTTTATTTTATATTTACATATTCCCACCTATTTCCATTATGCCTCGACATTGAACATTGACGAGTTGGAGTGAGAGACAAAGAAGTACACATAATAATAGGCCAAATACAAATTTAAATAGTATACAAATGTCAAATGACGCGTTATTGTTTTTAAATATGGCTTAGCCAAGCTATACCACATATTTCCTGTCGTTCGTATTATTAAAATAAATACAAAATTAATGCATAATGACGTATTTGATAAATTAAAAAAGTTAATGAATTATGTCGAATTTCTACCGCTGGGTGACCACCAGACAAGAGATATCAAATGAAGACGTTTGATATTAAAACTGTGATGTGGGTAGCGATCTAGAAACTACAAAAAAGTAAAATAGAAGATTAGATTAGGTTGGTTGAGCTGAATATAAGATAATAGAATTATCTAGTATGCTAACTTTGCCGCAAAAGTCATGAGAAGCGTATATTGAAGAAGAAAAAAAAGTCAGTTGAGTTTTTGAAAAGTAAGTTATTAAATCATTGCTGTCAAATATGCATTAATATAATTTAGATTAGGGCTATATTTTTATGATAATGGTTTGACTGTCTTATGGTTCTAAGGCTCAGCTTTATATATTTATATATCAATTTACCTTCTGTTTGTATATCCATCCACGAAGAAATTTAACTATAAAATAAATTGATCTTCTTCTTGGCACTACGTTCTTCGAAGAACCTTGGACTCCTTTATAACATATATCAATTCTTCTGTATTCATAGTTCTCTGTCTCCATATTTTAACCTTCAGTTTTCTAGAGTCTTCTTCAATCTTATGCAATCATCTTAGTTTCTATCTTCTAAACTATCTTCTTCCTTCTGGTTTCTCTTCTAAAATCGTCCTTGCTCTTCTTTCCTGCTCCATCCGCAACACATATCCTACCCATTCCAGTATATTTCTTCTAATACAGTATCTCCTACCAGATCTAAATCCCTATATATATTTTTTTTTTTTTAATTCCTGGTTCGTTCTAATTCTCAACGTATCTTGTTCCTGTACTGCTCCATATATCCTTCTTTAGCATTTTTCTTTCTCATGTATTTCATATGAACTTATATTTTTTCTGATAATGTCTATGTTTCACTTCCAAACATAACTATTGGTTTTATATGTTTTAATGTTTGCTCGAACCTCTTCACATAATTCATTTTTAAAGGTAATTAGAGAATACTAGAGAATATTTAATACTATCAACTTTCTCAAATTTTGACCATCTAGTACTATATATAGAATAGAATAGATTTAGAATTAGAATAGATTTATTTAGCCTGGTGGAGTTAAGGCCATGTGGCCTTCTCTTCCACTCACCAGAACAAACATATGTTACATATGAATACAAAAAAATACAATAATAGCCATATTAGACAGGACAAACATATGTTACATATAAATACAAAAAAAATTACAATAATAGTCATATTAAACAGGACAAACATTATGTTACATATGAATACAAAAAAAAATTACAATAATAGTCATATTGAACAATTGAAAATAATGTCTTATAATACAATGAAACTAAATACAATTAAAATTAAATGAATGATACAATGAATAAAAAAAGGAATATCAGCTCGAATCTACTATACATAAAAAGAAAAGAAAAAAATACAAAGAAAGTAATAAACTACAATGAATTAATCTATGCTTTTTATACAAGGCATGAGATTGGTTTGTGAATAAATTTATACTTAGATAAAATGAAAGATCGTCTCGGCGGTAACACTTCAGGTTATATCCCATAGATATTTTATTTGTGTATGCGGTCTAAAAGCCTCTTGAGGTGAATGAATAGTTATTTGAAATTAGAAGTAGCGAAATCTTATCACATTAACTGAGGTTTCAGAAAAATAGGTTTCAGAAATCCGGTCACACACGTTTATATCAAGGCCTACTATATTCTGCATAGCACTCATAGCACTTACAGCTACCATTTCAGTTGGCCTCAGCTCTTCGGAAGTTTCGTGCGATGGATTTATTGTTATTAAATTTAAACAAATCACTATTATCTGTCCAACATAGAAGCACACTTTGACATGTATTACTCCGCGCAGCACGTGTAAGCGTGCAGGCGAACTCTGTCAGCTGTTTGTTACAAGCGATAAATTAATGAACAACAGTCGTTTTAATTTTTAAAGTTGCAGTTTATATTAACATTTACAATGGTATGTGGAAAAGTAATTAAATTATAATTGATAATATTAAACAAATTAATTCAAATTAAATATTTAAATTAAAATAACTGTACTTACAGTAATAAAATAAAAAACCTATGCACCTTGTAATGAACTCCACACTTCAAAAAATTGTGCACCACACTTAATACAAGTTTAGGCCTTTTCCTCTTTTTGTTGGGCGTTTTGATATTACCATTTTTTTAAATTCCCTAAGAATATGTACAACACTACTCTCTGACACACCACTATATTCTGCAGTTAATTTAACTTTATAGTTCACTATAGTGCCAGTATTATGCTCCATAAACTTACAAAATACATTTAACACCGTTTTTAATTACTATTTAACAATTTCCCTTTGTGCTTCTAATAATTTTGATCGCACATTTTATCGCCGCCATATTTGTAACTGGCATTCAACTTCCTCTCAATAATTGTTCAGTTTCAAACAAATGCGAATGTTTAGTTAGTCTCCGACCTACGAAGAAATATGTATATATATACTGTATTCTAATCAAATATAGTTAACATAAATAGCTTTAAATACGTGGTTATATTAATCGAGTACATGGTTTATTTTTTCGTTTCTGGTGAACTGTGCTTTGGTCATTAACGAATCGCAGTAACTGCAACAGTCATGTGCTTCGTGGATTATAGGTCGCGCAAGGGATTTTGAAGAATGTCCTTGACCGTAAATCCAATCGGAGAGCCTATCCAGACTGCTCAGCTGTGAATTCTCTGCCTGCCACGCGTACAAACAAAACAGTTCATCTTACAAAACATGTACAGTCCATAGAGAATTATAGTGAGACGCGGATGTGTTGATTTTATATTTTAAACCGTAGACTATAATTAAAATATTTTGTACACTTGCTGCCTGAAGTCTTAAAATTATAGTGCAATCAGAATATCGGGCCTTCTCAACGTGGAGCCGCTACTTATTATAGCCACCCAAATGTCTCATGATGCTGGATGGGCACCGGTCCCATACTGGCAGAAATTCCTTGAGAACATTTCTTCCCCCATGGAGACTCGATCCAGCGCAAGTCCCGTAGCTCTGCGCCAAGACATCTTGTCTTAATCACATGGCTAAGGCGCGGGGAAGACTATAGATGGTTTAAATTAAAGTGACATTTAGTGGTTATTTAAAACATTAACAGAGAGATATAAACCAAATATAGAGTGTGTGTGTGTGTGTGTATATATATATATATATATATATATAGTGAATATACTTCCTCCACGTATAAAGATGTCCTAACTCACGGGCACTATCGAACCCGTAGGTTCATGGCCGCGCGGACATAAGCTCTCCATACATCCCTATCCTGAGCTAATGTTTTTCAATCATTCCCTGTAAAATCTACGTCCCTCAATTCATAGTTAATGTTATTCTCCCACCAACTGGGCGTTTTCCCTCTGGTTTTCGGACAAGAAGCTTCCATGCACGTATTTCATTCCCCATTCGTGCCACATGTCCTGCCCATCGCAGTCTACGATAAAGATTACCTATATTAATTAATTTTTGTAGCGAGATTTTAAAAATATTTAGCAGTGACTGTATTTGATATTCGCTAGCGAGGGGGGAGTTAGCAATAACGTGTGGTCATACTTCCTATTGGCTGAGACCTACAACTGGTTAGTACAGGACTCGCATCTAAGCTCTCATTACAAATTTAATTCCTCAGGAATCATTGCTACACCTATACCCGCCCATTTATTTTCCTGAAGTATCTTTCTTAGACTGGACAGAAATTAGTAACACTATGGTAATCCATTGATTATCATAAGTAATGCCACGAGTGATTTCCAATTTATCTAGAGAATTTGAAAATCAAGAGTGGCATTTGTTAGGACTATTTAACGAATAAAATTAAGCTGTATACTAACAAATCATTGTTTAACTATAGTTATTTTAAAATATTTATGTATTTAATGTAAACGGCGATGTTTGAAAACAAATCAGAAATGTGAGGTTATGTTCATTCACTGTTGCTTGATCATATTATTTATTGCCAAATAAGATCGCAATATTGTAAGAGTGCACCCAAGTGGAGAAATAATGAAATACACCAAACTATATATCATAATCAACATTACGGGTTATTCATTTATTTTTTAGTAAACAACTCAGTAAAATCAAAGAATATTTTAATTAGTTGCTATATTCAATGTATTTGTTGGAGAAAAATAATGCTTTGACCTGTTCAGAACATTAAAAAGGAGGAGCTTTCTTTATCACAAAAGCAGGAGCTGATAAAGAGAAATCGATAAAGAGCGAGGTGAAACACGACTGTCATTGGTTGTAAAACAAAATTCATTGAAACGTGATTGGCCATTGACTAGCATTTGTGGCATGTGTTAAATAGCCAATTATAACAGTCCTCCACATTAATTAACCGTAATAACCGCAGTACTGGAGCGTGGTTGTCATCGCGTTTCTCCCGATTTTGAAGTAAAAACCTCTGGAGGATGTTACTGTGATGCACGGTTGTGGTCTCCAAGGGCTCATAACTCTGTCGATTAGAGCCCGGACTCACGTCCTTATAAAGCTCTGCACAGAAAACACAAAATAAAAGCTCCCGCCCCTAATGACGTCACGTATCGTAATCCAATTTACGGGGTGGAGAAAATACCAGAGCACGGGGAGGATGACTTTCCGAGAGTAGGGGGAGAATCTTCAAGTAACTAAAACTTTGAGGAAAGTGTACTAGTAGGTCTACCACAGATGTGTGTGTGTGTGTGTGTGTGTGTGTGTGTGTGTGTGTGTGTGTGTGTGTGTGTGTCAGCTTAGCGTACTGATGATGATTTTCTTCCATTCGGGAGCAAACCGACTCATCCTCCTTGTTCATATCGTGAGCGAAGGTTCGAGTCCAATAAACTGTTCCATGTCGCATCATTACCTACCTTCTGACGACTCCGCCAGCACTGAGTTGAATTGCAATATTACATTTGAGAAACTAAGCGAAAACATTGTGCAAATATGGCTCCAGATTATGGGATCCTCTGTGATGTAACCACTAAGACCTCAAAATAAACTAATTAATAACATAATCTACTATTATGAATAGCAATAAGAATATCGCTGATGGAGTGTGCTAGCAACACCGTTGGCTCTTAGGGATTCGATTCCCGGTCAGGTTGAATTTCCAATTGAGGTTTTTTTTTAAATTTATACTCTCCATAACTTGTCAGAATATAAAAATCAATAACAAAATAAAGTACCTAGACGTACAATAACAAAACCCGAAACTACTTGAAATAACCATTTACGGAAAGCCTACAATAAATACACTTGCTATCAACAATAACTCAATACATCCTTACCAGCAGAAAATTATCACTTTCAATAGTTTGATAAATAGGATGTTAAAACTGTCTTTAAATAAAGCAAATTACAACAAAGAACTGAAATATATTTTAAAAATTGCAACAAATAACAGCTTCTATGAACAAATTATATAAATAAATAAATAAATAAATAAATATATATATATATATATATATATATTCAAATACCCCAGGTTTGTCTTTCGACATTCCTGGTTTCTCTCCTGGCATGGTGTACTCGTAACCCACTTCTGAGGTTGGGGCGCCTGGAAGGCGGGATTACGTTGCCCCGATGATATGATGGGTGATAATGATGCGCCAGGAGAGTCCCTAATCCTATGTTTAACCTAAGATGAATATGAATGATGATGATTGCGATGGCCATATGATTTCGGGGATCGTTTGTGGGCCTTAAAGTTTTCCTGACATTTGTCTTACAGGTGAGGAAAACCTCCGATAAAAACCTCACCCAGAAAAACTGTCCCGACCGGGGATCGAACCCGGGCCCGCTGGGTTACAAGGCAGCACGCTACCCCGAGACCACTGCGGTGGACACAAATTATATATAAACCCGTAAAAAAAGGAATAATACAAAAATTACTGAACATAACCAAACTCGAAAAAGAATATATCTTAATATATAAAAAATTACGTGTCACATTGTTTGTCCGCGATGGAATCCTAAACTATTGAACCGATTTTAATAAAATTTTGCACACTGTGTGCAATTTGATCCAACTTGAGACTTAGGGAAGTTTATAACTAAATTTATAGTCGCATTATTTTTATTGCAAATTATTTGTTTTATTATTTAACAGAGAGTTATAATTAGAGCGAGGAATTATATGAAGAAAATTACACGAAAATATGAAATCATAAAGACAAAATATGAAAAATATGAAAATTATAACGCAAAAATATTATGAAGCTACTATTTTCTATATATACATATATTTATATACATAGGCCCACTATAACTTATAAGTGTACATACCAGCACATAAATGAGACAAACATAACTTATTTATAGCTCAAGAAATCAAGATATTCACTGTATTTCAATTTTAATTAGCTTTTTCATTAATTCTGACCCAATATAAAATATATTCATGATCTGAAACAATTTTAATGGATCACGCCATAGTGTAGTTGTATAAGGAAACGTGGTACAAACAGGAAAGTCGTGGGTTCGAGTCTCGATATTGTCAAGATTTTTAGCTGGACCAGACCTTCTGGTGGCATTGTGGACTTGGGGTCTCAGATCCTAATGGAAGTGAGTACTAGATGCATGTTCTGGGCACAAATGCGGCCATAAGGTAGATCCGACAATCCGGCAGACATCTGGTGTCTATTTGTCTAGAAAGATGGGAGCTTCAACATGCCACTACCCCCAAAGGACTCCCAAGACTGTAGTGGAATCACTTTACCTTCATAAATAAAAACTGAGAGGTTATATATAATGCAATTAATTAATGTACTGAATGATATTTAATTATGAAATCCAAACATATACAAGAAAGAAAAAATTGTAACCAAAACAAGCAGGTTTCCATGAAATATAGCACTAACAAAGTTTAGAACGGGTGTAGTTTGGATTATTGCTGTTTTTACATTGCATAAAGATATTAAATTCCTGGAGATGCAAGTGTAACAATAACATTAAATTGGACGATTTAAAATACAAGTAAAACATTCCGGATGTCATATTTGGAGAAACAAGATATTAAAAGTTATTAGTCCATAATTGATTCCAGGTATTGTTTCAGTACTCTCTTTGCAATTAATGTTACATTTAATATTGAACTTCAAACATGGTGAAATGTAGTTAAGAATTATTCTAACATTTTTTTTTCATGAAATGGGTTTAACAGGTCCATAATCTTTGTCTAATTGTGTTTTGAACAATCCAATTGTCAATTCTGTTTGTAATACACAGACTTTTTTTCTATATTTTCTGATAGTAAACTATAAGGCCTGTTGGTCAAAATTGTTTTGCACGATGAAAAATTATGCTCAACATCACACAATGTTAAGGCAGCATACTTGTATCATGCTATATTCGATAGTTTGATGCCCTTACCTACATGAACTTTACTAATTTCACAAACCACTTAAACGGAAATGAGTACCAGACGCTTGTTCTGGGGGTACAGGCGGCCGTCATGCAGGGCTGACATCAAGTGCCGATTGTCCAGAAAAAGTGGTAGCCTTATCCTCCTACTACCCCAAGGACCTCTTGAGGCCTTTAGTGGGATTACTTTACTTTACTGCTTCAAGTTACCAGCAGTCTCTCCTATACAGGGTGGACCGCTCGAATGGACCTAATTTCAATTGCTTGTTACTGGCAAACGGTTGAAGATAGAAACTTAAAACAACGTTCATATTACAGAAAAACTCACCAAGTTTTGATATCCAGATCACCACATCTCTATATGAGCCCCAGCAGTCACTGTGACGATATCAAAGCGATGAACAATTTCTTGCCAAGTACGTTGGAGTATGTCTTCTGGAATGTTCTCAATAGCCTCTATGATGCGCTCACGAAGATCACGAAGGTCTTTGACTGGGGTGGTGTAAACTTTATCTTTGACATAGCCCCAGAGAAAGAAATCCAGTGGTGTTTAAATCGGGAGATCTCGGGGGCCACGCGATTGGTCCTCCCCTACCAATCCAACGGCCAGGGAAAATGTTGTCCAAAGTCGTACGAACTTCATTGGACCAGTGGGGAGGAGCACCATCTTGCTGGAAAACGATGTTAGGCTGCAGTTGTTCAATTTGTGGAAAGAAGAACTGCTCCAGCATGTCAAGATATGTGGTACCACGAACAGTTTTCTCGGCGAAGAAAAACGGTCCAATGACCTTATTATGTGACAAACTGCACCAAACATTCATCTTCGGACTATCACGAACATGCTCTTGAATAGCGTGAGGATTCTCCGATCCCCAGATCCGCACATTATGCCGGTTTACCTTGCCTGACAAATGGAAAGTGGCTTCGTCCGAGAAGAAAATCTTGGTCATGAAGTCAGGATCAGCGCCGAGACGGTCCAGCATCGTATTGGCGAATTCCACTCGTTTCGGCATGTCATTCGGCTCCAGACGTTGCACTAACTGCACTTTATATGCGTGCAGTTTGAGGCGTTTGTGGACAATCCGTTGTAATGTCGATTTTGGTATTTGAAGTTCCCGCGAAGCTCTTCTTAATGACTTCCGGGGGCTTCGTTCAAATGCGGCTTGAACATTTGCTACCATTTCATCGGATGCTCTGCGACCACCACCATGCTTCTTCAACACAGATCCTGTAGCTAATAATGTATCACGCCACTTCTTTATGCTTCTAGCAGTTGGAGCATCACGGTTAAACACACGCCGGAACTCCCTTTGAACTGTAATGATTGATTTAAACTCCGCATACCACAAAACAGCTTGCGCTTTCATCTGCGGAGTCGCCATTTTCACAAACAATTAAATCTAAGAACGAGAAACGTATCTTTGTGCCATCTACCGACAGGATTCGAAACTTGGTGAGTTTTTCTGTACTATGAACGTTGTTTTAAGTTTCTATCTTCAACCGTTTGCCAGTAACAAGCAATTGAAATTAGGTCCATTCGAGCGGTCCACCCTGTATTTAAATGCTGTAATCTGTTCAGAAAGTAAGGACTGCTCTCAGGTAACAATAACGAGTGACAGCTATTTTACCTGACTATAGAATATTCCAACATTCTTTTCCTTATTCATCTAGGTTCATGTTCTTGTCTGGGGATCGAGTTTAGGACAGAAACCTCCATCTAACACTGTCACTCTGTGACTCCTCATCTAATTATTTGCTTTTATAAAATCTATCTATCTTGTTCAGAAGGAATACTGAAGAATTTTCACTTGTCTACCACGTTACACTGTCAAAAATTACATAAATACATTTATTTCAAAAAATATTTTAATGAATTCCTAGAACTTTTATTGAAAAAAAAGTACGGGAATTTGAAAGTTGAAAAATGTTAAGGAGTATGAAATTTTCACTAAAATATGAACATTTTGCTAAAATATTATGAAATATGAAGTTTTTTGTTGGTCTTATTTGATTCTACATATCATGAAATGTAAAGATACTTAGTCTCAGCGCTCTCTAACAAATAGTTTAAAACATGAAATTTTATAAAATTCCGCGCTCTAGTTATCTGTGAGTTGCATACGATTCTAACAGATGGCCGTGTAAGGTAATTGGTTTATTACTTAACCAGGTGGCTGTGCTGTTTGTTGCAACCGCGAATTTCAATTGAATTACAAATATTGATTATTTCATAATTTAAGTGTGTTTGTGTTTATTTTATTTTCTGTATATTTTATTAATTATATTAATTTCGTGTGTAAGTATTAGTTTTAAGTATTCTGGCTGAAAGACTGCAACTTAATTAAAATTTAACTGGACCGAGAAGCGAACATTGAACGATATGGCGAATCAGTTCTAGAGACCATGAATTATAAGATATCAAGTGAATTTCCGCAAATTGGTATAGGCCTACGTGACATAAATCTTACATTTAAGAAGAATGTCAATTTAAAAACATATGAAGGTCCTAAGGAACGGAATAACAGAACTGTAAGTCTGTTAGTTATAATAATATGCCTAATATTACAGAAACAATCTCCATGCCTCAATTAAATGAAAAACAAGATGACTATAATATATCACAAGATTATATTACTATACAGAGACTTCTTGATGATGATGAGAATCCAAACTGCCAACAAGTTCGTAGAAAAAAAGGAAAGTATAATGAAATCAGCAAGCCTCCTCAAAATATTCCATCAATAAATGTATATAATCCTTATGATACACTTATGGATGATACTGAGAATGCAGACAACATAAATTCTTCTCAATCAACAAAACCACTTCCACATAAACCACCACCCATATTTATACCGGGTGTAGTTAACGTACCAGAACTAAAAAATTGTGTAAAACAAAAACTTTCTGATTTACATTTCTCACTTAGTTTACTACAACATAATTTAACATATACCTTAGCCACAGCAACGCGTGGCCGGGACTTCTATATATCTATCTGCTATTCGGGGCGGAAACAAATCCAACAAATCAAAGATCATAAAAATCGGCCTAGCCGTTCTTGAGTTATAAATAGTGAAACGAATCCGACTTTGTTTTATATATATATAACTCAAGAACGGCTGGACCGATTTGTATGATCTTTGATTTCCTATAGGAAATGAAATAATGAAATTAGCTAAAACTCTGAAAAAAAAAACTAGATAAAACATAAATATAGCACACAATACTGAAAATAAATAATACAATAAACAACGGCATGGAAGAAAACAATATATTTAACAATAAAGGAGTTTATAAATGGACATAAATTAAAGGAAATAACGATTTGATTTTAAATGAGAATATACCCAGCACATACAACCATTTGTACGCCATTATACAAAACAACAGTCAATATCTCTGTCAATATCTCAATCAATTTGTTAAACTATCATTCCATTAATAATCAACTAGAAGCTACTTACTTTATTTTATATCATTTTAATTTCATTATATTCTATGTTTTTGTTAGTATTCGCTAGTATTAGATCACATCGTCATTCTCTTTTGTTTAGTCTGTATTTTAATAATATATTAAAATGGTAATATGTATGTAATTTTTGTATAATTCTACTATTCGCTGGTTGATTCGGAGAGAAGGCCTTATGGCCTTAAGTCTGCCGGCTAAAATAAAGCATTATTATTATTATTATTATTATTATTATTATTATTATTATTATTATTATTATTATTATTATTATTATTATTATTATCTCATATCCCTTTACTGAATATGGAAGCCAATTTTCGAAAGACCTACAATTTTACAAGATCTCAGTTGAGGACCACGGTACCTGTCAGGTCTTCTTCTTAATAAGGCGCTACATCTGCTTTGGCATTCTCATCGGGTTTTTTTTTCACACTTTTCTATTCTGGACACATTTGTTCCAATTTTTTATCTTCATCAATTTTATATAATTTACAACCTCATCTTCCCATCGTTTTTTTGGTTCGTCCAATACATTTAGAGATTAATGGTTTCCACTTGTAGAGCTTTTTTTACCATCCTTTCATCGTCCATTTTATATATGTGTCCAATCCAGCTTAATGTTTGTACTTTAATGAAGTTAATTATATTCAAGTTTTTGATAAAGGTACTTATTTTAATATTTTATTTTATGACTTTACCTCAAATGAATTTTATTATGAATTCATTAGTATTGATATTATAATTTATTTTTAAATTTGTACTACAGTCATCATCATCATTATCATCTTCATGGTAGGCCGTCGGCCTGTTCCGCTCTCAGAAATCACCTTCCCATCGTCTTCTAGAACGTCCCACATCTCTATAGCCTTGAGGTTGGTACAACAGTACTTCCACTGAGAAATACGAGTAATATATTTTTTACTTGGGTAGGCTACAGTGTGCTTATAAATTCTCATCATTGTTAATAATCCTTCTGTACCCACTGTTTATAGGTCTAGTCTATTTATAGAGATATACACCAGTGTAATAATCACCATCAATGTCTTCTCGGAAACATAACTGATGTTAGAATAGTGGGCTCAAGTGTTCGCGTTGGCTCTCCTGTACCGGAGGTTGAAACCCCGTGTCGACCATTCTGACTGGGGTTTTTCTCTTGATTTTCCTCACACATCAAGGGAAATCCAGGTTGATCAAGAGTCATTCAGCAATTTCACTATTTCATACAATCATTTAAAGAATAAATATACCCGTTATTACTTTAGATGGTAAAGCGTGTGTAAGTAAATATTGAACAATAACCGCAGATCATAATCGAAGTAGGTAATAATGTTTATTTTTTTTTTACTTAAGCCAGATAATCAATTTTGTTTATAATTTTTTGCGCGATAGTGGTTTTTGTCGTACTCACCAGCAATAGCGACCGTTATTGACAGTTCAACTTCCTACATTTCGGGGTTGTCAACCTAAGTAACTATACTGTAATATTACATTTACACCCATGTGCGGGAAGTAAAACCACTGCCCTCTATGCATACTACGTACAATGTATATACAGAAAATATCCAAAAGATAGTGTTAATATACATTATACGAAACAAATCACTGCATTTTAAACGAACTGAACTTTATTTGAAACAATATAAAACAATAAACATATACTTGCGGCCATGTTATCAATAATTGTTCTCAAGGTCTCCTGTTTGTTTCAACATTGCCCACACTATTAACGATAATCAATTGTTTATAATGAACGCAAATTTCCAACAAAGATGTTATTATTTTATTATTATGTATTATTTTGAAAACACCATCGCGCAAAAAGTAATGTACAACGCACGTTTGTGAAGTGTTTTACAGAATCTCGGAAATGAAAAACCTTTTTCCTCGCTTCTGTAAAAACCACTTCCCAACCTCGCATCGTAATATATTATTGAAAATTTCTCTCTTTGCACACCCATTCAAAACATCGCAACATGATCTTAAAATGTTGATGTGTGCGAAGTAATAAAAACTGGTGTAAAAGATAGAACAAATATAAAATGGTGGTGGTGGTACTTCTGCTTTAAGTCATGGAATATTTCTATTGTAAAGGTGCAGGTGTTAGGAGACACTATCTTGAGGAAAACCAGCAGTGCTCTACGATATAGAGATGCTGTGGTTACCAGTGCAAACGTCGGCCTTGCATGTATTTCAATGGAAATTAACCATTCAATACTTGATGAGAAGAGAATGAAGCAGCCTGCAAGATGCGGGCAACTCATCTTGGATGTTGATGAGCCTCTGCAAGCTCTCGTCCTATTTTCTTTATTCAAGAGGGCATTTCCATCTCGCACAGAATACTATTTTCAAGACAAGCACTCTATTTCTGTTGGGTAATGAAAATTACCAACTTAGTAAATGTGTAAAATAGATATTTTATTTAACTGTTATTTCACTGATTTTATTTTAATTATGTACATATTTCCGTGGCATGGCAGCTCTGATGAACCAGACCAATTGAAAAAAGTTGCTGTCACTGGCTAGCAGATGACATGAAACGAGTTGACTGTAATACTGTAATATTATTTTTTGCGCGATAGTGCGTTTTGTTGTACTTACAGCAATGGCGACTATGATTGAAAGTTAAACTTCCTACATTTCGAGGTTGTCAACCTAAATAACTATATTTAACTTTTATAGGAATTAAACACTATGAGGTTTAATTTATGGTGAAATTAAACGTTTCTTACCTCTAAATTTTCTAAGTAGATCGCGATTTCGAGACCATAACGGTCTCATCTTCAGTACAATCTTGGCTACTGATGTTATGTCGATCGGAAGTAACTCTTCTTCTTCCCTCTTTATATGAGGAGAGGTAAGAAACATTTAATTTCACCATAAATAACTATACTGTAATAATATAACTATACTGTAATATTACATATTACAAACCACGTGTGGGAAGTAAAATCACTCCCTATATGTACTCTACGTACAATGTATATACACAAAATAACCAAAAGGTAGTGTTAATATACATTTTAAAAACAAATCACTGAATTTTAAATGAACTGAACTTTATTTGAAACAGTATAAAACAATAAATACGTACTTGCCGCCATTTTATTACTGATGGCGTCACGGCCTCCTGTAGTTTCAACTAATAAACATTGCCCACACTGTTAACGTTAGTCAGTTGTCTATAATGAACGAAAATATTTCCAACAAAGATGTTATTATTTTACTATTATTTATTATTTTAAAAACACCATCGTGCAACGCACGTTTGTGAAGTGTTTAATAGATTCTGAAATTAAAAACCTCGCAATCGCTCGGTTTTTAAACGTTTTCCTCGCTTCTGTAAAAACCACTTCCGGACCTCGATCGTAATATACTATTAATATTTGTTATAGTTGGATAGAGGTCCTTTCATTACACAATTGCATATTACAGACTACCATCGTTTACCATGAATTTTAAAATTACTGATAAAGTAGACTATTATTTAAAAAACTGGGTTGCTATAAATTACTGTATGTTTTGTATACATAACCAGATTCATACAGAACATATGCTAGTAGAATTAATAACATGACATTGTTTCTTCAAACTAAAGACACAACTGTGCCTGTATGTAAATGCGTATAGAGATTTTCAAGTTTATGTGTGGGGATTTATTAAAATTTTTTAAAATAATATTTACATTTAGATTTTTTGAGTATTTCTCTAAAACGTAATGTAATATAGTGAACTAGCAGATTGCCCGATGTTGCTCGAGTGTTTATTTATCTCATCGTTTTATTACCAATCAGATTTGCGGTCCCGAAAACTTTGGATTCAACACTACTCTCAGCCATTTCCGATATTTTATTCTTATATTTATTTTTTGCCACCTGTAACCGCCACGAAGATGGATTCGACATTGTATTTTCTTAGTATTTTATGTCATTCAATAGGCCTAACTGTTGGGACTGTCACAAATCAGATTAGTGACTCCGAAAACTATGGATTAGATATTAATCTCAGTTTTTTACATATTATTTTTCTAAAACCCTCTCACACCACTAGTGGTTCTAGGGGTCAAACTTGGGCTTAAATAACATATAGACTATCATCAATTAGATTAGCGACCCCGAAAACCTTAAATTCAACATTAACATCGGTCGCGTTCGTTTACTTCTAGATATCACCCCCTCATATGGATACTGGGAGTCTCTTATAGCTACTACCACAGAATCTTTTTCATTTTGTAGGTTATTTTTATATCTAGTTTGATTTAAATATTTTTCAAGGCATTCTTGACTTAGCTAGAATTTATATCGATCGTTTCGATTATTTTCTAATAAAATCTCTCTCAATCCCCTAATGGTTCAAGAGTCTTTTATCTTTACAGCCTCTTTTTCAGATTGTAATTCATATGTGTACCAAGTTTGGTTGAATTTGCTCCAGGTATTTGAGAGATGCTAGCATACACACACACACACACACACACACACACACACACACACACACACACATATATATATATATATATATATATATACAGGGTGTATCAAAAAGGATGGCGCAAACTTACATGGTTGAAAGTACACGATAATAGAAGCAACAATGTCCTAGTAAACATGGGTCCGCAAACGAGCCGTTTGAAAAGATAATTACGTATGTATGATTACAAGCCGCCACTGACTTCATTGTAAACACCGTCCTAGTTAGTGCAAATTAATTTGAATTTAGACTTTACTATTAATTTTTCATCTCATTTAGTACACATTTCACAGTTCACTTCATTTATGGGTTACCTGTTAAAGGAGGTGTTCGAAGCGTCTTCCTTGCATCTGGATGCAATACTGTGCTCGTCTCTGCAATGAATGTCGAATTCTTTCGAAAAACCCAGGATCATTTCTGAATTCTTGACAAGCATGTACAACTCTCTGCTCCAGTTCTTCAACCGTTTTAACGGGTGTGCTGTACACTTCGCTTTTGAGGTGACCCCAGACACAAACATCCAAAAGATTTAGATCAGGTGATCTTGGAGGCCAAGGTACAGATCCGTCCTGTACGTTCTGCGTGCATGGTTTGATTACAACTCCACATCTCGGCAATGTTTTGTAAACAAAGAACATAGGACGGCTTCAAGTGCGCAAGAAGTAAACCATACGATGTTACAAACAATGTCGTCAGTGGCAGCTTGTACCAATACATTCGTAATTATCTCGCAAACGGCTCGTTTGCGGACCCATGTTTACCGGGACATTCATACTTCTATTATCGTGTACTTTCAACCATGTAAGTTTGCGCCATACTTTTTGATACACCCTGTATATATATATATATATATATATATATATATATATATATTATACACACACACAAATATAAATATAGACAACAATAAATACAGCATGCCCATAATTATAGAGTAAATATTTAATCTACACTGTATAATAATATGACTCAAAGACTTGGACACGATAAGATATGTAGAAATGTCTCAAAATAAAATATAAGTAAAAACATATTTTTTTAAAACACGTAATATGTTTTCAGTATTGTTCTCTCTGTATAGTACATTTCATGAGAATAATATATATCCGTGTATTATTCTAACTTATGGAATAATTGCCTAATTAATTTTGAGTTCCTGTTCGAAATGGAGTTTGCAACTAGAAATATACAGAGAACTACTTAACAATGATCTGAATTAAATCCTGTTTAGAACACCATATTAACAATGAATTCAAATCCACTCGACTCTAGAATGAAGACCGTGAAATGTAACTTAGCCATCACAATCTCCTGGCTCAAATTTCACAAACTCTGATATAAAAACACATTAATTGTAACACCTAGGTGCACATTAATGAAAAGGCAATGACGTCAAACTTAGTAAACATTCTTAAAAACAGATTACACATGAGTTAGAATGTAAAGCCAAGACCATATAAATAATAGATTGTGTCCAGCACAAAGGGACACCAGAGAGTTTGTGAAATGAACAGCAAGTGGTTATAGTACTTTGAGATACGTTCGTACACAATGTAAAGTCTCCCCGGTACTAACACAAATTGACTAAACTGCGTGGTATGTAGAACAATGACGCGGTGGTTCACATCTCTGTAAAAGAGGGGGGTACAGTATACAAGTCTAGGTGGGTCTTTCTCGACGACAGAATCCGGAGGGAGATTAGAGTAGTTCTCTCTCTCTCTCTCTTTAGTACGATACTCTCTATTGAACAAAGAGCCTAGTGTTGTCCTCATGCCAGTATTCCTATACAATCTTCATACTCACGGAATACTGGTTTTTGAAGCTAGAAATTACGTTTTTAGGGAAGTAGCCTATATTCATGCATTTAATTTTAACTAGGCATAATAATTTTAAATTTAAGCTGATTTGGACTTGCTACAGGAGCAATATCCAAGTAATGTCATAGGATTGATAAATCCTCTTTATATCACGACACATGTGCATTCGGTTATTGCATATTTTATGAACAACTAGCTAATGCACGGCGTGCGTTGCTACGCCTAAATAAATGAAATATTAAAGGTTAATTAAATTGTATAGTACGCCTATAATAATAATAATAATAATAATAATAATAATAATAATAATAATAATAATAATAATAATAATGCTTTATTTTAGCTGGCAGAGTTAAGGCCAGAAGGCCTTCTCGTCCACTTAACCAGCGAATACTAGAATTATACAAAAATTACATACTTTTACAATTTTAAAATATTATTAAAATACAGACTAAACTAAATGCAATAATGATGTGATCTAATATCAGCTAATAATAACAAAAACTCTAACTAACTCACTGGCACTATCGAACCCGTAGGTTCATGGCCACGCGGAGATAAGCTCTCCATATATCTCTATCCTGAGTCAATGTTTTCCAATCATCCCCTGTATAATCTACTTCCCTCAAATCATAGTTAATGTTATTCTCCCACCTCATTACTGGTATACCAACTGGGCGTTTTCCCTCTGGTTTTCCTACAAGAAGCTTCCAAGCACGTGTTTCATTCCCCATTCGTGCCATATGTCCTGCCCATCGCAGTCTTTGAGACTTAACTGTTCTCATTATATCTGGCTTCCTATAAACACCATGTAATTCACTGTTATGCAGTCTTCTCCATTCACCAGTCTGTTCACCTCTCTTTGGTCCAAAAATTTTCCAAAGAACTTCGTTCTCAAATACTCGTAATCTCCTTTCCTGCCTTAAAGTAAGAGTCCATGTTTCGCATCCATATAATATAACTGGTAGAATAATAGTTTTATATATTTTCAGTTTAACGTTTTTTGAAAGGAGTTGGGAAGTCAAGAGTCTCTGTAATGCATAATAGCACTCATTTCCAGAATTGAGCCTATCTTTAATTTCTTTGTGTATCTCATTTACATTTGTTATTATTGTTCCTAGGTATTTGAATTCTGCCACTTTCTCAAAATTTCCCTCATTTGTCATCAGCTGTCCATTTCAATTATATAATGTATTTCTATATGAACATATATTTTGTTTTATTGTTGTTTATTTCCAGTCCGAATTTCTTAATGTTACTCAGTAGTGTGTGCGTGTTGTCCTTTAGTATCTCCTCGCTATCGGCCAGTAGCACTACATCATCAGCATAAACTAACAGCTTATTAATACCATTGAGTTGTAGGCCTTCTTCATCCTCTAAAGATTTGAGGGCATGCTCTAGTACAAAATTAAGTAGTAGTAGAGATCGTGCATCTCCTTGCTTCAACCCATTGTGGATTTCAAAAGTATCCGAAAACTGTTTGCCTACACGCACCCTACTCTTTGTGCCATTTAGACACATTCGTATAAGTCTAACTGTTTAGGAATACTAACAAAAACATGGAATATAATTAATATCATATAAAATAAAGTAAGTAGCTTCCTAGATGATTATTTATTGAATGTTGTATATAGTTGTTATGCAGTTAATGTTTTCATTGTGTCGACCTATACGCTGAGACGAACCAAACATGGTGTTTACTATTCAGTTTTTAATTTCGGATTTCAGGTAAACCACTTCTAGTTGTCGGATTTCGTCATTTTTGGATAATACCTACCTCGGTTGATTTTAATATGATATACTGGGTTTCGTTGTGAAATCTCGAAAATTGTGACCGTTAGAGAGTTTTTTTTTTAAATTTGTGCTTCAGGTGAACTCCTACACCTAATCGTTTTAGAGGGTTCAATTGTGAATTTAAACCATCCAGGAACTCATTCAAACACACACAAAAATTCATCAAAATCGATCCAGTTGTTAGGAGGAGTTGAGTGACGTACACACGTACATAAGAATTTTATATATATATATATATATATATATATATATATATAAAGATAGACCAACAAGAATGGAAAAATCATCTAAGAAGAATGGCAAGAAATAGACTTCCAAAATTGGCATTCCAATATACCCCAACTGGACATAGGGACCAAGGAAGACCAAAACATCGGTGGAAAGATCAAGACCATCTTCGCTAAGTTTACCGTACAGGCCACATGGCCTAAAACGAATTTGTTCATGATGATGATGATATAAAGATAGTAATTGTACACAAACATAGTTTTCTATATCCAGGAAGACAAATACATGATAACATTTAAATATGTATTATTTCGCCTCAAATAAACTTAATGTCTGAGTTCCTACTTTAAAAAATTAATACCGGGTAAGATCTCCTTTCCTCTTTATGATTTCTTGTAATCTTATTGGGATTGATTTGGCAAATTTTTATATCGTGTAAATTTTATTTGCTCCTGTAAGTGGCCATCTGATATTACACTTGATATATGGAAATAGTCCACTGCTGTGGTCTCGAGGTAGCGTGCGGACCCGGGTTCGATCCCCGGTCGGGGCAGTTTTTCTGGGTGAGGTTTTTATCGGGGTTTTCCCTCACCTGTAAGACAAATGTCAGGAAAACTTTAAGGCCAAACGGTCCCCGAAATCATATGGCCAACATCATCGTTATCATCATCATCATCATCCTTCACCGGTGTGGAAAGCAACGGGAAGCTACCACACCTACAATTCCCTAGTAAAGCTGCAAGCATAGCATGAAAATGCTATGATTGCAGTGAAGTACCTGCCTTCGGGCAGAATTACTATGGATGGATATGGAAATAGTTCGCTACAACATGACCAGTTTGAGAAATCAAACTTTTTTTATGACGATCTTGAAGAAGATCTTCGTCAATACATTTTTTTTTTGTTACAGAGGGCAGCAAGTGTCCGACGCCAGGTTGCAATGGTCAGGGTCATGTGACTGGACTCTACTCGCACCACAGAAGGTAAATATCAGCATGAATTGATTATCATTACACTTATTGTCTCGTCTATAAAAATGGTGTTATGAATTTACTATATAACCATGCATATCATAAAAACATGGATAGACAATGTTCATGTTCTTTTCTCAGCCTATCAGGATGCCCGAGGAAGGATAAAGTTACTCCTGAAAGTAAGTGAACATTTACATTTCAAAACATGTTTTAATTCACGACAACAATAATGAGTAGGAGCTTTTTGTATTTTTTTTGTAATTTATGCATTCGATAGTTAATTTATTTTACTGCAAATATTTGTCTTTGCTCCTATGTTTTGCTTTCTTTGCGGGGTAGAGAGCTGTCTTTTGTTTCAATTTAATAGTCCTCATTATTTTGGTAGTTATTAGAATTCACCTTTTTTTGTTTATAAATAATTTGATTTCATCTTGTAGGCCTATTATTTTTTACGTCTTAGAGTATATTCACCTATTTCGATTTTAATTGATCCCCTAATCGTTAAATAGGGCATGCACAGAATCTAAAAGTGTTGATTGAGTATAAGACACCTTTGTGTTTTTATAAAGACTATTTGAGATGATTTCCATTTAATTACTTTAATATGTAATGTTATTTCATATTTTAAAACAAAATTTATCAATTTAAAATATAACATTTTGCATTAAATTATCGTTAAATCAAATTACGTTTATTTTTTTAATTAATTTTTTTTCAAGCACTTTATTTTATTTTCAGGTTGTGTATATATCTTGTTTTCGCTGATTTGTCCCCAAAATCATTTAAATTTACAAAATTTATTAGTAAAATGTGGATTTTCCATAGCAAAAACATATTAAATATATTTCTACTATTTTAATTTTGTTTTATTTACTCTCTACCCGCTCCTTTATTTTTTTCTCTTTGTCTATGTTTGCGGTTCCATTGTTTTATTAGTAAAATCACATTTGTTTTAAGATAGAACGTCATCATTATTGATTTTTAAACTGTAGAGTTTTAAGATAATATTTTAATAATTTTAAAAATAACACGAAAAGTCTTTCTTGATTATATAAAAGGTCGTTTATACTCAAATCAAGACTGATTGGATGATTCTGTTGTCCATGTCCATTAGTCCTGGCGATGCATGAGACAATTCTGAAATGTCCAACCCCTGGTTGCAATGGTCGAGGGCATGTAAGCACCAATCGCAATACGCATCGCAGTTTATCAGGATGCCCTATCGCAGCCGCTAACAAGCAAGCATCACGGGAGCACAAGCTTCACCATCACCATCATCATCGCACGACGCCGGGCAGCACCTCTTCTTCCACTGCCTCTGCAGCCCCCTTGGAAGGTCAGTCAACGGAATCTACATGCCTTCAACTATTGTATTTATAACAAGATAACTTTAAAAAAATTATTAGCAATGAAATGTCCTATATTTGTAATAATGTTGGCTTAAGAGCTATTTATTCTTATTAATATATCGTATTAAAATAAAATATATTTACATTTTATTATCACAGAGATTATAATTACTAACTATTATGTCTTTGCTAAAAGACAATTTTTATTCCAGTTTGAATTAGAACAGACCACCTCTATCGAGTAAATGTTAGCTTGTCTGATTGGCGACCCAATTGTATTTGTGAATAATGTGTGTAAGGAATATACTGCGCCCTTCTTAATATGAGAAGTAACGAAATTCAGTTAAGAAAACCGAAACTAAGATTGATATGTTAAATAAATCCAACAACATGCACCTTTGTATTAGCTAGTGATAGCAAGCACTTAAATCGGCTTGGCCGTTCGTGGTTGTCTGCCAACATATCTTCATTATGATTATTCCACTTCAATAATATAAATTAGAATATTATTAATTATTCCACTACCGACAGTTAAAATTTTTAATTTTAAACTTCCCCCTATTCCTGGAATGGATTATTCAAATTTTGAAACATTCCACTTAACGGGACACCTTTACGTTTTACTTTTTTTTTTAGATTTAATATTTATTAGAGTGAAAAGCTAGCAAGGCTTCATGCTCAGTGAATGAAGACGATTTAAAAGGAAATCAATTTGAATGATTAATATTTTAAAATAGTCTATTATTGTAGCGGAGGACATACAATTTAAAATTATTGGTAATGTTTTTAAGCAAGGATAAAAAATTGAATATTCTTACTAATAAATGAGAGATCATAATAGGAATTGTACAATACAATAATAATATACTATGTGTGTTATTAATATCTAAAATACATCTGTTCTTTTCTCATTATTTTAAATAAATGAACAATATTCTTTGTTTCCTATATAGATTAATTTCAGTGCTTACATTTCCTTTATAAAAGCAGGTTTCTTTGAGAAAAAAATTGAGTCATTAAAATGTCTTTTCCCATAATTTAAGCCAAGAAGAAAGAGGAATACTTTCAGTCCTTACATTTAGTCAATTCAATTTCTAATGCACGTTTAATTAAATGTTTCCGAACGCAGAAAAAATAAATCAGGCGTAACAATAAGTTATAATTATGTAATGTGGCTCAAAGTCTATCGATTAGTCATTATATTATTTTGTTTTAAAAATATTAAATTAAACCAATATATTTAACTGGATTATATTACCATTCAAGGGTTAAATTTATACCTTAAATTATTTTAATTTTAATAACATAATATGTTACATACACAAGATTATATCCATGGTAATATATGTATATATATATATATATATATAATAAACAGATTGCCAGTGAGGAGTTTGGAGTGGGTTCTAAATTGGAGGAAAAGTAGAGGGAGACCTAACAAGACATGGATGAAGGGAATTATAAATTTGATGATGGAAGGGGATTTGTAAAATAAGTTAATATATTAGAGAATTTTTAGGTCCACGAATATTTCTTTCATCTGAATCGATTTTCATTTTTAGTTATTCTACTTTTAAACAGATGTATGCTTATTCTTAAAGGCAATATACCAAACCTGGTATAATGTAAGTTCAAGTTGTGCCATATAACTGTAATCCTTGGTAAAAATATGTGGCAGGAAAATGCCGAATCTCTTTCAATTTTATGGCACAGTTTCCAATTCAATAAATGTATCAATTAGTAATGAAATTACATTTTAAATATAAATATAGAATGATTAAAAAACCTGTTTGGCTCTCAGTATATACATACTTCATAACTTCTCAACCCAATTCTTGCTATGCATGTCTTCTGTTTAATAATATGTGAAAGTGATAATGTATTCTGACATTCTTGCAGTATCCAACTGTCAAGCTGAATTCTCGCCGTCTGCAAGCGGTAGTGGGTTCGTGAGCAAGTCATCCCTTGCACCTCCTTCCCATTTGATGACGACAACGCCGGGATGTTCTCTGCAACAGTCGGATGTGAAGCCCTGCTATTCCATGGGTTACAGCAGTAGCAAGGACACTCCAACAAAGTCAGAGTTTGTGCATTCGCCTTACTATGCTAGCAGCAGTAGTGGTAAAGCCATCAAACAGCCCAAAACTCCAGAGGAAATGGACACTCGTAGTAACAGCAGCAGTACAGGCACTACTGCCAAAGTGATCCCTAAGACAGAAGTGACAGCTGCCAGCAGTTGTTGTAGCAGCAACACCCCTGTGAGAGTCGAGCTGTTGGTTCCCAAGATAGAAGCTAACAGTGGTGGTGTTGGTGTAGGCAGCTCCGGGCCAAGTTCATGTAGGTCGTGCACTCCGCCTCCGCCGGCCGCTCTCAGACAAACGAGCTTCGATCCATCGCCATACCTTAATCAGGATTCAAACTCGTCTTCAGTATCTAGTATGGATACATTAGGGTCGCGATCGGCTGTCGGTGGCGGTGGCGGAGGAGGTGGGGGTGGTGGCGGAGGAGGTGGCGGTTCAACTCCATTGCCTAATGGTTCACATCATCACCTGCAACATCCACCTCATCCACACCATCCGGTGCCACAGCACCATCAACACCCTCACCATCCACCGCCACCACCCGTACCCTATAGTACTATGTCTCTAGTAGAAGACCCTCGGACACTTACCCACCAGATTCCTCAGAGGTCGCCGTACGATTCCTCTGCGATGGTATCGACTTCGTCAGACGAACTGTATCACCACCGACCAGACCATTCCGGTAGACAATACAATTCTCTGAGTAATGTGAACACTAGCGCAAATATAACGAGGCCGATAGTGGCTTACTCGACCGAAATAGCAGTGAGATCATATGACAATGGTGTGGTGACCACTCCCGGACATCGACCTTATGACCCGGGCACTGCCACAGCGTATGAGAGATACGATGCTAACCAGCAGACTTGCAATCCTCTCCAGCAACAAGCGCCGCAGAGACCTCCTCCCCCTAGCATGTATGGTTATTCAACCAGCGAGCATGAACAGCAGGTGCGGGAGTACCATCAAGAAGCTGTCTCCCAACAGCATCAGATGGCCGTAGCAGCAGCTGCAGCAGCTGGCATGGCTGCAGCATCTGCAGGCATGATGAAACCCGAAGCATCCCCCGAGTCAGAATCCAGTACTGGGCCTTTGTATCCAAGGTCAGTGTTCTTGTATGATCCTTTACTTTTCCAGGCTATCATAATACAACGAATTATTTACTATTTAGCCCTTCTCCTGCCTACATCGTAGATTATATATCATTATTTGAAAAGGATGTTATTTACGCTCATATAATATGTAAAATAAGAATAGATCCTTTATTTTCTTGATGTATAGCAAGTATTTATGAAATACTTAGGTTTTAAATATATATGCTTTCGTAATATAATTAATTAGTTCTCTTTGATAGGTAATTAATGAAAAATCAAAATCCGATATACGAAGAGCTGAATTTCGAAACATGTTTGTCCACCTTGTACCAAAATTGACTTTTTGTGTGTCTGCATTCTTCTTCATTACTCATGGTACACATTTCACTATTCAAACGACCTTTAAATTGCTACAAACATAAGTTAAAACTGGCGGTTGTATTCAAGCAGACAATTGTTTACAGTATCCCACAAATATATGAACGTGGACAATAGACGTTTCGAAAATAAGTTCCTCAAGCTGAAAAAGCACGAAGTGTTCCGGCCTCTAATGTGTCCTAATCGCATAGCCTAGGTATTAAAAATCTTAAAATTTTATAATATTTGCAGGAATAGTCTTCTTTACTGTTGTTAATGAACTTGCAGTATAAAAAAATGGTAACAGCAGAAATTAATTCTCAATTTCCTTTATCTTCCTTCATAAACCCTGTGTTACCATTTTTATTCTGTAATTAATTTGTATTTATTGTGTGGTATATTTATACATCTACCAAGGTTGGAATTAATATTACCGTGTCATAATTATCAACGAATTTCTTAAATAACATCCACTTGAGATGCATATTCGTAGTCTAATTGAAGGATTACATAGATTTACTAATACACATTTATCCAAATTCCTTATCTATCCTAATATTTATTTATTTGTTTATTTTGGAAAGAACAGCTTGCATGCTATTTCGAATTCCCATTCCTTTACATTGAATGAATAACTTAACGAATGCGATTATCAAGTTGAAATATTAGTTTTCATGCGTCATAAAATCATTTTGTTCATATTAACACTCATTTTACACATTTATTGGGTTGAAATAAGAATGGATTCTTGGTACAATAACCTAGTTTATGTTGTCATAAAGATAAAGAGCAGAAATAATTCACTTGTGGTTGTTTTGTAACTACAAACGTAATGGAGAAACTTATCTTCTCTGAATTCGTGACTTGGATTCACATTTTATGCATTGTTCCTAGTGACTTCTAATATTCAGGTATGTAACTTGAATGTTAAACTCTGATGTTCTTGTTTCTTTAAGAAATCGATGTCGTCTTAAGGTTTATGAAGCTTTTGTTTATTTAAAGAATTTAATTTCACTCATATCTTGAGATTCTGAATTAGATATACTTGGAGAATAGACAAACTTTACAATATAAATTAAATACACAATACATCAAATATTTTATTTTTTATATAAAATGATATTTATTTATACTCACACCTATTTCATTTCTATATATTTGCAAAATATTTTTTTTACATGTGTTCCTAAAATACTTAGAAGAAATTTAATATTTCAGTGTTCTACATTAAGCAAATTAACATTTTAATTTAAGATCAATTAAGCATTTTCTTTAATAATAATAATTAACGTACAGGTACTGTTCTTAATACATTATTTTAAACTTACAGAGATGTAATTTTGCCGTTGAAAATAGAGTAAAAATATGAATGAAAAAGTACAACGGTTTATCATAGATTTAAATCGATTTTTGTCATCATAATAATACATTTCAATTGTTGATAAATTGTTTGCATGAGTAACAATTAGCATTAAATTTTACAAAAATATTTCCAATTGATGTATTATATTCGTTTCGTTTCAGTGATAGTATTCTTACAGCAGGTATGATAAGAATAAACATAAAACTGTTTAATTTTTAAATTGTATATAATTATTTAAACAAATTTACAAGTAAGGTATATAATTTCCTTATGAAATTTAATTGTTTTGAATTTAAAATAATTAAAAGTATTTTCTCAAAAACAAAATTTAATGGAATTTAATGCTTTCATAAAAAAAATGCATTTAATTATTCAGATAATGATGCGTTTTGTTAGATTATTATCCAGATCTATGTAAGTTCTGCCAATTGTATTTGTATAATAATACAAAAACATTGTAGAAAAAGTAAAGTTGTTTCAGTTAACTGAATGCACCAAGAGTGTGATGTAATTGTGGCTGCTGCAGGCCTATGTACCACTACGATCCTACGACGGGAGGCATTCCTCCCGGTTTCCCGTCGGCGATAAATCTGTCTGTAAAGTGTGTGGCAGCGGCGCAGGCGCAGGCACAGGCACAGGCTCAAGCGCAGGCTCAGATGAAATCGTCTGAACCTACATCACCTGGTGGTTCCGTCATGGACCTCTCAACTTCAAGCGTCACTTCCACTAGTCCACAGGTAAGATATGTTCCACGTAATCTCATTACTCATTTGTCTGTTCAGAGAATATCCAGTAGACCTATTTTTTACTAATAGATAACTCCTGGTATATATTTTATTGGAGATGGGGGATTCTCCACTTTAATTTATCTGATATAATTTCAAAGTCCTATAGAACAACAGTGCGCATGTGCCAGAGTTTATAGAGCCAGTGATAACCCACCATTGAACGACATATCGATTATTATAGTTGTTTTGATTATTATCTTTTTTTTTTGTATTATGTATTTACACATATTTAAAATGTAATGAACCTAAAAGCTAACTAACTAACTCACACTTAACCTAATTCAGTTACTCTAACCTAGGGTGGATCCCATGAAACGTCCCTTTTTTTACTCCTTAATAATCGCAACCATCGATAACCCACCGGTTCCAACTGTGTAATATAAACTACTCTCTGGAGAAAATAGCAAGTCACCATCACAATGTGTGTATTTGAATAAATACTTAAAAATTCTAAAATAAAGTTATAAAAATTGTTTTAAATATTTTAAAATATCTAAAAATGTTACTAAATACAGAAGAGTTATAATTCACAATAATAAACTGAAAAATCAAGGATAAATCATTCAAAACTTGAGCCTTGGAGATGTGTTGCAAGGAACTGCTCTACATGGTGAGGATTTTAAAAATTGCCCTAAATCTTCTAGCGGCTCCATGATCCTGGGGTCGACTCAACCTCTAATAGAAATCAGTACCAGATGTTTGTTCCGAGGATAAAGGCGGCTGTAATACAGGTCTGAAAACCCGCTGTAATCTCGAGCCGATTGTCTAAAAAGTAGTAGTCCTAACCTTTTACTACCCCTAAGACCCCTTGAGGCCTTTAGTGGAATCACTTTTTCACTTTATTGCAAGTTACATTTTTGGAATTAATCATACTTATTCATGTTCCATTATAAGTCATAGCTTTTTGTATTTCTGAAGTCATAGGCATTTGTTTTTAAACCCCATGCGCGTGTCTGCTGACTCATTTAGGCCTACTTCTTTACAACTTTAGAGCAGAAAAACTTGCCGCTCTCTTTTCCTTTTAAAAACTGGTGATTCACTGGATTTCACTACTTTTGTCATTTATGATCCTATTTACTTAAGCCAACTCAGAATAGTAATATATGTGAAGATCGGGTTTGAACTTAAAAAAACTAATAATAATAACTCCTTAATCCCATCTTTGTGCTAGGTTATTATTCGTTCACATTTCGATTAGGCCTAAAGGAGTGGCGTCTTCTAGTAAATTATGATTTTCTAGACACGATAAGCTTGCTATTAAGATGGGGTTTATAAACTCTCGCTAGATTCGAAAGCAGTTAAAACCTAATTTTTAGGTACCGGGGATGAGGATACAATTTTTAGCGACCGGCATGTTTTTCTGTTCTTAACTGAAAATATTGTAAATAATAATAATAATAATAATGTAAATTGTTTTTTTAACGAGTTACAATATTTCACAACGTCCCATAAGACGTATTTAGAAAATTACGTTCTAATCGAATTATGTAAAATATGGCAGCGATAGATACTTTTAATTTAGTCTTCGTTTTTATATAAATAAGTTTATAACTTAATAGAACTGCAAAGAATGTAGTCTGACAAATATAGGCCACTCTTTTTTACACGCTTTATATTTGCTTGACTTGTATATATATATATATATATATATATATATATATATCTACGTAACGGAATCTTTCAACGCGATTTTAACCCACTTAAAATAATTGGATCGACTTGAAACTTTGCATACTTGTAAAGGACCCGTGACAATACAATAATTTCGTTTTTTTTTCTAAACTCCTGGCCAGAATAATCAGAAAATAAAAAAGTGTCTTTATATCTATGTAACGGAATATTTGAACACGATTTTTACCCACTTAGAAACATTGGATCGACTTGAAACTTTGTATACTTGTAACGGACCCGTGACAATGCGATAATTTCATATTTTCTAAAATCCTGGCAAGAATCATCAGAAAATAAAAAAGATGAAAACTGGTATAATAGCTTGCGGACTTGTCGACTTTTTAGTCAATCGTTATAAGAGCTTAATTGGTAGAGCGGTGAACTCTAGTGGTATATAATTTCTGTAATCCATAGGTCGCTGGTTCAAATCCGGCTGGGAGGATTTTTTTATAGAAGAGTATTACTTTTAGCTCATACTGCAATAGTATCGAATTTAAAGATATTTACATTTTTATCTTATTCTGTAAAATATTAAAACTAAAAAATAAAAAAATAATAGTTTTAAAAAACCAAAACAACACGCTTTATTAGAAAACCGAACTAAAAAATTAAAAATAATTTTTATTTCCAACACGCTTGGGATAAAATTAAAGTGGTCAACAAAAATAATCATCTCCAACACATATAGAATAAAACTAGAGTTATCAACAAAAAGAAAATAATTTTACCATCAAAAGCGTGGGGTGCTTCTTATGATTTTTACATTTTCTTCTTAGAGACTTTACTTTTACCAATATCTGTTTATTATCTTACTTACTTACTTACTCACTGGCACTATCGAACCCGTAGGTTCATGGCCGCACGGACATAAGCTCTCCATACATCCCTATCCTGAGCTAATGCTTTCCAATCATTCCCTGTATAATCTACTTCCCTCAAATCATAGTTAATGTTATTCTCCCACCCCATTCTTGGTCTACCAACTGGGCGTTTTCCCTCTGGCTTTCCTACAAGAAGCTTCCATCCAAGTCTTTCATTCCCCATACGTGCAACATGTCCTGCCCATCGCAGTCTACGAGACTTAACTGTTCTTATTATATCTGGCTTCCTGTAAAGACCATGTAGTTCATTGTTATGTAGTCTTCTCCATTCACCTGTCTGTTCATCTCTCTTTGTTCCAAATATTTTCCTAAGTACTTTATTCTCAAATACTTGTAATCTTCTTTCCTCTCTTAAAGTAAGAGTCCACGTTTCGCACCCATATAATATAACTGGTAGAATAATTGTTTTATATATTTTCAGTTTAACGTTTTTTGAAAGGAGTTGGGACATCAAGAGTCTCTGCAATGCATAATAGCATGCATTTCCAGAATTGAGCCTAGGCCTATGTTTAATTTCTTTGTGCATCTCATTCCTATTTGTGATTATTGTTCCTAGGTATTTGAATTCAGGCACTTCCTCAAAATTTCCCTCATTTGTCATTAGCTGTCCATTTCCATTATTTAATGGATTTCTATGTGTGACCATATATTTAGTTTTATTGATATTTACTTCCAGTCCTAATTTCTTAGTGTTACTCAATAGTGTGTGCGTGTTGTCCTTTAGTATCTCCTCGCTATCGGCCAACAATACTACATCATCAGCATAAACTAATCTGTTTATTATCAAATATATTAATTGATATAGAGCACCCCACGTTTTTGATGGAAAAAATACTTTTTGTAGATAACTCTAGTTTTGTTCTAGATGTGTTAGAGCTGATTTTTTTGTTGACCACTTTAGTTTTATCCCAAGCGTGTTGGAAATTAAAATTATATTTAATTTTTTAGTTCTGTTATCTAATAAAGCGTGTTGTTTTAGTTTTTTTAAACTATTATTTATTTTACTATGTACAGATATATGTCATATCTATTACAACGGCATTCGTATTGGACACAAGCGTTGCTTCAGTCATTGCTTACATTGAACTAAATAACATAATGTACTTGGTGCTAAATAGACACACAGCCGTACCCGTATAAACTCCCTACTTCTTTGTTGTGTTTGTAAAACTACAATGATTCCAGATCAAATATTTCAGAATGTACCATCTACTGATGCAGTTACGTTGTAGAAATTATCTCCTTGATTATATGTTAGCAGGATTGCCAGTTCAGTGTAACGGCTACATGCATCCCTTACTCATTTTCATAGAAGTTGAATAAACCCCGGGCCGCGATGCCGCCAAAAGGTTCAAGCTAGTTTAAAAATTGTGATCATTGGGAATCAAACCCGCGACCTTCCGACATTACCTTATTACTTTAACCAACTATGTTTTAGCGTTTCTCTTTTCAAAGTACTTGATTCATTATATTATACTTATTTTCAGAATAGTGATATCAGGCTTAGGGCAATAATGTCATAAGCCACATATTGATCTTTCTAAGATTCCATCCATAGTAATTCTGCCCGAGGGCAGGTCTTTCACTGCAAGCATAGCATTTTCATGCAATGCTTTCCAGCTTTACTAGGGAATTACATGTGTGGTAGCTTCCCGTTGATTTCCACACCGGCGAAGTATGATGATGATGATGATGATGATAAGGGCGATGATGATGGTCGGATGATTTCTGAGATATAAGGATTTTAATGTTTCAAAAAATTGTAAATACTAATTGGGCAGTATTGTTAATGCATTGTGTGTCTATAGGCCTATGATTTAACTCGTCACTGGCCCACTCACAAATGATTTTATGGATATTTCAATACATCTATTTGCTATCATTGTAATAAATGACATTTCTTAACAGAATGTGGCTTATCATGTTAGGGCCCTAAGCCCTTCATATCCCATCCATAGTAGTTCTGTCCAAGGGCAGGTCTTTCACTGCAATCATAGCATTTTCATGCAATGCTTTCCAGCTTTACTAGGGAATTACATGTGTGGTAGGCCTACTTCCCGTTGATTTCCACACCGGCTAAGTATGACGATAATGATGATGATGATAATGATAAGGATGATGATGATGGTCGGATGATTTCTGAGATATAAGGATTTTATGTTTCAAAAAATTGTGAATACTAATTGGGCAGTATTGTTAATGCATTGTGTGTCTGTAGGCCTATGTTTTAACTCGTCACTGGCGCACTTACAAATGATTTTATGGATATTTCAATACATTTATTTGCTATCATTGTAATAAATGACATTTCTTAACAGAATGTGGCTTATCACGTTACGTATTATGTTTACAAGTTCCAGACTTTAGCTGCAGTGAATTGTAGTTTGCACGTTATGTTGGATTGAAATTGCAGGCGCCGGGGTATGGAACTAGCAGTTTAAGCCCTCACTATGGAGGCGGACAGAGAGGAGGCGTCGTCGGAGGCAGTCCACAAGCCGCAGCCAGTCCACATCATACTGCCAGTCCTCAGGTGCCGAGTCCCCAGGGACAAACCCTCGATTTGAGCGTGAGCCGTGTACCTGCCAGGTAAGCGTTGCAACATTAAGATTATTCAGTGAGGCAAGTCACCGTCATCTCGATACTTATTCTAAATGTTTTATTCATGTATTATTTAATAATTATGCTATAAGAAGTAGAATTGATTTATTTCCTAGATTGACATCCGAAAGAAATAAATTTCTCCATTCCCAACTTTAAATTTAATTATTCGGGAGTTAATTTTCAATTAAAAAATTAAAATATTGCTCTGAATATGGCTTATCACATCAGGTTTGGAATGATTTATCTTCATATCTATCAAGACAAACGTATTTTAAACAAAATCCCCATTCTTATTAGAAGAAGAAATTTAGTTACAGAATCCTGATAAATCAAAACACTTGTTTTAAAAATATAAACCGGACCTTTAAATCGATTTTTAGTTCTTTTGGATGTCATATCAAGATGTTATAGTGATTATAATAATATTTCGTAACATTTCCATCAAATCGCTCGCCAAAAACGTTTAATTATCACCATTCCAGGCATATGCAATAAAACACTATTATTAATTAGTTTGTATATGAAAGATAATATTATCTTATTAAGCAAAATCTTAATACATGTTGCAGTCACTTCAGGAAACATTATTACATATTTAAGAACTTTGCATGTTTCAATAGAATATTCTAAACTATTTAATTTAATTCAAATAAATTCCGTCACACAGGAACTTTGTAAATTAAGCGAATTCTTAGGCAAATTAAATTAAAGGTCTCATTTTGCTAGTTTATGGAATATAGGCCTACCTTTTTTTTAAATTGAATCACATATATCTAGTTACATTGCGAGAACACAAACATGGCGGCCGTTAGATGTCTAGAAAATTTGAGAGGCGGCCGAACACCTCTACACCGGCCGTCACTAGAACAGTCGCGAAAGCGACCCTTCCAGAGAACACGTGTGGAGAGATCTCTCGCGAGTTACACACGGCCCGAATCCTAATATCTATTGGCTTATAAGGCAAGATCTGAATCCTGGCGCCGTCCACGAAATTCAAAGGCAGTAATTTGAGCAATGGATCAATGATGTCACACTATATTGAACATTGAAACTCTAATAACGTTCAATAACAAAATGTTCAAGTTTTAAATAGATCTTAAGTAAAAATACATGAAAATAAAACATAGTTTTATTTCCGATTTGAGGGTCTTTCCACTTTTCAGCGGTTGCCCTTTTACCAGCCGGCTGCTGGCCCTTCACATCCACATGTGTCAATCACAGAGGTAGATGATCAACAGCCAGTGTAGGGGTGACATGTGGTTAGCATGTCGAGTCCCCCAGCCGTTATAGCTGGTTCCTGAACCTGGAGCCGCTACTTATTGTAGCTACCCAATTGCCTCACGATGCTGGGTGGGCACCGGTCCCATACTGGCCGAAATACCATGAGAAAATGTCTTCCCCCATGGAGACTCGAACCAGCGCAAGTCCCGTAGCTCTGCGCCAAGGCTTCCTACCTTAACCGCTCGGCTACGGCGCGGGACTAGTTTTATATTGATTTTCATATTTATTATATAATTCAGTGACAGCTGTTTCGGTACACTGTACCTTCTTCAGACATGTTAACAAATTATGAATTGTGTTCCAACTGATCTAAGCAACAATACAACAATATTTATTTAAATTTTTTAATTTAACAAAGGGGATTCATTAAATCAAGTTGAGAATTTAACAGTTTTTTACTACTTTTAAATTATTAATTTCTACAGCCTCCAGCATTGTTTCGATCCAAATTTTGAAATTTACATATTTGTGATAAGGGTAAGAAGTTAGATCTTTTGGAGGCTGTAGAAATTAATAAATTTAAAAGTAGTAAAAAACTGTTAAATTCTCAACTTGATTTGAATGAATCCCCTTTGTTAAATTTAAAAATTTAAATAAATATTGTTGTATTGTTGCTTAGATCAGTTGGAACACAATTCATAATTTGTTAACATGTCTGAAGAAGGTACAGTGTACCGAAACAGCTGTCACTGAATTATATAATAAATATGAAAATCAAATAAAACTACGTTTTATTTTTATTTAATTAATATATATGGATTTTCATCAAGTAAACACCAACTCAATTGATTATTAATACATGAGTTTTAAATTAGTAATCGAGCAAATGCTCGTAGCATTCAGCGATCGGGAATTAACAATGTATAAGAGAAAATTTTGCATTTAGATTAGAGTTTCTCAGATAGCTCAATGGTAGAGCATCGACCTAGAAAGCCAAAGGTCCTGGGTTCGAACCCCAATCTCATCGTAATATTTTTCTCTTCAAATATAACATATCTTAATTCAAACAGCCAAATACTCTAAGACGGTAATTATTTTAAATAATGATTCAAATAAATAACTATATATTATTCATTGACGTTATCCCGAACATACAGATGAATGGAGGAAAACTATAAGTGTGCTCCGAGTTCTTCAGAGAAAACCAGATCAATGAAGTATTGTAGATTGCGATAGACAGGACATGTGGCACGAAGAGGGGCATGGCAACTTCTTGAAAGGAAACCAGAAAGAAATCGTCCAGTAGATAGGCTAAGAATGAGATGGGAGAATAACATGATTTGAGGAAGATTAATTATACAGGGAGTCATAGGAAAATATTAGCTCAGGATAGGAATGTATGAAGAGGTTATGTTTGCTAAGTCATGAAATTTCGAATTTTAGTATCTTAAAAGTTAGTTACATGTAATTTGCTAAATAAATTCTTATAAAGCATTCGTTTTCATTATTAGCTTTTAAAAATCCCATAGTCTTAAACGTAATAAATATTTGTGTCTCAATGGTTTATTTTTAGGAAGTATTATTTTGAGGTTCTTTTAAACATATTTTTTAGTCTGGAAACATCTTACCTCAATTTAATGTTGATAATTATCAACATCAAATTGAGATAAGGTGTTTCCAGACTCAAAAAAAAAATAATAAAATGATGATAAATATTGATTGAAATAATCGTAAACAAGCTAATGTTATTTTAAATTTAGGTATGTGTCTGGCTTACTCAGAGCAATAGTATAAGCAAGTATAATAATATTAGCTTTAATGGTTATATTAATTTACAAATAGAGTTTTATTTCCCCCCTTTGTATTACCTTTCTTATAGAGTAGGTACGCTATTTTTGAAACAACGTTGTGAAACTTGCATATGCCTGGAGTATCAACATCGTATTATCACTTTCCATTCCACGATATACGATATATAGGGCCAACTTGTTCCTCTAGGTTCCTATTGTTATTCCCATCACGTCTTTCATTCCAATTCAAGTCCTAAAGGGAAACTTTCCCGTTTTGTTTGAAAACAATCCGTACTCTTTTCTTATTCTTCTGTTTGCTCAGTGTACATTTTCAAAACTTTTGCCTCAGACCTCACTTGTCTTCCTATGTTCGGCCATCTTTGTTGTCCGCGAGTTCGAACTAAAAAAAAAAAAGAAATGTACAATGCGCATAAGGAATGGGATGAAGTATATATATATAGCATAGCAAGCTGTTCTAGCACTGAAGATGAAGTGGATGTAGATAGGCCTTTTCTCTCCTTTTTCCTGTTTCCATTATATAATCCACTCCAGAAGACGAACAACTAAATTGACATTTCTATGGGACCACTCATGCGGTAAGATCACCAAAACTCCTTTTCCCCCTTCCACTTCCCTATCTCACTCTTTTTAAAAACACAAAATTCCCCCAACAGCATGAAAATCATATTTCTTGAAGATTTCTGTGTTAGTACTTCGGTTGGTGGTATATAATTCTCCAACAGCATTTCCTATTATTTTTCTTTCTTACTTCTGCCTTTTCACTCTCTCATTTCGACCATTTTAATTATATTTCTCTTCATTTCTTGGTGCTGGCGGTGGTGGCCCCCTTCCATGCAGTCGCCGCCTCGGGTTAGAGAAACGGGAAGTTAACAAAACCCGAGTCTTATTCTTACGTCATGTTATTTTTTCACAAAAATCATAGTCTCCTGCTTTCTATCGTATATTTAAAATTTAATTTCTTAAAATTTGAAGTTTTCACTTATGTAAGTGAAGATTGAAACATAATTATACAATAGATAAATTTTAAATTCACAATAATTACTCGAAAAATTTTTTAATATTCTATAGCCCTTTTTATTCGCTGTTATACATGAAAAATAGTGTTGATCTTAAAATATGTGAATATATATTATTTAATCAGTAATTAATATTAAATATATAAATGGAATTCTTAGTTTTCAATATTTTAAATTAAATTACAGATTTTTATGAAATTGAGAGTTACCATGTCTTGAGAATTAAATTAATATTTTTAATACCTCATATCCTTTATTCTTCTAGACTGTAGTTTCGGAGCTATATCTCCATCTTCAGTAGTCTCTCGTCGACCGGTGTTATGACGTTTCTTGGCGGTTTTCTTCTTCCTTCTATCAGTGGACCGATGAACCTCAGGATCAAATCAAAATTTGCGGGAGTTTCGACATTCATGAGTTTTTCTTTCTTGTGTTTCTTTTTTTTTATGTGGATCTTTTCACAAACCGCGAGTTCTTTCAGTTTATCTGTGTGTTTGATTAGGCTAGCTTTTGTGTCAATTAAATGTTTTTCATGCCAAGCTAATCAAACACACAGATAAACTGAATGAACTCACGGTTTGGGAAAAAATCCACATAAAAAACTAATGAATTTCGAAACTCCCACAAATGTTGATTTGATCCAGAGGTTCATCGGTCCACCGATAGAAGGAAGAAAAAACCGCCGAGAAACGACATAACACCGGTCGACGAGAGGCTACTGAAGATGGAGATATAGCTCCGAAACTGCAGTCTACAAGATTAAAGGATATGAGGTGAGATTTTAAAAATATTAATTTAATTCTTAAATTAAAATTCAGTGTTTTTTTTTTTCCTGTGAAAGTTAAATAAAATTACCATGTCTTATTTAAGATAATCTCTACAGAATAATTTTGCTTGTACTTTGCACTTAGACTTTTGTTTCTAAATTTACAATGAAATACAATCTGTTGATAGAGTTGGTCAGAAAATAAAACATATAAACCTATATAGTCATTAGCTTAAAATAGAAGAGCGTTTTCTTTTGTAAAATTAGCACGTATAAGATTCTAGATACATTAAATATATTTATTTTATTATTTAATAATACCCGTGCAATTAATATCTTAGAGTGGTTTCTTTAACCTATAATCGTGTCATTCACAAGTCACAGGTTAATATTAATTAATCCGATTTTGGTAAATTACTTAAGATTTGTGTGTTGGAAGTTTGCAAAAAATTAATATTTTTTAGCGACT
The DNA here is from genome assembly GCA_030220185.1 of Diploptera punctata. Classification (NCBI taxonomy): domain Eukaryota; kingdom Metazoa; phylum Arthropoda; class Insecta; order Blattodea; family Blaberidae; genus Diploptera; species Diploptera punctata. The sequence goes on along the minus strand of JASPKZ010006811.1, from coordinate 276,659 downwards.
ACCGTAATCCAGGAAATGGTGAACGTGCAACACTGTCTCTATATTTTAATGTTGGTGCTATCAGAGTACGGCGTAGGCCTATTGAAATAAAATGAATTTTTTTATGATAATCTTATAATAAAGTATTTTTAAATAAAATTGCATTGTACGTTTCAAGCTTTATTTGCAGCTTTATTTTATGTCACAGCGGGTCCGCCAGTCCGTTGTATCCAGGTGAGGCAGTTCCAGTCGGACCCGGTTTTGTGGGTCCTCGTTCTATAGAGGAGCAAACGGAACCGGTGGACTTCTCGACAGCTAATGAACCAGTCAACTTTAGTAGCGGAGTGCGACCTGTGCCTGCTTTCTCCACGACGGCAGGGACGACAGGAGGATATAGCAGGGAGTCCACTCCTGACAGCGGCGGCTCTCACTATCTCGACACTTACCGGGACGCAAACGGTAAGCAACAACCTTTAAATTTTAAAAGATTCGCAGGCATGTCGCATTACAAAATTGCAATTACTGTGTTCTCATAGTATAATTTCGTTTTTATACAATTATTACGGAAGTCTATGTAGTTGTTCTTTTTATCTCAACTCCTTTTTTATATAAACGGTAATCTGCCAAACACTCATTCTATGAGATTTTATTATTTTCTCTTTTCGTTCTTAATACTTGTTTTCTGTTGTCCTTTATTATATTTTAGATACATTTTTCTTTTTCTATGAATCATTTTTAACATTTTATTTGCACATAGATGCAACATGTACAAAAACGTTGAAACATATCATAACCCGATTTAATGTAATTAATTATTTTTGGGAAACGAAACCAGGCAGCACTCACATTAATGATAATCATTTAACGACCTTTGACTATATTTAATGTTTGTGTTGTGTGATTTGGATCGAATCAATCTCTGAATGTTTTTAGTTGGCTATAAGTAACTGTATTGATAAGTTTATTTCTGTGGACTCTGATATAACACCTGTTATGAATTCTACTTCTAGGAATTCCATTTTAAATAGACCTAACAAATCAGTTGAAAAGATTGGAGAACTTGTTTTGGAGAAAATGGTGCACTGAATTCATTCAGTGTAGGTATTGAAGTGTAGGGAGGGGGAATATTTTTAAAAAGAGTGTAAAACATTAAACGTTACTCCTCCCATATATACACAATAATTGTACAATTTTTTGAGCAATAATATTTTGTTATTCATATCAGAATCTAATTACTATTTTTCAAAATTTTTATTTTTAAATTGTAGTACTTATGGAAAGTCTTAAGAAAATTTAATATAAATAAAGTTATAATAAGTGGTGTACAAAACCTCTACAATAATTCAGTATTCAAAGTTAAAATAGGAAACAAGTTGTCCAATGGATTCCACGTAACTAAAGGTTGAAAACAAGGATGTCAATCCTCTACAGTCTACATTTTTTAAAATGTATGTTTCAAGCATTAAAAATATGGGGAAAAAAATGTAATATGGGAATAATGATAAATTACAATATTATATACACATTACAATTTACAGATCATACAATTTTATTGGTTGAATATTACGATGTAATTGAATGTATGAGCAGGAAGTTAATGGAAGAATGTGAAAAGTAGGGATTAAAAATTAATGTGAATAAAACTCAATATATAAGGTAATTGGTGATAGTGGAGAAAATTTGCTATTAGAAGATTTCAAAGGTACCATTAATATTTGTAACAGAATTAAATATTTGGGAGTAGAAATAAATGAAGATGGAAATAACAAAACGAATGGTTAAAGGTCGATCTGCAATAGCAATGTTGAATGGAATTTCGTGGGATTAAACAAATATTCAAAGAAACTAAAATCCATTTTATAAATCAATAGCAAGAAGTTTAATGGCATATGGAGCAGAAGCGTGGACTTTAAATGTCAAACTAAAATCAAAATTGCAATCTATACAAATTTATATTTTAAGAAGATCTGCACGTTGTTCTAAATTAGACAGAATCAGAACAGTATTTTCCGAGAAAAAACAAACTTTAACGAAACAATTATACAATTTGTGGGAAATAAACAATTACAATTGTTTAGACACGTGAAGAGGATGAATGAAGATAGATTGCCAGTTTGGAGTTTGGAATGGATTCCAAATTGGAGGAAAAGAAGAGGGAGACGTAAGAACACATGGATAGTGGGAATTATGAACATGATGGACAGGGGACTGCAGGATGGTTACTGGAAGGATAGAGATAAATGGAGGAAGAGAATCAAAACTTAATATTGGGCACAGGAAGATGTTGCATACATTTAAAACCCTTTAAAATAATAAAATTCAGTGCTTTTAAAATGCATTATGAAACACCGTTGAGGTGATTATCACATTACCTGCCGAAGGTAGAACATGATCCTGAAAGGCCTACGTGTTTTAATTATTTGAAAAGCTTTTAAATAGAAATATTGAGTGGAGAACATATTTTTAATAACTCACCTCATTTTTTCTTGTAAGCCCAAATTTTCCCTTAAACAGACATTTAGGCGCTCTCTCCCTGCAGGGAAGAATTTGAATCATACTGATTTAGTTACACTTGTTTTCGTATAGATGTCATTTCAGTGATCCGTGGTTAGCGTTCCGCTTCATACTGACATCTAGGAAACCAAGGTAGTACTAGGACGGGAAAATTCTGTAAAGTTTCCTTAGAGGCCTTTTCATTCAGGCTTAAGGATCTTATAGGAGCCTGAAAATCTTCAGACTCGGGACCTACGGCTTAAAGTCCCTCCCGGAGGACTTGCTCCTTGGATTTTTCCATCCTTAAAAATGCATCGACCCCGGCCGGGTTTGAACCCGCGACCCTCGGGACCAGATGCAAGGACCATAACCACTAGTCCACCTCATACAATTTCAAATTTCTTTGATACCATTGGTTTCAAACTTATGTTTCGTTCATCTTCAGTCATGACAAAAAATCCGTTTGAAACCAATGGTATCAAAGACATTTGAAATGTTATGAGGTGAGTTATTAAAAATATGTTCTCCACTCAATATTAATGATATAACCTCATAATGTTTACTTCCCAACATTAATTTAAATATAATTTTAAACAGAAGTTTATTTTAGTCGAGGACCGACTGATGTACCAGGTACTCATTTAAAGATTTAAACATTTTCAAAATGTGTTATCACCACTAAATTTTAATAACTGTAGGCTATTATGAACATTGCTTATTTTAGGAATTCTCACTCTGAGTTATATTCATTAAGGTAGAATTTTTATCACTCGCCTCATATTGTTCTTCTTATTTGACTATAAACTAGTTTCGGAACATAGTTTCTGTTCCATCCTCAGTATCGTCACGACCGTTGTTCTGTCGTCTTGAAGAGCTGTCTTTGCGAAGGACATCTCTTCAAGACGACAGAAACAACGGTCGAGACGATACTGAGGATGGAACAGAAACTATTTTCCGAAACTAGTTTATAGTCAAATAAGAAGAACAATATGAGGTGAGTGATAAAATTTCTACCTTAATATTATGAACATGTTAAGAAAATTTGCTCATAAAAAGTAAAATTTGTTTGGTATAAATGTTAAGTAACTTGTTGACCACAGGATATGCGAGCATAGAGCCATATAGCGATGTCATAAAGTTTATAATGACGCCGATAGGAGCGCTATTCATAAAGTATGAATATTAACCATAAAGTTAGCGGAATATAGCCGCTCAGTCTCCAACTATAAATATGAATCCATAAACATCGATTGCCGCAATCCTCCTGCCATTTGAAAGCAATAAACCTATGTCAATTTTTTTAAAATTTGGTTTATTGTTTCTTGGAACCTTATACACCTATATCATATGTCTGTTATCAAAACTTTCCAAATGAACATGTATATTTTAGTAAAACTATAGAATTTTATATCTATAAAATGTCCGCCGCGCTAGTTCAAGTTATAGCGTACCTGATTCTTGACAGAAGGTTCTACATTCGATATCCGGAGAGCTGGAATTGTATATATAAAATTTTTCAATCTCGGGGCTGAAAGGAGTGGTCATCTACAATTTCTAATTGCTAGATTGTCCACCAAATAACCTAGATTTTATTTCCAAAAATTCCTCTGCAGTTAGGGTGTCCATTCGTCCTGTTTTTTTTTTTGGAAAATGTCCCGCTGTCCCGAAAGTTTTCTTGGGGACGCTCAAATGTCCCGCTTTTGGGATGCTTTGTCAACGTATTTATGAATGGCGACTTTCGTTTTGTTCTTTACTATGTAATTATAAATAGAACATTAGGAAGCGCCAGTTGTATGACCACGATGCACTGTTTGATATATAATCTTTGCTTTTACTCTCATATATTGGTAACTGGTACATTTTTCAAATTGTCAATCCATGGTCAGTACAGCCAATATCGAAGATTTCCTGCTGATTCTGGCACTTTGCGGTGGAGAAATACAATTTAACTTGGATGAAAGAGATTTAGTTAGTGGATTTTTATATCCCTTGCAGTCATAAATAAATATTTTTAAACGTAACAAACAATGACTTTAAGTGATTTTTTATTTGTGAATGGTTGATTCTTATACATTTGTATTAGCAATAATGTCTTGTTAAAAAAATATGTTTTTTTTTATTTTGTTATAATGCCCTGCCTTATTTTAAAAGTCCCAGGTTTTTCCTTTAATTTTTTGTACACATTCCCTTTTACATCGAGAGTATTATGGACGCCCTATCTGCAGTACATGTGCCGACATCGGGTTTCAACTTTTTCCTTACTTCTGTAATCAGCATCATCCCTCGTACAACACACTTCCACTAATAACAAATACTTGATCTGTGAATTTCGATATTCCGATGGATACAAATTTAATTACAAAGTTTATAATCCCAACGAGAGATGGCAGCACAAGAGGTGATGTCATTAGAGAAATCAACAATCACAGAATTTCATCAGTGAAAGCCATGACTGAAGAGGAACATGATATTGTCTGAAACCGTCGGTATCAAAGAAATTTGAAAATATATGAGGTGAGTCGATAAAAATATGTTCTCCACTCACTATTAATGATATAACCTCATAATGTTTACTTCTCAATATTAATTTAATTGTACTTAAACATACACTAATGCTACACTACTTTGTGTACACAATACAAGTATACACATCACTTACATGAAGTATTCCTACGAAGTTGTGCTACATAAATTGAAAATAAACACTATCAATGCCACCTATCCGCATAGTGCGAAACGATGCAATGGGTGGCATTGAAACACACGCATATTTGTAAAATTAATGAAGCCAAAAAATTGTAAATCACGACACGTAGCCTTTTTTTTTTTTTTTGGAAATAGGATTTTAAGGCGAATATTCAGACTCGTGAAAGATTAGGATGGAGACGCTTCAGAATAATAAACTTAAAGATCCAGTTGGCTCAAGTGGTAGCGCTTGGAAAATTTTATTCGGGAGGTCCCGAGTTCAAAACCCCGATTACTAGAACTAGTAATTTTCCTGTTTTTTTGTCAGTCATAAAGCCATATGGTGATTTGGAAATTCGTTACCAGGATCCATTTCATCACATTCACAATTTCATTGTAACATATTAAAAAATAAATAAATAAATATACTCGATCTGATCCTAAAATTTGTTAATACAGTATAATTATATCGTTCGCTTAATGTAGTTAGTAATAATAAATCAGCAGTATTTATACGGACAGGACATATACAGGCCTAATAGATTAAAACTGACTATTTAACTCATGCCCCAAATGGGAGTCAATGACTAATCACATTTCAATGATTTTTTATTTAAAACCAATCGCCGTCGTGTTTCGCCTCGAATTTATCATATTAAAGAAAGCTCTTTCATTTTAAAATTCTGAATATGTCATAGCATGATTTTGCAGTGACTGACTGCCCAAGAAATACGGCTACCAGATTGTATATATGCATGAATGTCAGCAGATAGGGCATGCGGGAGATAGTATAAAAACATTTGTAGCAATTGATTATACCACAAAAAAAAAGTAACCACTGTTTGCACTTTCTTAAACGATTATTTTCCAGGAAATGACTTTGCAGAAAAATATAATTGACATATTTACATCATAGGACATCAGAAATTAATTAATACCTTTAATGTTGGTATAAATTTATCCACTAGGGCGCATTCTTACAATATTGCGATCCATTGGCAATAAATAATATGATCTGGTTGCAGTGATGAACAAAAGAAGCAAATGAAGAGTACCAATCGTTTCTCATTTGTTTTCAAACATAGCCGTTTACATTAAATATATAAATATTTTAAAATAACTATATTTAAATTATGATTTGTGAATAAACAGCTTAATTTTATTCGTTAAATAGTCCTAACAAATGCCACTCTTGATTTCCAAATTCTCTAGATAAATTTGGAAATCACTTATGAATAATTTCTTTCAAAATTAATTTGATTGGAAAACCATCAGGGAAGAGATGTACACACAGAGGAACCAAAAAGTAATTGATGGATCTATAGAGGCTATAAATCCATTTTTATGTAGATTTTTAACAACTGTAATATGGCTTGTGCATTATTTTCTCGTAGTATTAAGACGAGTTTTAATAACTGCTTTTTGTAACGGATTATATCAGTATCTGTAAACTAGACTGAAGGTACCTTAAGCATAACACCTATAGTAATAGTAGTAGTAGTAGTCCTGGTCACTCCACTGGGAAGCATAGGGTCATTATAAAAGCTCGCCAAAGGACTCTATTGTTTGCCAATGCCTTAATTTCATTCCAAGTCATCCATGTTTGTTCATCTTCATTCCTGAGGTATTACATGTTGTCCTAGGTCTTCTTCTTCTTCGCCTCCTCAATCCTTGGGGGTTCCAATCAAATTCCATTTTTGTAATGTTATAATTCTCTCTCCTTAACACATGGCGAAACCCATTTCCATTTTCTAAATTTAATTTCTGTACAAATTTCATTTTGATTCGTTATTCTCAAAAATTCTTTATTTGTTATAATCTCTGGCCACCGTCTACCCAAGATATTTTTCAGGCAACGATTTACAAAGATTTGCAATTTATTTCCAATTTGTTCTGTAGCCTTCCAAGTCATAATACTTAGGGGAGGTGAGAAATAGTCGTAGTTGATTCTGTATTCAATTTAAATTGAGTCACTAGTTCCGTGGCAAAGTCTGTATATTTTCTCTAGGTTCTGTGTGAATATAGCTGTATCAATAAAATAAATTACACTGGTCAACATGATGTTTATCTCATGAGTACCAATAGTTATAATTAATGCAGTTTTTAATCATGTTTTCAAATATGTATTCGGAATATTCTCCATCACCCACAGTTTTTTTATTTCAATTTTAATTAATGGATTATAATAATTATTTTTTAATAAACGTTCTTTCGACCATTTGTCCATTGTAAAATAAAACCAAATGAAATAACTCAGGAGATTTCATCTATGGAAAAGAGATATCAAGGCAAATGGAATCCTAATATGCTGGCCGATTATTGTTGGACCATCAAGAGGGATGCTCCACAGGCGAATTATAGCAGAAAATCATCATTTTTTCCTTTCTAGGTGAGTCCGAATGTTCTAATATTGTGTACTTACGAATGTAGAAAATATTAAAGTGTTTGAAATTATAAATGCCTGTCTCTCGAAAACCATGCGTGATGGAGAAAACCCTATATAATATTTGTATTCAGGAGGAAAAATACTATCAGAATCACATATTTTTCTTTCTGAGACAAAGAAAAAAGTTTTTTTTTGTTGCTCGGTGTAATCTGTTTTGTGAGGTTTATCGATTACTGTTACATCTGGTTTGTTTTGATATATGGTTTTGTTCAATGAAAAGTGTTGTGTCCTAGTTTTTTTTATTTTTTGTTTTATCCAAAACGTATAAACCCTATTTCACCTAAGGTACATTAGGGTTATATTTTGTCAAATTTTTGTCGTTATATAATTTTTCTTTTATCTAAAATTAAAGTTTTTTATGAATTTTATTGATAAAACATTAAAAAGTCGTTCATTTCTGTCATAATCACTTCTGTAATGGGTGGTTTACTTAACCCTTAACTTCACAATGTATCTTTTATGATACATTGATTTCATTTACTTTTTTCTTTTATTTATAAGACAATAAAAAACAAATGATTATAAATTACTTAAAGTCTGTGTCAATAATAACTTAGAGTTTTACATGATTTTGTTTTCTCTGCGGTTCGAAACATGTTAATCATTCGCAAGAGAAATTGTTTCTCCAATTTAAGGGTTAAACAGGCATTGTTATTTAGAAGACATATAATTTCAAATCTTTCATTCCAGAATAATGGACATTCAAATATAATATGTTCTACGCTTTGATTGCCAATTCCACAATTACAGTCCTAGTTTGTATGTGTTGTATTCTCTAGATCAGTGCAATATGTCTAGAACGTAGTTTGATGTATATATATATATATATATATATAAAATTATGACATGATAAGAAAAATAAATGCCTGGACGGGATTTGAACCCGGACCTCTGAATTGGTACTTCAACGGGGAAATCTAATACAAACAATTATTTATCTTAAATATATATTCTCCATTGGGGCACGCCGTAGCGTAGTGGTTAAGGCACTGAGCTATAAGCTGGAGGGTCGAGGGTTCAAGTCCCGTTGGGGTCAGGATTTTTTAAACTGACCCAAACCCTCTGGCGGCACTATGGCCCTGGGGTCGACTCAGCCTCTAACGGAAATGAGTACCAGACACTAGTTCTGGGGTAAAGGCGGCCGTCACGCAGGGCTGACTACCCGGCTGACATAAAGTGTCGATTGTCTAGAAAAAGTGGGAGCCTTAACCTCCTACTACCTCAAGGGCCTCCTGAGGCCTGTTGTGGGATCAATTTTAATATATTCTCCATTATTACGAGATGTAGTAAGAACTTCGTCTTTACTGCCACCTGGTAGCTAGCTACTATAACAGGTAAGCAAATTAAAGAGAATATATTTACTTTATAGCAGTGGCGCTTTATCGATATATATATAAAATGAATGTTTGTTCGTATTTTATGTGCTGCCATTAGCGTTCATCCGATTGTGACGGGGTTGTTTAGAAGTTTCCCGGGATGGTAAAAAGCTCTAAGATAGTTGTAATAGAAGTTGATCCTTCACCCTTAAAAATCGCCCTTTAGGGGAAAAAAAAGAAACAGAGTCTCCTTTTCGTCGCTTAAATGGCTTATGCTGCCTAAATCATAACAAATACACAAAATTAATGTACAAAGAATTGAATATCTAAAAAAAAAAAAAAAAAACTCTACAAAAGAGTCCCCCGATAGCAAATGTTAATTTTTCACGGATAACTCACAATAACCATTTGTTTGTTTCATTGATGCTAAAAAGATCGGGATAAGTAGATTACCGGGCTAGCATAGCAGCCAAGGCAGGTATTCTTTTACGGATAACTCACAATAACGAATTTTATCTTTCAGCTCATTTATGCCAAGAAGGTTAAGACAAGTAGATCCCCGGGGAACGCCGGGTAATCAGCACGGGGTATCTAAAACTAATTACGATACAAATTTATAACAGTTTTTCCTTTTACTTTTCAACTAACACATAAAAATATTAATTTTAGTATTTCACCTCATATATGCCAAGAAGAACGGGATAAGTAGATTCTTGGGGCAACGCCGAGTAATCAACACGGTGCATTTAAAAATAATTACGATACATTTTTTTTTACTTTTATTTAAACATAAACATTACTTTCCGTCTTTCAGCTCATTTATACCAAGAAGATCAGAATAAGTAAATTCTCGGGAAACGCCGGGCAATCAGCACGGGGGTGTCTAAAAATAATTACGATATAATTTTTGCCTTTTACTTAAACATAAAACCATATAATTATTTTTCTTGTCCCTTATTCAACTAACCATAAAAAACACATTACTTTTCGTCTTTCAGTTCATTTTTGCCTAGTAAATCTAGATAAGTAGATTCCCGGGCAACGCCGGTAATCAGCAAGGGTATTTAAAAATAATTATGATATATATTTTCCCTTTCACTTGAACATAAAACACATTAATTTTCGTCTTTCAGCTCATTTATGCCAAGAAGATCGTGATAAGTAGATTCCCGAGCAACGCCGGTAATCAGCACGGGTATCTACAAATATTTACGATATAAATTTATAATTATTTTTCCCTTTATTTATTCAAATAAACATATAAACATTAAGATTAAGTTAAAATGCTTCATACCTCTATTCGTCTACATTCTTCTAAGTAGACCGCGGTTTCAAAGCCTTACTTTGATTCGACAAGAAAGTACTGAAGATGAAGTCGCCACGGCTTTTGAAACTGTGATCTACTTAGAAGACTAGATATGAGGAGAGGTATGAAGCATTTTAACTTTATCTTAAATTAAACCTCATAGTGATTTCTTTCTGTGAAAGTTCAAAATAAGAACACTAATTTTCATTTATTTAGTGGTAGCAGCGCACGCCGGGTATTAGCTTACTTACTTACTTACTCACTGGCACTATCGAACCCGTAGGTTCATGGCCGCACGGACATAAGCTCTCCATACATCCCTATCCTGAGCTAATGCTTTCCAATCAATCCCTGTATAATCTACTTCCCTCAAATCATAGTTTGTTATTCTCCCACCTCATTCTTGGTCTACCAACTGGGCGTTTTCCCTCTGGCTTTCCTACAAGAAGCTTCCATGCAAGTCTCCCATTCCCCATACGTGCAACATGGCCTGCCCATCGCAGTCTACGAGACTTAACTGTTCTTATCATATTTGGCTTCCTATAAAGACCATGTAGTTCATTGTTATGTGGTCTTCTCCATTCACCTGTCTGTTCATCTCTCTTTGGTCCAAAAATTTTCGTAAGTACTTTATTCTCAAATACTTGTAATCTTCTTTCCTCTCTTAAAGTAAGAGTCCATGTTTCGCACCCATATAATATAACTGGTAGAATAATAGTTTTATATATTTTCAGTTTAACGTTTTTTGAAAGGAGTTGGGACATCAAGTCTCTGCAATGCATAATAACATGCATTTCCAGAATTGAGCCTGTTTAATTTAGTATATATATATTTTTTTTTCATAAGTATGTACAGGGTGTAACTAAATTACCTTTACAGATTTTGAGGACATATAGTGGGGACCAAGACGGTACGTTTAGCATAGGAACTCGTGTCCAGAAACGCGCCGTTTTCCCGCTACACGCAAAATACCACAACACATGTTCAACTCTCCCGCATTTTCGGCGCCAAAGACCCTGCGTGTTCTCCCCACTACTGTCTGTAGAGTCACTTGAAATGCTTGGTTTACGAGACCCCTATGACATCCGAGGAAAACCTACTGGAACGGGTTATGTCTGCGGCGGATGTTACAAGACCAAGGATTGGTGATCGTGTATTAGAACATGGTACGGAGGTAACGTATGTATGTTGATGTCGGTGGACGTTACATCGAGCCCTTCTTGTAAGTGGACCCAGACGACAAGCAGCAGGCGTTAGAGAGAGCAATGCGTGTTTAGTATTTTGCATCTAGCGAAAGAACAGTACGTTTCTAGACATGAACTCAATTATTAAAGAATGGAGACTACAACCACATGGCAGTATACCACTTAATAGATTATATAATTTAGACACCCTATTATTTGCAGATGAAATTGTGTTTATAGCGAATTCAGAAGATGGCCTACAACGTTCACTCCACTCTTTTCACCAAACGGCTATAAAACTACAACATGGAAATCTCAACAGAAAAATCTAAAGTCATGGCTTTCCTAGGAAAAGACCCAGTTTGCAGTAAAATTGTTATTAATAATAAAATATTAGAACAAACCAACACATTTAACTATCACGGATACCAAGTTACATAGAAGAAGAAAAAGATTTTAGTCAAAAAATTATAAAATTTAACAGAGTAACAGGAATTATAAATAATATTTTCAAGCCAAAACACAGTACAGCAACACACACGAACTAGAATTTATAAAACACTGGCCAGACCCATATTATGTTACGGCAGTGAGGCCTGGACAATTCGCAGTGTAGATGAACAAAGACTATCTGCGGCAGAAATGAAATTTATGAGACGTACTGCGGGCTATTCAAGGACAGACCATAAAAGGAATTCTGACATTCTCAAAGAATTACAAACAGAATCAGTCATGGAATATGTACAAAAATACAGAAACAACTGGAAATCTCACGTACGAAGAATGAGCAGAACAAGAATACCACGTCAGATCTTAAATTACCAGCCACCAGGCAAGAGATCTTTGGGCAGACCCTTCAAACGTTGGATTGAGACCGTGACAGACCACTAGGTCTATCACATGAAAGGAAGAAGAAGAAGAGTTTCTATGTTTTTCATTCATTCATTTCATAATGGGTGTCCCAATAAGAACGCCGGATGTAATAATGCACAAAATAAACTATATTTGAAAGAAATGGCATATATTTATACATGAGCACAAAGGGTACACGTTCCGATTTAAGTATGGAAAATGACATCTGGCATATGTCCATCACGAGACGCTCTACAGCTAGTGACTCTGTCTATGAAATTTGTGATTACTTTTGCACAGTCTTGCGCTGACACGTCGAATTTCCTGCTTCAGGTCTTGTATGGTTCGGGGATTGTGTTCATAAACCTGTGATTTGATAAACCCCCAAAGAAAGAAGTCACATGACCTTGGTGGTCAGTTTTGGTCACCTCTGCGCGATTCCGGCCTAAGAGCACGAAGCCTTCGAACAGTTTGAGCATAACACACCATTCTGGTAATGAGTTTTCACAATTAAAACTCATTGTTCAGCAGTATAACACTCCATATCCAGTAATTGCAACAAATATAGAAAACAAAAAGTGTAGGTAGAGTGCTGCCAACCTCGTAGTAAAAAAATGGCTGCCAATTCAAATCCGGCGTTCTTACTGGGACACCCATTACATCTCAATGATGGAAAATCATATTTGAAGAGAAAAATTATATGTTCAGACTGGGTCTTTAACCCAGGACCTTTGGCTTTCTAGGCCAATACTCTACCGACTTAGCTACCTGAGCAAGTTTCAATCTAAAAGCAATTTTTTTTCTCTTATATACGCTGTTAATTAATTAATTAATGAGTTTCTATGCTAAATATACCATCTTGGTCCCCACTATACGTCCTCAAATTGTGTAATGGGAATTTTGTTACACCCTGTATACTTTGGAGTTACTTTATCAATTTGAGTTATGGAGGATTATTTTTCCAGTGCTCTAATTGAATTACTCCCAGCATTACGGTATTTAATACATATGCCAGCACTTTGTCTTGTGCTTTAAATGATTTGCTCCTTTGTCCAGAACAGTATTTCAGCAAATACATTCTTAATGGTTTATTTTAGGAAATTATATTTTGAGATTCTTTTAATCAAGTTTTTTTTGTAATCTGGCATCATCATCTTACCTCAATTTAATGTTGATTTGTTCTCGAACATGTTTCGATAAATATTTTACATCACCATCATATTTTGGCCAAAAGCTGATGATAATATAGAATATATTGTTATTATTATTATTATTATTATTATCATTATTATTATTATTATCATTATTATTATTATTATTATTATTATTATTATTATTATTATTATTATTATTATTATTAATTTACACATGTTAATGGAAGCGAAACATGGGCTCTTACTTTAAGGGAGAAAGGGAGATTACGATTATTTGAGAATAAAGTTCTTAGGAAAAATTTTGGACCAAAGAGAGATGAACATACAGGTGAATGGAGAAGACTACATAACAGTGAACTACATGGTCTTTACAGGAAGCCAGATATAGTAAGAACAGTTAAGTCTCGTAGACTAAGATGGGCAGGACATTTGGAATGAAAGACGTGCATGGAAGCTTCTTGTAGGAAAACCAAGGGAAAAGCCCAGTTGGTAGACCAAGAATGAGGTGGGAGAGTAACATTAACTATGATTTGAGTGAAGTAGATTATACAGGAAATGATTGGAAAACATTAGCTCAAAATAGGGATGTATGGAGAGCTTATGTCCGTGCGGTCATGAATCTACTAGTTTGATAGTGCCAGTGAGTTAGTTAGTTATTAATTCGTAAAAAAAACTACTAGTCGTCACTGGATGTTTCGAAATAAATTAGCAAATACGGTACACGGCACTTGACTATTCTGATATAATGAGTGGGGAAGCATTATTACTTTCCACAAAAGCTCAGAAAAATTATTCCCACTTAGAGAATGTAATTAGTAAGTATTTTAAGTGCATAGGATAGCGAATGGAGGTAGAGTCCGAACGCAGGGAGAAGAATTTCAGACTGACGTTAAAAAATGTTGGAGTACTCTTTAATTTCTATAATCCGGTACTTATTACAAAAGACTTGGAGAAAAATTACATCTAGCCTAGTTAATAAGTAATGTGGGAATTGGTACTAGGGAGATTTTTAAGAAACTGGGTGTACAATCAATGAGATTGCTCGGCGTATTTTGCATTTCATTCCTAGCATTGCTAACAGCCCACTCAGGCTATCATTCCCGCGGAATAATTGCTATCCACAACTCGTTCATTCGAATTAGTCTGGTTATATGAATGTAGCTAACATAGCATTGTGTACTCCAAGAGCCTAAGCATGAAGAATTGAGCACCGGAAATTACTTCCCCCGGGAATGTACTACTGGAGAAAAGAACCTGGGGCGAAGAAAAATAATTATCTAGTTCAGAATTAGGTTATAAATTATTTTTATTTCATTCTTATGTTACAGACTCTTTAACATATAAGATGATATCGCGTCTGTAATATTTCGTTGTATTTAGTAGTCTGTGTATTTCTCTTACAGTCCAAGATCCGGCTGTAATATTAGGCCTACCGTACTACGTTCATCGAATGTATGAACAAAATCTTTTTTTTTTATATAAATTGTGAATGATTGAATACATTTTTGCCGAGTTGCCTATTAAAATTCGGCCGCCAGTATGTTTAATTAAAATATAATTTATGTATTTATTCCAAATAATTTGATTCACTTGTTAATAAAATAAATTATAATCCAGTTCGCAGAAATCGATGTATAGAACTTGAAAAGTTTTGGTTGCCATTGCACACTTGGTCATAAACCTCCTCGCGGCTTCAGCAGGTTGTGACACCAATCAGTAATAAAAATGTCAGTAAGTACGTATTTATTGTTTTATATTGTTCCCTCACAGCGGGAAGTAAAACCACTGCCCTCTATGTATACTACGTACAATGTATATACAAAAATTTATCCAAAAGGTATTGTTAATATACATTATACGAAACAAATCACAGCATTTTTAATGAACTGAACTTTATTTGAAACAATATAAAACAATAAATATGTACTTACCGCTATTTTATTATTGATTGGTGTTACAGCCTGCTGTAGCCGCGAGGAGGTTTAGGACCAAGTGTGCAATGGCAACCAAATATTTTCAAGCTCTATACATCGATTTCTGCCAACTGGATTATAATTTATTTTAATAACAAGTGAATAAAATTATTTCGAATAGATAAATTATATTTTAATCAAACCCACTGGTGGCCAAATTTTAATAGGCAACTCGGCAAAAATGTATTCAGTCATTCACAATTTTATGAAAAAAAAATAGATTTTGTTCATACACTCGATGAACTAGCAATCTTGCAGCCGGATCTTGGAATATTATGGTTTGCCTCGTGTCTTCTGCAGCAGTTCTCTGATTTTAATATTGACGATATCGTGAAAGAATATTATTTTATTTGTAAAACTTTTTAATATCTGAGGTCATATCTATCTTCTACAGAGGCGTAGCCAAAAGTTGAACCTTAGCCTCCCTTTTTTTTTTAAAGAGTTACTCCATCCATAGTAATTCTGCCCGAATGCAGGTCTTTCACTGCGATCATAGCATTCTCATGCTATGCTTTGCAGCTTTACTAGGGAATTATAGGTGTGGTAGCTTCCCGTTGATTTCCACACAGGTGAAGGATGATGATGTGATGATGGCCGGATGATTTTCGGGGACCTTTGGGCCCTAAGCATCCTGACATTTGTCTTACAGGTGAGGAAGAACTCCGAAAAAAAAACCTCACCCAGGAGCCTGTCCTGATCGGAAATCGAACCCGGGCCCGCTGCGTGACAAGGCAGCACGCTACCTCGAGACCACAGCGGTAGACAAGAGTTACTAGACCACATTTATTTAATTACGCTTACTTGCCCGTATATGACTTGGATGGTGTGCTGTCAACATACCGAGCCAATGAGACATCAAGCAGACAAGTAAGATACAGTAATACTATGATGATGAGGTCGGTAAATTTTGCTTAGAGGCCTTTCAGGCTTAAGCATATTTTAAGAGCCTGAAAATCTTCAGACTCGGGGCCCACGGCATAAAGTCCCTTCCGGAGGACTTGCTCCTTGGATTTTTCCATCCTAAAAAAAGTCGTCGGCTCCGGCCGGGTTTGAACCCGCGACCCTCGATACCACTTGCAAGGAGCATAACCACTAGTCCACTGTATATATCGTGTATTTATTTATTACTTACTAGCTAATACCCGGCGTGCGCTGCTACGCCTAAATAAATGAAAATAAATGTGCTTTTATGTTTAGTTGAAAAAGTAAAGGGAAAAATAATACATTTATATTTTTATATACCCCGTGCTGATTACCCGGCTTTGCCCGGGAATCTACTTATCCCGATCTTCTTCTTCTTCCTTTCATGTGATAGACCTGAAAGGAAGAAGAAGATCTTCTTGACATAAATGAGCTAATATACGAAAAATAATGTGTTTTATGTTTAGTTAAATAAGTTGGAGAAGGAATTTATATCATAATTATTTTTAGATACCCCGTGCTGTTTACCCGGCGTTGTCCGGGAATCTACTCATCCCGATCTTCTTGGCATAAATGAGCTAAAAGGCAAAAATTAATGTACTTCTTATGATTAGTTGAATAAGTAAAATGAAAAATAATTATAAATGTATATCGTAATTATTTTAAGATTACCCGTGCTGATTACACGGTGTTGCCCGGGAATCTACTCATCCCGATCTTCTTGGCATAAATGAGCTAAAAGACAAAATTCGTTTTTGTGAGTTATCCGTAAAAGAATACCCACCATGTGCTGCTATACTTGCACAGGAATCTGCGTACTTGTCTCGATCTTCTTGGCATCGATGAAAGACAAAAATGGTTATTGTGAGTTATCTGTAAGAGATAAACATATGCTGTCGCGGAGTTTTTTTGTAGAGCATTTCGAGATATTCAATTCTGTGTTTACATTAATTTTGTGTATTTCTTATGGTTTAGGTAGCGTAAGCCATTTAAGCGTCCAAAGAGCTACTTCTCTCACGTTTTCCACTACAAAGGGCAATTTTTAAGGGTGTAGGAGTTGAGATCACAACCATCTTATAGCCTATGTTCATCCCGGAATCACCTGAACATTTTGCAAAAAGCTCCATCACAATCGGATCAACTGTATGGCCGCGCATAAAGTACGAAAAAACAAACAAACCAACAAACATTCATTTTTATTTATTACGTATTATTTTTTTATGGTACTAAGAAACTCTGAATATTATGGAATGGGCCCTGGTAGTTAATTTCCAACCAAGCATGTGCCTTGAGGATTGAGGAAAACCAGGAAAGGAATCTCAGTTGCGTTGGCCGGAACCGCGGTTTCATCTCGGCAGTTACCGAATACGAGTCTCAAATTCTACATTATGAACCATCACATTCTGATTAAAATGACTATTTAACTCGTGCCCCAAATGGGAGGCAATGACCAATCACGTTACATTGATTTTTTATTTAAAAACCAATCACAGTCGTGTTTCGCCTAGAATTTACCGACTAAAGTTTATCATAATAAAGAAAGCACTTCCTTTTTAACATTCTGAATTGGTCATAGTATTATTTTGCAGTGACTGACTCGCTAAGAAATATGGCTACCAGAGTGTATATATAGTGCATGAATGTCAACACATACCGCAAGTGGGAGTTAATATAAAAACATTTGTAGCAATTTATTTTACCAAAAAAAACACTGTTTGCACTTTCTTAAATGTATTTTTTCCCAGAAAAATATAATTGTCATATTTACATCATAGGACATCAGAAATGAATTAATACACAGTTTGATGTGTTACATTTTTTCTCCACTAGAGTGCATTCTTACAATATTGCGTTTCTTTGGCAATGAGTAATATGATCTGGTTGCAGTGATGAACAAAAGAATCAAATGAAGCGTACCAATAGTTTCTCATTTGTTTTCAAACATCGCCGTTTACACTAAATACATAAATATTTTAAAATAACTATATTTAAATAATGATTTGTGAGTAAACAGCTTAATTTTATTCGTTAAATAGTCCTAACAAATGTCACTCTTAATTTCCAAATTCTCTAGATAGATTCACTCCTCACTTCGTGAGTCGTGAATTTATCGATAATTTGGAAATCACTCGTGGCATTACTTATGATAGTGATTATGAAATGGACTCTGTCAATGAAATTTCAAAACTAACATTTGGAGGTACGTAGTAGGTCATGCATTTCTGTTTTGTGTAGTTACGTGTTTCTGAGTAGGGTCTGTACTGATTTAATGTGAATGGTATTTTTAACAATTTTATTGCAGCCAAAAATAGTCAGGATTAAAGTAAGAATGCATTTAAATTTATATTTTTGCAAACTCACATATTGTCAAAAAGAACTTTTGTGTATAGCTCAATGTGATATCGGTCCACATGTCTTTTCACATAGTATACATTTACAATCTATATTTGATTCATGGAATTTTATGTTCTTGCATATCAGATGGTGGAATCCGTACACTGCCAACATAGTGATGACGTGTCTCATTTTGAAATTTTCCTTTGTCCACGCACAGTCCACCTTGACCCGGTGCTGTAGAATTCTGGGTGTATTTCTATTTCTTTTCTTATTCATGTTTTGCTAGCATGTGTGTCGTTTTGGTACTGGATGCTGGGTAGGGAGTTATGTCTTTGTTCTGAGTTTGGTCCCGGTCAATGAAGAAAGTTTCTTTCGCCAGTAGATATGAGAAGCTTGAATTTCGTTACTTGTTTGATACTCTTAATATTTCCTTTATATATCTCGCTTTCATATCCTTCTAGAAAGGAAATGATTCTTTATTGTGTGAAGGTGTCCATTATGATTTCTATGCCGTTATGTTAGTAGTGGTGTATTGAATTTTGATAACTTTCAGCATTGTGAATGACTATTATCAAATGATAACCAATCATGAATGGCTTCTTGGTAAGGAAATTTCAATCCATCCAATCGCCTTGATAAAGGACGAGATATAAAACCAGAGTCATTTGAATATGCATCGCAAAACTACTATCATATCTTAATTTAAAGTTGAAAAAATATACGCTCGGACTTGGACTTTAACCCGGTGAGTCCTTGTGTATGTTCTCTAGGACCAATGTGAGTTTTATTCAACTGATTGTGCATACCGGAGCAAGTACCGATCTCAAACATACAATCTTTTCTCTATATTACGTTGTTAATTTCATCCCACCAAAAGCAACGATAAACAAAAGTGCTTCATAGCAAGGTATGGGCGGCGGGATATTACAACGTATATCAGATAATAATATTTTGGGTTAGATCGGTAATTGGCTCTGGTTTAGCTGGTTATATTGCACTTGGTCTCGAGAACCAAGGGGTCCCTGGGTTCAAGTCCTGATTTGAGCGTGCAATATTTCTCTTTAAATATGATTTATCCATCTTTGAGATGTATGAAATAAATAATAAAAACTATCATATCTTGTTTAGTTTCCATGCATAAATATTTTTTTTTAATTTTCGAATAATTTGTGACAACGCTTTATTGTAAGTCTGGTAATTTGATATAAAGTAGACTACCTGTACGATTGTAATAAACCAATCGAATGTAGAATTTAGCCCAAAGCTATATGTTGGTTCGCTTTTAAAGCACAACTTCACTATTTTTCTCTTGTTTATCGATACACAAAATTCCTTTTGTGACAATTTTTTGTTGGAAATTAATAAATGAATTTACCGTTCCGTCGATCAGGTAATATATATAACGCAGAAAGAGCAGGAATCACATGTATGTCTATTTTTGGTGTTTAATTTGGTCGTATCGGGTCCAGAACATTGGAGGGGGTAGAAGGGAGGGAGAAATTGAATTGAAGAGGAAGAGAGGCTAGGGACCAATTCATTTTATATATGCCGCTACCTATACGTGTTAAGGGTGACCTGTTCACCCCCCACAACCCTGCTCTTCATGTATAGGGTTACTACAGTGGCAATTTTCATTTTTCAATTCAACGAGTCTGGGCGAATTTTATGACCTAGTGGCAATTAACGCGGTTAGCCACGCAAGTGGAGGGAGGCAGGACGTCCAAAGAGGGACGCAACAACCATTTCACTCGCTTACTGGTTCTCTCTCCAGTTTTTGTTATACACCGAGTTTATAAACATATACTTGCTGTTTAACTAAACAAGTTACAGCAGAATTTTGAAATTTACGTTATTTTGGGTTGAGTAACGTCAAATTTTCGCGTTACAAGTAAATCAAACCTCGGACAATAATAGACAGCCTTAGTATATTTTAGTTGAATTGCGGTATCTTGCTTTGCATTATACAAATTGAAGTCTAAAGTATTACCAAGCATATAATTCGAATTAATTCAACAAGAACGTATTCCTTCTCAAGATAAATTAAGCATAATTTCAGTACCAGACTTTAAGAATAGATCTAAAACTGCAATAAAAATTACACAACAAAAATATCCCTAAACTAATCAGTAATTTTAGCTTCAGTTTATCTGGAAGTATTAAACAATTAAGAGACAGTGCAACTTTTTCACGATAGTTTAAAACACACGCAGTATTTAAAATGTTTACTTTTCTATGGACATGTAAATACTTTGATCTACGAATTAATGTTTATGTCCTGTTTTAACTAGATACCATTAATACAAAAGCTGATAAATTGCACTGGTCAACATGATTTTTGTCTCATGAGTACCAATAGTTGTACTTAATGCAGTTTTTTCTCATGTTTTCAAATATGTATTCGGAATTTCTCCACCACCCACAGTTTTTTATCTCAATTTCAATTAATGGATTTAAATAATTATTTTTTCAATAAACGTTTTTTCGTCTATTTGTCCATTGTAAAATAAAACCAAATGAGCTAACTCAAATGGTTTCGGCTAT
This sequence comes from Diploptera punctata, assembly GCA_030220185.1. Taxonomy (NCBI): domain Eukaryota; kingdom Metazoa; phylum Arthropoda; class Insecta; order Blattodea; family Blaberidae; genus Diploptera; species Diploptera punctata. Next base: position 255,472 of record JASPKZ010006811.1, on the reverse strand, counting down.
GGAAAAGAGTTATCAAGGCAAATGGAATCCTAATATGCTGGCCGATTATTGTTGGACCATCATGAGGGATGCTCCATAGGCGAAATATAGCAGAAAATCGCCATTTTTTACTTTCTAGGTGAGTCCGAATGTTCGAATGTTGTGTAGTTACGAATGTAGAAAATATTAAAGTGTTTGAAATTATAAATTCCTGCCTCTCGGAAACCTTGCGTGATGGAGAAGAACCAATATCATATTTGAATTCAGGAGAAAAAATACTATCAGAATCACATTTTTTTTCTGAGACAAAAAAAAAAGTTTATTTTTTGTTGCTCAGTGTTATCAGACTAGTATGTCCAAAAGCACAGTACTGTACAGAAGATCTCTTTGTGGTACAGCACAACAACCACCAATACAATGGCAATAAGAAAATGAAAACAAGATGATTTCCTAAAAAAAATCGCCAAAGGGTTAAATAAATAGTAAATACAGTTAACACACATCCGGTACTGATACGTTTTCAAGTGTTATGTGGCTGAGCGAGATGTAAGGATTTGGTAAAAATAAAAAATTGGTTACTTTGCAACATTCAGTTAACAGAGTACGTTATGCGTTTAACTATATTCTTAATTTACATTTTTCTTATGCTCCAGAAATGTAACTTAGATCTTCACTCATATCACATGCAGTAAAAAGTAGAGAAAGAAAAATAATAATGGAACATCTTCGATAAATGTTCAAATATGCACTTTGCTATACTGTATATTAATTTTCTAACTCAGGTTTAATTTTGCAATCGCTATGGTCTCTGTTGGTCCCTATCCTCAGCCACCTGAATCCAGTTCATATCACCAATATTCACTATTCTAATAAACATGCTTGCACCTGCGCTTTGCTTTCCAAAATACTTTTTGTTTTCCAATAAAGAATTGGAAGAAACCGCACTTTATGCCTCACCGTGAATTGAGTCCTACAGATTAGTAGTGCGCATGCGAAAGGGTTATGAACTTGCTCCGTAGATGGCAAGACTATCTGTACAGTCGGTATGACCAACCTTCTCGATAAATTACCAAACGTGCTTTTAAACGTGGATGTAGGCTACATTAACACATAATTTGTAACCTAACAAAGTAAATAAATTACTTATTATTTCAATAAACTATAATCTAATTCGGTCTAAACTAACTTACGCCCTCTTAACCTAACAAAATAAAACAGTAGTAGTGCAATTTCTCATTGTGAATGTTAGTCATTCCGGACTAACATATTTTCAAGAGGACGCGCACTACGGTTATGTAGAACTTAGAAGAAATGATTGAGAGATTTCGAATACATACTTGACAATCGTAAAAAAAGATTTTAAGAATCGTGGCACGCCGTAGTGTAGTGGTTAAGTCACTGAGCTACAAGCCGGAGGGTCGAGGTTTCAAGTCCCGTTGGTGTCAGGATTTTTAAACTGACCCAAACCCTCTGGCGGCACTATGGCCCTGGGGTCGACTCAGCCTCTAACGGAAATGAGTACCAGAAGCTTGTTCTGGGGGTAAAGGCGGCCGTCATGCAGGGCTGACAACCCGGCTGACATAAAGTGCCGATTGTCTAGAAAAAGTGGGAGCCTTAACCTCCTACTACCCCAAGGGCTTCCGGGCCTGTTGTGGGATCACTTTACTTTACTTTACTAGAAAAAGTTAACATAGTAGGATAGTAGGAAATGTTACTAAAAACAAAAAAAGTAAATAGTGCAACAGTGTCATATGAATATTGCATGATGTAGCATAGTGAGAACCAATCTATAGTAGAGGCAAAATTTGAAAACTATTGTGTAGGCTACTACCTATTCCAAGTTCTTATCGAATATTAATGATCAAACTTATTTTTACAGACTGAGGTTTGTTAACCTCACGCTAAACCCACAAATTTGCGAGCCATTCTTGTCGCTTATCCGCGACTCCTTTTTCTACCCTATATATTTGCAGCTACCCTACAATATTAGCCCTTAATATTATTATTAGGTATATTATGTAAATCGACACACATTTAAGTTTTTTTTTCGTTCGTTTCCTTCTATTTTGTTTAAATACATCAAACCACATAATGCATCCTGACGGATACGTTGTTAATTTAAGGGCTAATGGTCATGGGCTTAATGTATTAAACTCCTTATTTATTACGACTATATTCATATGTTTTATGCCTAGAAAATACACACATTAAAAAATCTAGGCTACGAATTGGTCATAAAAGCTGAAAACATAATTAATTAATTATTTTAGTATTTAATTATTTATTAATTTTAGTTGAAAGATCCCTATACTCCCGCTACTATTAGAGTCATCGTGGTTCTAATTCAGGATTGAAATTTGATTGTCATAAGCCATTCACATTTAATTATATCAAATATCATTAAACTTAATCATATCGACGTCTATACATAAAAATAGAGCTAATTCATATCGCATTTTCTACTACGGCTGTAAATAAGTCGTGACGTGACAATTGTTCAAATCGATATAAAATAAATAAATTCTTACACGGAAAACAAATGGCTACACAAGAGTGTCGTCCTCGGTGATCTAGTGGTTATGGTCGTCTCTAGTTCTAAGGCTATCGGATTATAAACCTAGTCGGCTGTCGATGATTTTTTTAGGGTGAAACGATCCTGGATATGGTTTCCTTCGCAAGGGGAAAACAAATGCGCAGAACCTCAATCTTGGAATAAGGAGACTCTGAGCATAAATTGACGGCAGTTTCACACACAGATTTTAAATAAAACATTTTTGGACTATGTTTTTAAAGAACATAGTTTAAAAAATAATATCTACAGTTCATTTCTCTTGAGAAGAGTAGCAGGGACTGAAGAGGGAGCGAGGTATTTAGGCCTACTATTGTATGAACAAGATATAGATAGATAGATAGATAGATAGATAGATAGATAGATAGATAGATAGATAGATAGATAGAGATAGATCTAAATAGATCTATATAGATAGATAGATAGATAGATAGATAGATAGATAGATAGAGATCTAAATAGATCTATATAGATATATATAGATAGATAGATATATGTGAAGTGAAAATTGGACTCTTAACCGTTCAGAGAGAAGGAAAATAGAAACTGCAGAAATGAAGTTCCTACGTTCAGTAGCAGGTGTGACAATTTCGGACAAGAAAAGAAGTGAGGATATTAGGAATGACTTAAATATTTTCAATTTAACAAATAGAATTGACAACATGAGAAACAACTGGTATGAACATGTCAAGAGAATGCCTACAGATAGAATCCCTCAGCTGTTACTAAAGTACAAACCAATAGGACATAGAAATGTTGGACGCCCCATTTACTAGATGGGAGGATTCATTAAATCCCACTTGATGTGAAAACAGGTCAAAAGGCCTAATTTCATGAAGCAGAAGAAGAAGATGAAGATATATATATATATATATATATATATATATATATATATATATAGATATAGAAGAGTAGGTAGGTAGGTAGATAGATAGATAGATAGATAGATAGATAGATAGATAGATAGATAGATAGATAGATAGATAGATAGATAGATAGATAGATAGATAGATAGATAGATAGATAGATAGATAGATAGATAGATAGATAGATAGATAGATAGATAGATAGATAGATAGATAGATAGATAGATAGAGTAGATAGATAGATAGATAGATAGATAGATAGATAGATAGATAGATAGATAGATAGATAGATAGATAGATAGATAGATAGATAGATAGATAGATAGATAGATATAGATAAAGTTCTGCGGCCATTTAGTTAAGTCTTGGCAGTGAGCGATCCGTTTTGGTTCTCCGTTATAGGTAGAAACCCCGGGTTCCTCTAAAATATATTAGCCCCGGTTTAAATTTTGAATTTCAGTTTGACGTTTATGACGGCTGGTAGCAGAGTGAAGTCGGAAGCGGACCTTCTGGGGTTCTATTCCAGCATGTGCTCTTGGATTGAGGGAAACAGCACAAAACCTCAATCGGAATAGTCGATCACACGGGATCTTGCCAAATTTGGCTTTCGGATGATTTTATATTGGGAGGGCGAAAACCGGACACCAGGCTATGTAAATATAATCTATACATTTCAGATTATTACAATTATTCATACAATTATGGTAATATGTGCATTTTTTTTTTTCAATTTTACTCTTCAGTTGTTCTCGCTGTTCATTCTGTAGTTGTCTGGTGGTCAGTTTCTCTGGAACTGGTGGGATGAACCTGTAGCAGTAGGATTGGTTTTTAATTTTTTGTATTAGATGCATATATATATATATATATATATATAAACCACAGAAGAAAACATTCAATTCCATAAATATTCTCTTATTTGTTGTCTTGCACTATTTTTAAATACTGTTAGCATGGATAATAATGTCACTAAATGCGAAGAGCAGTGGCGGCTCGCAGCTGAAATTACTGTGGGATGCTGCTCAAGAAAAATTGTAACCTTTGTTTTAATATTATGTAAAAGAAAACAAACAGGTATAAAATAAAATTTATTCAGAAACTTGATAAAAATTCTAAAAGAGCATAAATATTTTTTATATACTACAACCTAAATTGCTACAGTTCAAGCTTGAATCATTTATTTAAAAATTCAATCCATTATTCTTGTACTAATTTGCTTGGAAAAGTCAATGTTCTCCTTGATCACTGGATGGTAACTGAGGAAACATTTCCTTAATATTTGCGGTTCCCAAATGTGACAGTGAAACTACATTATTAGTATCCTTCTTTAACTTCTCATGCTTTTCAATTTCTTCTTTCATTTGTTTATATTTTGAAAACCACCTTTTATCCAAGTTATATCACCTCCAAATTAGCAAACAAAACAGTGCATTTTTTACTTCACAGCTGCAAAGCCAACTCTTGCGATGGTACCAATCAGAATTAAAGCTAAGAATATATTTCTTGCTTTTGTTTATGCCTGGCTGAGATATTTGAATAATAGGTATTGAACAACCTCTCTCCTTAACTGTAACTTTGTGACGGAGAGACAGCTGTAAAAAACTTAAGTTATTGAAGTTAATTTACAGTCACATAACTTATTTCTTGGGGAACCAAGAAGGCCATCACTGAATGAATTAATTTGTTAGTCATGCAAGACCAAGGTATAGGTTTTCTGTAAAATAAAACCGAAAAAAAAAAAAATCAAATAGAATAGCTGGATGCAAATATCTAGGAACAATATTCACAAATAGGAATAAGATGCACACAGAAATTAAACATAGGCTCAATTCTGGAAATGCGTGCTATTATGCATTATAGAGACTTCACGTCCCAACTCGTTTCAAAAAAACGTTAAACTGAAAATATATAAAACTATTATTCTACCAGTTATATTATATTGATGCGAAACATGGACTCTTACTTTAAGGGAGAAAAAGAGATTACGAGTATTTCAAAATAAAGTTCTTAGGATTTTTGTTTGGACCGAAGAGAGATGAACAGACAGGTGAATGGAGAAGACTACATAACAGTGAACTACATGGTCTTTATAGGATGCCAGATATAATAAGAACAGTTATGTCTCGTAGACTGCGATAGGCAGGACATGTGGCACGAATGGGGAATGAAAGAAGTGCATGGAAGCAACTTATAGGAAAAGTAGAGGGAAAATGCCCAGTTGGTAGACCAAGAATGAAGTGGGAGAATAACATTAACTATGATTTACAGGGGTGATTGGAAAACATTAGCTCAGGATAGGGATGTATGGAGAGCTTATGTCCGCGCGACCTACGGGTTCGATAGTGCCAGTGAATTAGTTAGTTAGGAAGCAGGATAAATCTAATTCTGTACTTTATTACATTCAAGAATATGGTGCGTGGTTTTGATTATTATGATGATGATATCCTAGCAGAGTTAATGTCATAAGATTCTCATCATCATCATCAACGTCGTCGTCGTCATCTTTTTAAGCACAACACACGCGGAATCAAAAATATAAGATATATTTCTTTCCGACAGCATGTTAAGTTCTGCACTCCCAGACAGTTCTCGGTGACAGTGCTTCCTCTTCTCGTAGCCTTACGCACAGAGTATCTAGAGGAGAAAGTGGACAAGTTTTGCGTACATGCCACAAGCGGCGCCAGTATAGAACTAATGACACACACACACACACACACATACACACACACACATATATATATATATATATATATATATATATATATAGAATTTTTTGTGGTAATAATAATAATAATAATTCTATTCCATGGCGTGACAGGCCTAGAAGGCCCTTAGCCTACCAGCCGGCTGCTGACCTCACATCCACATGTGTCAGTCACAGAGGTAGATGATCATCTAGCCAGTGTAGGGGTGACATGTGTCAGCATGTCGAGTCGCCCAACCGTTATAGCTGGTTTTCTCAACCTGGAACCGCTACTAATTGTAGCTACCGAAATGCCTCACGATAATGGGTGGGCAGCGGTCCCTTACTGGCCAGAATACCACGAGAAAATTTCTTTCTCCATGGAGCATCGAACCTGCGCAAGTTCCGTAGCTCTGCGCCAAGGCTTCCTGCCTTAACCACTCGGCTACGGCGCGGGATTTTTTGTATTACTAATATGAAATTCAGCACCGTCTGAATTTTGAATTATAACTATAAAATTACAAATTATGAATTTTAAAAATATGAATTATAATTAAATTATAATTTATCTAATTATAAAATATGAATTATAAGTATACAACACCACCTGATGAATAATTATGGAATTATTTGTACCCAGCCTCTCAGACCTTAAGATTTACATATATACACTATATATATAAAATTTATTTTCGTTTATTAAATTTAAGAACGTGCATTGAGCTCTATTAAATATGTATAATTGATCTACCCCTTCATTGTTACATATTTTATACAATATGTATTATTTTGTATACAATATTTATTGAAGAACCTTAGCCATGTTGTACATCTGAAATCCATTATAAAGTCACTCACATTTATTTTTTTTTTAAATGGTTGTACACTAACATCACTCTTCCTAACCTAACAAATCTTAAAATTGTATCACTTCTAGTAGGTTTATCTTTGAAAATAGATTTAATTTAAAAACGTAAACAAGTCTGAATTTACATACGAATTAGAGTAAAAATCTAAGTAATGATTATTAACTTTCGATAATATATAATTTATACAGTACCGTCTACATAGAACGAAAGGATGACAGTTAAAATTTTCAATTTAAAAATGGCTAATTTCCCATAATCCCGAGTGAACACGACGTGTGCTTTGCATTTGTTTTATTTAATTCCATATTCTGTTACTACGAAACAGCGCTACCATTGTAGTTCATCGTAAATTTTTAGGTGTCACTGTACGAAATTCCTCCTCTGCATTAAACACTCTGTGGCCTTACGTCCATCAACAGCTGAACACCACGCCCTGGAACTATGAAGCGCGCAATTCCATACATTTTTTTTTTTCACAAACTGGTGGATGGCTACTGACATTAAATTGAATGATTATATATTCTACAAGTGTACAGACAAAATTGAAGAAAGCAGGGCTCGTTACATTGAATGTTATCAATAACATCGAGTGGGAATATGGGGTGCTGCATTTGCACAGTGCCTGTACGCGAGCCGCCACAGACGAGAACCTCCTCCCGCATGGGGGTTATTAGTTACCACCAAGTAATATTCCAGCCGCTCGTCTTCTCGAGAGTAACCAACGTACTTACCTACTAGACCAGGGGCGCGAGTCGAATAGACCCTCCATCAGTTTTTAACTGCTCCTGTAGGCCTGTAGCATTCTAATAAATTAAAAAATATGCTAGGGGTAGGCATATAATATAACTCTATCAGTAATGGAACAAGAACTTGTGAAATATACGACATAACAAAAAAGTAGCAAATCAACACACGCTTATAATAATAATAATAATAATAATAATAATAATAATAATGATGATGATGATGATGATGATGATGATGATGATGATGATGATGATGATAATGATAATGATGATAATAATGATATAATAATGTAATAATCATCATCACAACTATCATCATCACCTTCATCGCCATAATAATTCATCTATTTTGGCAGGTTTCGCAATATTTCATACCATTCTGTGCCCAATTAATCTGTCATTCCCCACCATACGTCTCTGTCATCCCATTTTCATCGTTCAATTCGTTTTCCACTCATTGCTCTCAAAACACCATCAACGCACGTTACTTTTGGCCGTTCTCTTCTTCTTCTAGCAAGTGGAAACCTTTCTAGTATTCTTCTTGGGGATCTGCCTTCTGTCATTCTTTTTACATATCCATATAATTTTGTTTGTTTTCATGAAATCCAGAATTGAAGTTCGAACAGTCATCTTTTGTTTAATTACACTGTTTCGTATTATATTCTTCTTCAAATAAAATAATAATAATAATATCCACAGCAGCTATAATAGGGCTTATGACCCGCGCTACCTTGATGTTTCTTCAATTTTACTCGCGATACAAATAAGTTTGGATAGTCACAACAGTAGCCACCTGCAGCCAACTGGATATAATCAAAGCGATAACGTAATACAAGCAATGTAAATTGTATGTAAATAATGATGTAATAAAATATAAGTTTAAAAATGTTATAGGAAATCCTATATAATAAACAGAGAGAAGAACAAATTCAAATTTTAAAGAATCTGTGAAAATATCAATAATAATAATAAATAAGCTATTTTTTTTATTATGGCTGATAGTTTCTTAAAATTTTGGAACTCTTCCAATGCCTAATTAAATATCAATGTCATTAAATACTATTCCACATTCCACTTCATTTTAATGATGGATAATGAGTATCAAAAATAAACAACTTTTAATAAATTTACAACTCAAGTATGTATCGTTAGGTGAATTCCTTGGTAACTGACATAACAATTGTAACAAAATAAAATAACGTTTTAATTATTTTTACCCTTCAGATACTGGGACACTACTTTTTCTCTTCAAAACATTTTTATACAAATTTCAATCTCAAAATATGTAATTTTTATCTTTACTAATTTTGTACTTAAAATGTACAGTTTTATGTCTGTAAGTAACGTAACTGTTAAATGACGTCATGTTTTACAAAGTGAGATCAAAATAATAATCTCTGTCAAGTATAAATTTTATTTCAGCAAGCAATTGTGAATATATATATATATATATAAGGAGTTCCAAAATACATGTTTTGAGTTTTATATCCCAATAAACCTTAGTCGCTAATTTTACAAAGTAAAGATATCCCATATAATAACTAAGAAATTTCTGGCGACTTATGACTGATCATAATTAAAAAGCGTTGATATATATTTAATGTTTTGAAAAATTATTGTTGATTATAATATTCACACGTCTTTCAACTGCAGAAAGCGACGGTGTTTGGATTTAGTAAAATTACAAGGTTATTAAATAAAATTAATTAAGTGAATGGTTTTTATAGATAGCATCCTCATTTATAAAATATACGTATTCGTATAAAGTGGACCCTCTGGGTCCACATTAACCGAATTCCTTGGTTATGTTTAATTATTTTATACAGCCACCATGTCTCACAATATCAAACCAAACCCGTCAGTATATTATAACAGCATCTACAAAATATGTTCTGTTCGAGGGCAGCACCAATTAAAGAGGATATTAGCAGGGTCCATTCAGACAGAAGGGTTCACATTACATACAGCCTCTAACGGAAATGAGTACCAGACGCTTGTTCTGGGGGTAAAGGCGGCCGTCACGCAGGGCTGACAACCCGGCTGACATCAAGTGCCGATTGTCCAGAAAAAAGTGGGAGCCTTAACCTCCTACTACCCGAAGGGCCTCCTGAGGCCTGTATTGGGATTACTTTACGTACTTACTAGATTTACTTGGTGGCGTAATTGGTAGCGCACTGGAGTTCCAATCCAGAGGTCCGGGTTCAAATACCGTCAATCATTTATTTTTCTTATATCATATTAAGCTTGCATTGCTCAATGTAAAAAAATAATTATAACATCGAAATAAAAAGCGTCACTGCTATAAAGTAAAAAATATTATCTTTAATTTGCTTACTTATTATAGGAGTGGCAGTGGAGATGGAGTTCCGAGCCACCTCTCGTAATAGAGAATATATATAAAGAAAAATAAATGTTTATATAGATTTTCTTGGTGTCTTAATTGGTAGCGCACTGGAGTACTAATCCAGAGGTCCGGGTTCAAATCCAATCCAAGCATTTATTATTCTTATATAATATATATATACATACACACACACACACACACATATATACATATACATAGTTAATTAAAACAACAGTATGAACGATTGTGTTATTTCAAAGCGTATTATTCATCACTAGTCATTCTTCCTAACAGGAATTGTTCCACTCGATGAAGCATGGTAAAATTATATTTAATAAATTGTGTTTATTTTTTATCAGACTGTACGTATGCCAATGTTCTGCGAGGCTAGGGAAATGCGCATTGGGTATGTAGGATTGTAGGCAAACACAAAAAAGGGGCACATCGACAATACCCTTAGGGTAGGAACATATTCATTTCTATTTTCTCTCTCTCTCTCTCTCTCTCTCCTCTCTCTCTCTCTCTCTCTCTCTCTCTCTTTTCTCTCCTCCTCCTCTGATCCAACCAACACAAACCCCTCAAATTCGTTGCTCTTTATCACTGGCGAATGGTTACAAAATAATAAAAAAAATAATAAAACTCAAAACTCGCCGCGAACCTACACACGCACGCACGCACACACTCACACAGTTTAAAAAGTTACTCATTGTTTATAAGCGCAATCAATATTTTGGAGACTGGACAAAACATGGAGGAGAGGACATTGTTCACAATGGTACCTAGGGGAACCGTTATTGAAAATGAACATTGATACAGTGTTTTGATGAAACCGTGTGGGTAGACTAGAGTCATATGATGACGTGGCGTCCTACTCTCTCTCTCTCTCTCTCTCTCTCTCTCTCTCTCTCTCCTCTCTCTCTCTCTCTCTCTCTCTCTCTCTCTCCTCCCTACACACATATTCATATGTTTTCTCCTCCCTCTTTCGCTCTGTAACTCCATTTTTAAACCTCTTTCGAGTTACAGTAGAATATATTGTAGCAAGAGGCTGAGTTCTAATTATTGTTACTTCAAATTTTTCAATAGAATTTATACTACATTGATGAAATTTTACGGAATATAGGTCTCATATTATCCTATATTTGTTCATTTACTTTTGATCCAAATATACATCACATAAAATTAGAAGACATGATTAATATTTTTTTTTTATTCAATGCTCCAGGTTGCCATTTCGACATTTCTGGTGGTCTCTCCTGCATTGGCTTAATTGTAACCGCCTAAAAGGCGGAGTTACGTTGGCCCGATGATTTGATGGATGATACATGATAATGAAGCGCCAAGAGAGCTATTAACCTAAACTTAACCTAAATTTCAAACCATGGCAAACCTCAGGAATGATTCCCTTTAAGGAAAAATTCTTATGGTTTAACCGGGAATCGAACCCGGGGATATTTTTAATATCGTTATGGGATTTAATAAAAACTCTCAAACAATATTAAAATAAAAATATATAAGACGGTTATAATCCCAATTATATTATATGGATGCGAAATATCGTCTCTTACTTTAAGGGAGGAGAAAAGATTACGAGTGTTTGAGAATTAAGTTCTTGGGAAAACTTACGGATCAAAGAGACGAACAGACGGGTGAATAGAGAAGCCTACATAACAGTGAGTTTCATAATCTTCATGAGAAATCAGATATAATAATAGTTAAGTCTCGCAGACTGAGATACTGAGATGGGCAGGACATATAGCATGAATGGGGCATGAAAGAGGGACATGAAATCTTGTATGAAAATCAGAAAGAAAGCGTCCAGTTTTAGGCAAGGAGTGGGGTGGGAAAATAATATTAACCATACTTTGAGGGAGGTGAATTATACAGAAGATGATTGGAAAACTTTAGCTCAGGATAGGGATGTTTGGAGAGCTTATGAACTCGCGATCATAATCTCCGGTTTTATAGTGCCAGTGAGTTATTTAATGATAATAATAGTAGTAGTAATAATAATAATAATAATAATAACAATAATAATAATAATAATAATAATAATAATAATAATAATAATAATATATTCCATCCATAGTAATTCTGCCCGAGGGAAGATCTTTCACTGCAATCATAGCATTTTCATGCTATGCTTTGCAGCTTTACTAGGGAATTATAGGTGTGGTAACTTTCCATTGCTTTCCACACCGATGAAGCATGATGATGATAATGATAAGATGATGATGGCTGGATGATTTTCGGGGAACGTTGGGCCCTAAACTTCCTGATATTTGTATTACAGGTGAGGAAAAACCCCGAAAAAACATCACCCAGGAGCCTGTCCCGACCGGGAATCGAACCCGGTCCCGCTGCGTGACAAGGCAGCACGCTATCTTGAGACCACAGCGGTGAACAATAATATAGTAGTAGTAGTAGTAGTAGTAGGACTTTATTAGACAAAAAGTAAGATATTTACAATATTATTTACAAATATGGGTCGCACGGGCAGTAAGCCGTACGTGCTGTTGACAGTCCGTTACAATAAAGTAATAATTGGTACTAGTGTAAAGAAAAATAAACAAAAACAGCAATAACATTACAATTACATAAAGAAAACACAATAAAAATATTACCATTAAATAATAACACAATAGCATTATACACTAAAACATTAACATTACAATTACATAAAGAAAACACAATAATATTACAATTAAGTAATAACACAATAGCAATAACATTACAATTACATAAAGAAAACACAATAATAATATTACAATTAAATAATAACACAATAGCATTATACACTAAAAACATTAACCTTACAATTACATAAAGAAAACACAATAATATTACAATTAAGTAATAACACAATAGCATTATACACTAAAAAACATTAACATTACAATTACATAAAGAAAACACATTAATATTACAATTAAATAATAACACAACAGCATTATACACTAATTAATTTATATATAATTGTTAATAATTAATGGTATTGCATTTTGATAACATATATTTATTCATGAATGAGGTGTTGTCCTTATTTTTCGCGTTTTGTCCAGAAATTTACCGAGGTTTATCCAATTTTTCTGGATTTACCAATAACTCGTAGCATGCCAATCTTTCCCGATTTGAATTTAGAAATCTTTCCGGTAATAACTGACGTCTCCAATATTCTAAATCATTACATTTTCCTAATATATGTATCTCATCTTCAAAGTTCCCGCACATTGGACATATTCGCATATCGTGATCGTCGCTAATTTTTAGAAATTTCCATGCCCCTAACCTAAACCAAGCAAGCCCTGATCTCTCCTTAAATCCTAGGTTGAGTATATACGATTCTTTTCCCCAGAACGTGTTTTAGGTCTCTTTGTAAACACAGTGAGCGTTTTCCTGTACATTCGGCGAAGGTATCTTGTTGGTTTACATCTACAGTACCTCCTCCTTATTTTTCTCCACACGTTCTTGCGATTTTCAGTCCCTTTTTCCCATATCCATCCCATCCCAATCTTTTGGAGTTCTCTCCTAACCTCGTCTGCCCAAAATTTAACATCTATGTTTTTAATTTGGTGGTCGTAGCAAATTGCTCTAAGCATTGTTTGTTCCCACCTTGGATTACTCGCAACCAGTATTTGAGTACACGAATTTTACAGTTAATAATCGTCCTGGAATGACCCGAATTCATATAAAATTCCACAGTTAGAAACGGCCTTACTAAGTCCTGTAATATACTTTAGAAAATGCGTATATACGTTATTTAGTATTTCCGTTCTTTGGAAACCCCAAATCTCACTACTATAGTGCATGACTGGCCTGACCATAGCTCCATACATTTTTTCTAATGTGCTGACTGGAATATCAGGCACTCGACCCAGAATACCGAGTACACTGTTAAGTTGTCCCCTCCCTTTAAATATGCTATATCAATGTGTTTTTTCCACTTTCCGTTCATTTTCAACGTCGTACCAAGATATTCCAAAATGTTTCACGTTTTGAAGAACTTGATCTCTGTATTTCCATTCCTCTGTTTAACTACCATAAACCGTCCCATTTTTAAATGTCATTGTTTTTGTCTTGCTGGCATTTTTACAGTCAATCCCCAATTCCTACAGTATATTTCCAGTAGGTCAAGACCTCTTTGCAATCCCTTGATTGTCTTGGAACAGATAATTAAATCATCTGCATACAACAGGACTGGGATTCTAACATTTCCTATCTCCGGAGCCTCAATTTCTCCTTCTAGCATTACGTCTACAATATCATCAAACGAATAGATTAAATAGCATTGGTGATAAAATGCAACCTTGTCTCACTCCCCGATTGGCTTCGCTGCTCTCTGTAATGTGCCCTTGGTCTACTTTTATACAAAATTTAAAATATTTTATAAATTGACATTAAAGCATGTATCATTTTACGAGACAATCCTTTCCGATTTAATTTTTCCCAAAGTGCGCTTCGGTCCACAGTATCAAATGCCATCTTAAAATCAATGAATGCACAAAATAATTTACCCCCCTTCATTTTCAGATTGTCATCAATTAATGTTCTCAGAACAAATACGTTGTCCACCGTGGAGTACCCTTCTCTAAAACCTGCCTGATATTTTGAGAGCCTATTGTTCTCTTTAGCCCATTGTCTGATTCGTTCGTAAAGTACTTTACAATATATTTTTCCGAACACTGACAAGAGACAAATTCCCCTATAACTTTCTGGTATCTGTGCCCCACCTTTCCCTTTGTATAGCGGTTGGATGACACCTGTCGCCCAGGCTTCCGGATAATCTCCTCCATTAAAAAGTTTGTTGAACGCAGTTTTCAAAACGTCTAATAATTTATTGGATGATATCATATTTTTCAAGAATTCCCCTGGTATTCCATCAATTCCAGGTGCTTTACCATTCTTTAAACATTTAATATTAAGTAAATGAAATAGCCTACAGAAAATATTGTTTGTGTAGAAATAAAATATAAGCTATCAATACACACACACAGTATTCAGATCGGTTCCGGTGAACTAGTGGCTTCCATGACTCACTCTGTTCCGGGGTTCGCGGATTGAAACCCGAACTGGGTTCATGGATTTTTAGGGCGAGAAAATCCTGAACATGATCTATTTAGGAAAGGAAATAAAGTCGTGCGCCCCGTTGTGTAGTTTTACGACATTTAAAGGAATCTCAAGTCTGAAGAAAGAGGATTTCAGAGCAAAATTTCACGCCAAGATTTAAATTGCGACGCTAAAGATCTAAACTGTTAAAGAGCGTCCTTAAATATAATACTAACTCATATACACATTTAAAATAGTTAATTAGACAAAACACAGGCACAGAACAGTCGTAAATAGAAAAAGGAATATTACTATTAGAACATCGCATTCTATTAATTATTATCCACAAGAATGCCCTATCCGCTATACCGATCTGAAAGTGGTAGAGCATACCTTGATCATCATCATCATTATCCAGTATCATGGCAGCTGTCGCCGTCTTCCTGAAACCAAACGCCATTCCTCTCTGTCCATCCTTCATCTTCCTCCAATCCTCTGATATTCATAGCCACTTGAACCCCTTCTATTCAAGTTTTCTTCGGTCTACCTCTCTTCTTCCTTTCCATTGGGATCCATTCTATGACAATTTTAGGCCATCTTTGATCTGACATTCTTTTGACGTGGCCATACCACTGTATTTTTTTTTATAATGTCTATTATTTACGGTTCATCTTGCACTCCCATAATTTCCCTAATTTTTTTATTTCGTATTCTATCCATTCTAGATTGTCCAGCTGATCATCTTAAAACATCCATTTCTGTACTTTTTTTTTTATTTCTCTGGTATGAATTTGCCAAACTTCAGTACAATATGTTAAAATACTCTGAATTATGGTTTGATATATTTGTAATTTTCTATTTTTTTTTTTGTAATATTCTTGCTCCGCCAAACAGAGTTCAAAGCATTTATTGCTTGTTCTGTTTGTGCGATTCTATTTTTAATTTCCACTGTGTTATCGCCTGAATGGTCTAATTTTGTTCCTAAATAAGTGAATTATATACTAGGTTTTAGTTCTTCACCATTGTTGAAATTTATATTTTCCATTTCTTCTCCTATACACAGATATTTAATTTTCTCTATATGTATTCATATGAAGTCCCCATTTTTCATATTCTTCTTTTTTTCTAGCATTTCCGTTATGCAAAATGTATTATCTGTGCATGATGTACCACTTCTAAACCCAGATTGTTCTTCCATACCTTGATACAAAATATTTTATGACAAATATAAATGCATTTTTCGATAATTCTTCAGATAAAAATTTAACATATCATGACTACATAATGATGAGATAGGCCTATTAACGGAATGCACATATAACTAAGCATGAATCATAGCACTACAACGTATACAATAAGTAAAATAGAAGAGAAACAATGCAATCAACAGCAGGACCAAATGATTCTACATGGCAAAACTTTATCATGGCAAGGAGCCTCAAACACATGGTTGATAGTGATATCTGATTAATGGAGTTATAATTACATATTAAAATTAGTTTACAATAGTAATAATAGTAGTAGTAGTAGTAGTAGTAGTAGTAGTATTCTTTTTATTTATACTGGTAGAATTGTGGCCTTATATTCCATCAAATGGTCACCCCCTGGAAGAAATAAACGTGGCAGACCAAGATGGAAATGGTAAACCTACGTCAGAACAATAATGGAGGATAGGAATTTGGAGGAGGGAGATTGGAATGATAGAGATAAATGGAAACTGAAGACGGCAAACCTATAAGTGGGGGAAAACCGAAGAAGAAGAGAAGAAGAATATTCCATCAACCAGTGAAGTAAAATATACAGGAAATTTATTTATACATAGTAATTATCTTTGAAACTAATTTTAAGTACTAGGCTGGTCAAGTTGCTCTATAAATGAAAACCTATAGGAGGCAGAGCTGTTGGAAGACCAGAGATCAGATGGGAGGATGACACAATGAACGATCTAAAGAAACTGAAAGTGACTAATTTGAATATGGCAAGAGACAGATTGACATGGAGGATTGTTGAGAAGGCTAAAACTTTAACTTTTGAAGTTGTCGCGTCTTAGGATGATATGAATATAAAAATATGTTAAACATAAATATTGGAATAACTCTGTTTAATCTCTCAACTTATAGATACTTTTACATGTCAATCAGCAACCGTTCCTTACAGTGGCACACCTGTTGGGTCAGGGATTTTAAGCTTTGGATCACGCAAGGATATGGAGGATCTCCCCGAATGAGTGATCAGCTCAATATCGGGGCTTCCTCCGAGACAAAACACATCATTCACACACACATTCATACTAAACATGGCGAATGTGATAATGATGATTATGATAGCCAGATGATGTTCGGGGACAGTTTGGGCTGTAAAGTTTCCTGACATTTGTCTTACGAGTGAGAAAAAAAGCCATCACCGAGGAAACTTGTCCCAATCTGTGATCAAACACGGGCCCGCTGCATAGGAGGCAGCGATGCTACTCTGAGACCAAGCGGTGGAGAAAATAAATAATATAATTATTTTAAGTACTATGTCCCGCGCCGTAGCCGAGTGCTTTAAAGCATGATGTCTTCTTGGTGCAGAGCAGGGGATTTACTTGTGCTGCTTCGAGTCCCACGGGTGGACAAATTTTCTTATGGAATTTCGGCCAGTATGGGACCGGTCCCCCCCCCAACATCGTATGGAATTTGGGTAGCTTCAATAAGTAGTAGCTCCAGATTTGAGAAAACCAACTATAACGGCTGATGGACTATACATGCTGATCACAAATCACCCCTATACCACGTAGATGATCAGCGACTTCTATAAGTAGATGTGAGACCAGGAGCCGACTGGTAGGCCATGGGCCTTCTAGGCTTGTCGCGCCATTAAGTTTTTATACTACATTAGTTATAACAATTAGCTATAAACCAGAAAGTCGAGGGTTCGAGTCCCGTTTGGAGTCAGGATTTTTAAACTGACCCAAACCTTCTGGTGGCACCATGGCCTTGGGATCGACTCAGCCTCTAACTGAAATCAGTACCAGACGTTTGTTCTAGGGATAAAGTCAGTCATCGCGCAGGGCTGACAACCCGGCTGACAGCAAGTGTCGATTGTCTAGAAAAAGTGGGAGCCTAAACCTCCTACTACCCCAAGGGTCTCCTATAGCCTGTAGTGAGATCACTTTACTTTTACATTAGTTATAAATAAATTTACAATTAATTTGTAATTTGTCAAGTAAATTAATAGCATTGCTGTAAAAAAGACACTATTAGGATGTATATAAAGAGGGAGCTGTCAATCAGCAGCCTCCTTCAAGCAACAATATATTGATATGTTTTATGGAGTTCTATTGTAGTGTCACTTTTTACAGCATTGCCATTATATATATATATATATATATATATATATATATATATATATATAATATATATAGTAATTCTGCCCGAAGGCAGGTCCTTCACTGCAATCATAGCATTTTCATGCTATGCTTACAGCTTTACTAGGGAATTGTGTAGGTGTGGTAGCTTCCGTTGCTTTCCACACCGGTGAAGGATGATGATGATAATGATGATAATGATAAGGATGATGGCCATATGATTTCGGGGACCGTTTGGGTCTTAAAGTTTTCCTGACATTTGTCTTACAGGTGAGGAAAAACTCCGATAAAAACTGCCCCGACCGGGGATCGCTGCGTGACAAGGCAGCACGCTACCTCGAGACCACAGCGGTAGACTATATATATATATATATATATATATATATAGTAGTAGGACTTTATTAGACAAAAAAGTAAGATATTTACAATATTATTTACAAAATATGGGTCGCACGGGCAGTAAGCCGTACGTGCTGTTGACAGTCCGTTACAATAAAGTAATAATTGGTACTAGTGTAAAGAAAAATAAACAACAAAAACAGCAATAACATTACAATTACATAAAGAAAACACAATCATAATATTACAATTAAATAATAACACAATAGCCATTATACACTAAAAACATTAACATTACAATTACATAAAGAAAACACAATAATATTACAATTAAGTAATAACACAATAGCATTATACACTAAAAAAACATTAACATTACAATTACATAAAGAAAACACATTAATATTACAATTAAATAATAACACAACAGCATTATACACTAATTAATTTATATATAATTGTTAATAATTAATGGTATTGCATTTTGATAACATATATTTATTCATGAATGAGTGTTGTCCTTATTTTTCGCGTTTTGTCCAGAAATTTACCGAGGTTTATCCAATTTTCTGGATTTACTAATAATTCGTAGCATGCCAATCTTTCCCGATTTGAATTTAGAAATCTTTCCGGTAATAACTGACGTCTCCAATATTCTAAATCATTACATTTTCCTAATATATGTATCTCATCTTCAAAGTTCCCGCACATTGGACATATTCGCATATCGTGATCGTCGCTAATTTTTAGAAATTTCCATGCCCCTAGCCTAAACCAAGCAAGCCCTGATCTCTACTTAAATCCTAGGTTGAGTATATACGATTCTTTTCCCCAGACATGTTTTAGGTCTCTTTGTAAACACAGTGAGCGTTTTCCTGTACATTCGGCGAAAGTATCTTGTTGGTTTATATCTAAGTACCTCCTCCTTATTTTTTTCCACACGTTCATGCGATTTTCAGTCCCTTTTTCCCATATCCAGCCCATCCCAATCTTTTGGAGTTCTCTCCTAACCTCGTCTGCCCAAAATTTAACATCTATGTTTTTAATTTGGTGGTCGTAACAAATTGCTCTAAGCATTGTTTGTTCACCTTGGATTACTCGCAACCAGTATTTGAGTACACGAATTTTACAGTTAATGTCGTCCTGGAATGACCCGAATTCATATAAAATTCCACAGTTAGAAACGGCCTTACTAAGTCCTGTAATATACTTTAGAAAATGCGTATATACCTTATTTAGTATTTCCGTTCTTTGGAAACCCCAAATCTCACTACCATAGTGCATTACTGGCCTGACCATAGCTCCATACATTTTTTCTAATGTGCTGACTGGAATATCAGGCACTCGACCCAGAATACCGAGTACACTGTTAAGTTGTCCCCTCCCTTTAAATAATGCTATATCAATATGTTTTTTCCACTTTCCGTTCATTTTCAACGTCGTACCAAGATATTCAAAATGTTTCACGTTTTGAAGTACTTGATCTCTGTATTTCCATTCCTCTGCTCTACCATAAACCGTCCCATTTTTAAAGGTCATTGTTTTTGTCTTACTAACATTTACAGTCAATCCCCAATTCCTACAGTATATTTCCAGTAGGTCAAGACCTCTTTGCAATCCCTTGATTGTCTTGGAACAGATAATTAAGATGATATATATATATATATATATATATATATATATATATATATATATTTGTGTATGTGTGCGCGCGCGCATGCGTCCGTGTGGGACACTTGCAGTACAACACTGACAAAATGTGCAACGCAACATGAATTCATAAATTCACAAAACGGGTTAGTATATTGCCAAAACTGCCCCTAACACAGCTAAGATAATTTCATTTAATCACTCTCTCTAACATCCCAGGTAATTAGCGTCTAATTCAAATCTGGATGTGGAAGGACCGATTGCATTATCTCACGCGCAGAGAAACCCATAACATATCATTGAACTATATTGTTAAATGAAAACTGAATAAAGAGATAACTGTGTCTATACTTCTCAACTTAACAGATTTTATATCAAGTCCCTATGCTCTGAATTAAAGATCTTCAGTTTACATAATTAGGAGTGCTAACGAATAGCCGGCGTGCGCTGCTATGCTTACCCGGGAATCTACTATCTTGGCATCAGTGAGTTGAAAGATAAAAATGGTCATTGCGAGTTATCCATAAAAGATAGACATATGCTGTCGCGAACTTTTTTGCAGAGTTGTTTTTAGATATTCAATTCTGTGTACATTAATTTGTGTATATTCTATGTTTTAGGCAGCGTAAGCCATTTAAAGGTCTAAAAAGCAACTTTTTAGTACACATGTAACTTTTTTGTTTTTAACTCCGCTCCTATGGTACATACACTAATATGTTATACACTTAATCTTTTTTTTTTGATCCCACTACAGGCCTCAGGAGGCCCTTGGGGTAGTAGGAGGTTAAGGCTCCCACTTTTTCTTGACAATCGGCACTTGATGTCAGCCGGGTTGTCAGCCCTGCGTGACGGCCGCCTTTACCCCAGAACAAGCGTCTGGTATTTATTTCAGTTAGAGGCTGAGTCGACCCCAGGGCCATAGTGCCGCCAGATGGTTTGGGTCAGTTTAAAAATCCTGACCCCACCGTGACTCGAACCCTCGACCTTCCGACTTGTAGCGCAGTGCCTTAACCACTACGCTACGGCGTGCCCCATACACTTAATCTACCCACAACAATTCTCTAAATATTCGTGTCAAACCCCCATTTAAATCGGTCTAGTAGTTTTTGAGTCCATGAAGGACAGACAGACTCACACTCATTTTTTTATATAAACATAATAAAACACATTGATTCAATCAGATGATTTGCATGATTGAATGATTCGAAATGACATTTGATGATCGATTTTCATCTGTGTAGCTGGTTTTGTTTCCGAAGTTAATGTTTATAGCGTAGTAAAAGTAAGTAAGTAGTTGATAGCTATTTTTTTTCTACCTTTAAATTCTGGGGACCATTTATAGGCCTGAGAAAACTATACAGAGTAAAAACCATCTCTACTGACAAATTTTTAGAAATTGTTCAGATATATTGGCTGAATTACATATAACAAACCCATGGTCTCATACTATACAGTAATTTAATGTTAATATATTACACATTTTTTTCCATCTCTTATAAACCACCTCACATGAATGGCTAGATACTAGAACATATGATGGATCAACACATTCACAATAGAACGCCACCAGCAGGTTCTCTATACTGAGAAACCATCATAGTTGAATGCAGGCTTGCATGGCTAGTAATCATAATATTAAGAGATTCCGGGCTATGGGCCGAGGTCCATGACTGGTGTTTCTTCCAGACGTTTCTCCCTCAACTGCGGAGAGCTTCTTCAGTCGCGAGTACTTTTAAGTAATGTTCCCTTATCTGAGACTGTGAATGTAGAGCCTCCGATCAGGAACATCACCTAGAAGTACTCTCCACTGAAGATGCCCTCAGCAGTTGAGGGAGAAACGTCTGGAAGAAACACCAGTAAGGACCACGGTCATATAGCCCGGAATCTCATAATATTAATATAATGATTGCTTTGAAAAATAAAGCCAGGAATGTCTCTATAATGAAATTATATAAGACAATGGCAGTTCCTATTATTATTTATATATCCTAAACATGGGCAGTGACAACATAACAACCTGCCAGAATACAACTTGCTGATATGAAATCCTCAGACCAATAGAATATCAGAGAACAGATAGAAATACAACACAGAAATAAGACAACTAAAAGTAGAGGAATTAAACACAACAATTGTGAAATACAGAACGAACTGGAAAGAACACTTAGCAAGGATGACTGAGAATAGAATTCCAAAATTAGCATACAACTATTCACCACGAGGAAGAAGAAGTTTGGGAAGACCAAAGAAAAGATGGAAACAGCAGCAATTTGGAGCCGGAACAGGCTAGTAAAAAAATAAACATAAACCCTGCGAAGAAGAAGAAGAAGATTAACTCTAAGAAATTTATAGGACTTATTCAAGAATATAGTACTTGAAAGGGTAAAAATTCACCCGAAATATATGGCCTAAAATTTATTATTTTTCTTCTTAGTATTTCATAATAACTTTAGTACTTTATTCAGACTGGGAGGGCAGACCGCGATCTGAAAGATATATTGCGATGTCCCAGTATATTACGGAGATGCTAATTCTACGGTGTTATGTAAATTGTAGGTCGTATTCCGGATCCGACACATCAAGTTCTGCTCCCATTACACATTCCGCCATTTTTTGGTTGGCCATTGGCCGCGAAGAGGCTACAACCCTCATGTTGGCCCTTTCTGCACTTGTTTTTTTATTGTTCAGACACGGAGTCATGTGACAACACTCTGGTGTTCTCCACTAGATCCCCGCAACCACATATTTTCAACCTGTTGGCGCTAATCAAACCATTGTTTCCCAACGTGGGATGAGGAGAAGGGTGACATGAAACGAATGAATGAAAAATGAAGTTACATGGTGGTATGAAGGGGGAATTAAAAGTGTTAGTGAGATCAAATTCAGGAAACGGGATAACTCCGAGAAAACCCCAAAACATTCCGGTAGGCCAACCGCTAACACCTCTCTGGAACCTTCATAATACCTACATCTGCAAAATGAATTTAATGTATGTAGAGTACATATGACTAGATTTTTAACTAAGCTGCTTTAACAGCTAAGGTCATCAGCATCACAAATCAATTCTGGGCGTGAAAGAGTTGATATTTTGTACAGAGGTATTTAATGTCACGCTTCATGTTCTTTCGTCCCGCGCCGTAGCCGAGTGGTTAAGGCAGAGCTACGGGACTTGCGCTGGTTCGAGTCTCCATGGGGGAAGAAATTTCCTCATTGGTATTTCGGCCAGTATGGGACCGGTTCCCACCCAGCATCGAGAGGCATTTGGGTAGCTACATTAAGTAGCGACTCCAGGTTGAGAAAACCAGCTATAACGGATGGGGGACTCGACATGCTGACCACATGTCACACGTACACGGGCTGGTGATCATCTACCTCGGTGATTGACACATGTGGATGTGACGCCAGCAGCCGGCCTTCTAGGCCTGTCGCGCCAGGAGTTTTTTCATGTTCTTTCGCATTGTAAATTTATTATACAAACCAATCGATTTACTTCCGTTCCATAGAAAACCAATCTCCAGATTTGTATGCTCTGAAAAATCAGAACATCAATACCAGATGCGAACATGTTAACCACTAGTTCAATAGATCGACTTAATATCTGACACATTTGCATAAATGTACTGTATAATAAAGTACTGAAGAGCTGTTTTCTTACATCAAGACACTCCGCCAATATCCCTGAAGTTTGATGGAAGATTTTTCCCACCTATGTAGATAATTGTAACTAATTCACTGACACTATCGAACTCGTAGGTCCATGGCCGTGCGGACATAAGATCTCCATACATCCCTATCCTAAGCTAATATTTTCCAATCATCCCTGTATAATCTACTTCCCTCAAATAATGAAATAATGATTAATGTTTTGTGCCACCTTATTCTTGGTTACCAACTGGACGTTTTTCCTCCCAGCCAAAAAAATTAATGCAAACCCTCCTCTTCTATATTCTACATTAAACCCAGATACCAATTCCTACATATCTTTCATTCCCCATTCGTACCACATGTTGTGGTCATCACAGTGTACGATACTTAACTGTTCTTATTATATCTGGATTCCTATAAAGACCTCGCAGCTCACTCTTATGTAGTCTTCTCCATTAACCTGCCTGTTTCTCTTTGGTCCAAAAATGTTCCTAAGAACTTCATTCCCAAATACTCGTAATCTCCTTTCCTCCCTTAAAATAAGAGTCTGTTTCGCATGCATATAATATAACTGCGAGAATAACAGTTTTTATATATGTTCAGTTTAACGTTTTTTTAAAAGGAGTTGGGATGGCAAGAGTCCCTGTAATACATAATAGCATGCATTTCCAGAATAGAGCCTATATTTAATTGTGCATCTCATTCCTATTTATAATTATTGTTCCTAGGTATTTGAATTCGGTCACTTCTTCAAAATTTCCCTGATTTATCAATAACTGTCCATTTCCATTATATAATATATTTCTATGTGTATTTTGTTTTATTGATATTTACTTCCAGTCCCAATTTCTTAGTGTCACTCAATAGAGTGTACACCAAATTAAAAGCAGAAACCCGTTATAGAATTCTCTATAATAACAGCAGATCCCATTTCTATGCCTGTTTCAGGTTATGCACCAATGAGTCCACACCCAGGGTACGCAATGGCAAGCGTTCAGGCGGAGTATCCTGCCAACAGCTACACGCCATATCCCACCGCTGCCTATTCATGTGGAGGAGGTGGTGCCGGTTATCCCGGTGCGATCCCCACCAGCTATCCGACTCCGGCGTCTAGCGGATACTCTCCAAGTCCTTGTTACAGCATGCCTCCGCCTCAACACCCACCTCCGCAGCTAGAAAAGGCTCCCACTAAAGACGACGGGTAAGTACTTGCAGCTCATCAGAGAAGTATGACGTAATCGAGCTTCTTTAACAGACCAATTTATTTATGCGTATCGGGAACATTTACCTAAGTCATTAAGATGTTTTATTTAAGTTAGAGCAAAAGCAGAGAAGCGGATATTGTAGTTAATTTCTCAATCTCTTCACCACTGACAAGACAACGTTCAGATGATCCTCTTCTTGTGCATACTTCATTCAATTTTGAAATATTACTTCTAAATATTGGAGTGTGAAAGATTGAATGCGTCATTGCAAACTGCTTTACTTTACATACTGCACCAACTAATATCCAAAACTGATTACTGACCTGGTACTCTAAAACTTTGTTCACTAAAAGGTATTTTTTGTCAATATTACTTTTTTGCACGATTGTGCATTCTGTCGTACTTACAGGAATGGCTGCCATGATTGAAATTTCAATTTCCTAAATTTCGGAGTTCCATCCATCCATAGTAATTCTGTCCGAGGGCAGGTCTTTCACTGCAATCATAGCATTTTCATGCTATGCTTTGCAGCTTTACTAGGAAGTTATAGATGTGATAGCTTCCCGTTGCGTTGCTTTCCACACCGGTGAAGGATGGTAATAATGATAAGGATGATGATGATGATGATGGCCGGGTGATTTTCGGGGACCGTTGGGCCCTAGGCTTCCTGACATTTGTCTTAAAGGTGAGGAAAAACCCCGAAGAAACCTCATCCAGGAAGCTTGTCCCGACCGGGGATCGAACCCCGGTCCGCTGCGTGACAAGGCAGCATGCTATCTCGAGACCAGAGCGGTGGACATTTCTTGGTTGCCAACTTATAAATAACTATACTGTAATATTACAAATTACCTACCTAGGGCGTGAAGTAAAATCATTGCCCTTTATGTATACTACGAACAAATTATATACAAAAATATATCCAAAAGGTAGTGTTGAAACAAATCACTACATTTTAAATGAACTGAACTTTATTTGAAACAATATAAAATAATAAATTAGTACTTGCCGCAATTTTATCCATGATTGCTGTCACGGCCTGCTGTAGTCTGAACTAAATTATTTTCGACATTTACCGTATATACATTGACCAGACTGCTAACATCAGTCAGTTGTTTATAATGAACGCAAATATTTCCAACAAAGACGTTAGTATTTTACTATTATTTATTATTTGGAAAACACCATCGTGCAAAAAATAATGTAAAACACACGTTTGTGAAATGTTTTACAGAATGTCGGAAATTAAAAAACTTCGCTCTCGCTCGGTATATAATAATTTCCTCGCTTCTGTAAAAACCACTTCCCATCCTCGCACTGTTATATACTATTGTCATAATCGCTGTTTTAAATTTTTCTCAACTTTGCCGAGTTAAAACTGTTCGTTTTGCAAGTTGTGATAATAGAATTTAGGGTCTACGTATAACATTTAAAATTAATCCTTCTTCTTCTTCCTTGCAAGTATTAGGCTCAGTGATCTTCGTTCTCTTGGTATATAATTATAAACAGCTTTGGGGATCCGATTTGAAGTCATTCTTTCAAGATGGTGTTTCCAATTTAGTTGGTACTGTTTAATATATTCCAAAATTGGCGTATTCTTCAATTCTTTTAAGATATCGGTGTTCCTTTTCCGATCCCATCTGGTGTAACCCGCTGTTCTGCGCATGAATCTCATTTCACAAGCCGTTATTCTGCTTTCATGTTGTCTTTTTAGTCTCCATGCTTCATTACCATAGGTCAACACTGATCTAGCCAAAGTGTTATATAAACGTAATCTGGTGTTTTTTGTACAAGGGATGGTTTCATAACTTGATTAATAATTCCTAAACTTTTATTATAACTAGTAATTTTTTCAAGGGATATCCTTTTCATCCCAGATAGAGAGATAATATCCAAGATATTTAAATTGATTAGATCTCTCTAAAATTTTATTCTGGAGACATATTACTTTGTATGGGGTCCTTCCCATGAAATGCCATAATTTTAGTTTTGTTAATTGATATTTCCATATTAAATTTGGTACCTATTTTTTGTAAATTATAAATTGATCGTTACAAATAATTTTCGGAAAGTGCCAGAAGAGCTAAATCATCTGCGAAAAGAATAACATCGAGTTTGAGGTTCCTATTGAAGGGTATATATCCTCGTTGTGTTTTCCTCCATTCATTTATTTAATTTATTCATATATATATAATGAAAAGCACCGGTGAAAGTCCACATCCCTGTCTTACTCCAGTGAAATCCTGTAATATCAATAACGTAAGTCGTAGGGCAAGTAAAATCAGGGCTACCAATATTAAGTTTTATTGTAAAATAGGTACACAATCCATTGGTAGATAAAAGGTATTTGAAGATATTAAAGGAAATAATTGCACTAGGAAATAATGCATATTATGCCAATCTCATCATCATCCTCATCCGGTTATCCATGGCAAGCTGCCGCCGTCTTCCGGAAACCAAACGCCATTCCTCTCTATCCATCCATTGATCTTCCTCCATTCCTCTGATATTCATAGCTGCTTGTACCCCTTCTATCCAAGTTTTCTTCGGTCTCTCTCCTCTCTTCCTCCTTTCCATTGGGATCCATTCCATAACATTTTTTTGGCAATCTTTGCTCTGGCATTCGTTTGACATGACCATACCACTGCAATATTTTCTTTTCTATGATGTCTATGATGTCCGACTCCTCTTGTACACCCATAATTTCCCTTATTTCTTTATTTCGTATTCTATCCATTCTATATTTTCCAGCTGATCTTCTTAAAATGCCAATCTCTCACTATTAAATAATACATTAATTACAAAAAATGCTAAAATAGAGTATATAGAATATAATAAGACCAATAGCGAATGATGCATGTGACTCCAGCAAACAAAAGTTATTAATATTAGAAGGAAAACGTTGATACGAATTTTAGGCCCGACCTAACATATTGATAGCGCCTTATGAATTAAAAATAATATGAAACTAAATAATTTAACTAAAAATGAAACCATTGTTAATTTTATTATTTAGCTCTGAGACTAGCATGGTTTGGACATGTTAACAGAATACCAAATGAAAGATCTGTCAAAAATAATATTTTAATTGCAACCAATCTCCAATAAGATTACGTGGTAGACCTAACAATAGATGTGAAGATGATATAAAGAATATCAAACGAATGGATATCAAGAATTTATCAACCGTCAACCTACGTCTAAGGACGTATACGCTGGAGACATTTTGATGAGAAGGCCAAAACCTGCAAGTAGAGGGTTCTAGTGCCTATTGAAAAACGTTTAAAAATTATTCTTCTTTATCATCATCCAGGGATTAAGCCTGTTGGCTCGTTCCAGTTTCATGAAAGCTGGAATTGTTAAAATTGTTCAGACCATCTTCTGTGTGGGCGTCCAACATTTATCCTTCCATGTGGTTTATAGTTTAGCAATAATTACATTTAAAAAATTAAAATTACTTCTAAATATTTTAACAAGAATTGTTCTCTTTACACTAACAGTAATTACACTGGTCAACATGATTTTTGTCTCGTGAGTACCAATAGTTGTACTTAATGCAGTTTTTTTATCTTGTTTTCAAATATGTATGCGGAATTTCTCCATCGCCCACAGCTTTTTTATTTCAATTTCAATTAATGGATTTAAATAATTGTTTTCTTCAATAAACGTTTTTTCGTCCATTTTTCCATTGTAAAATAACACCAAGTGAGCTAACTCAAATGGTTTCAGCTATGGAAAAGATATATCAAGGCAAATGGAATCCTAATATGCTGGCCGATTATTGTTGGACCATCAAGAGGGATACTCCACAGGCTAAATATAGAACAAAATCGTTATTTCTTACTTTCTAGGTGAGTCCGAATGTTCGAATATTATGTAGTTACGAATGTAGAAAATATTAAAGTGTTTGGAATTATAAATCTCTCGGAAACCTTGCGTGATGAAGAAAAGCCGATATCATATTTGAATTCAGGAGAAAACATACTATCAGAATCACATATATTTCTTTCTGAGTCAAAAATGTTTTTTTTTTTGTTGCTCAGCGTTGTTTATTTTTAAAACTAACTACTAATACACCTTGCTGTAATACTGATTTACGATCACCAATGCTTAACCTAAAAATAATATAAGTTCGAAATTCGCTTGATGATTCCAAAGTTTTTTATGATAATTTTTTTCACCAATTATTTTCTAACTTTGTACTTAAATCCAAGGACACTTTTTATCTACTACGATAGAAACAATATTACTATGTGAATTTATTTTAATTAATCTGAAATAGTTTCTTTAAAACTATTAATTATATTATTGTGAAACACTTTTAAAATAATGTTATTGAAATTCTGCTGCAGATAATTTAGTTGGATAACATATTTATTTTCAGCTCCATTATATGTTATAACATTTCACTGAGTAACAGTGAATTAGATAGAGTGAAGAGTTTGAGGAAGCAAACTGCAATTTTAACGATTTTGTTAAACTTAAAAGTTTGTTTCCATACTGAAGTATTATTGAAACATTTGAACCTTAAAAAGGATCTCTTTTAATAGCCAAATCAGAATTTCTACCTTGAAAATTGTATCCTTTATAGCTTTAGAATTACTCTTAGCAATCTAGTGTAATTGAAGTGAGATTTTCTCTGGAGCAGTAGATACAAAATGTTGTGTGTGTATTTAGAGAGGGGGGGTTTGTTGAAGGGGAAGAGAACGTCGCTTTTATACAATGTAAGCCTTGCTTTAACTCATGTGTATATAGGACGCCAACCTGCTGCAGGAATGGGAATCTAATCCATTAGGAGTAACAGTGATAGTGACGAAGGAGAGTGTCGTGACAAAGACGAAGACACCCCCTTCCATAAGTACTTTCTCAAAAAAAGGGTAGAATTTAAGAAATCGGTGTTGTAAGAAAAAAATAAATACATTGTAGTTACTTTTCTTCATAAAAGGTATTCAAGTTACTTTTGTAAACTTACACAAGATAGCTTATCGTATCATTTTCTTCTCTTTCGTTAAATTAAATTTCTCGGTTGCTAAGAAGAATATTGTAAACTGGAATAGTTTATGGATTTAAACATGTTTTACCTACATTTAATTATTCTTCCCCTTCGAAAGTATCAAAACATAGGGTGGGCTTTAGCTTCCATTAAATAGATTTCCATTCCAAACTATGCCTTCTCTTAAACCAAATTATCTTTCCTGGTAGGAAAAAAGTATAGGCCTATTATGAACTGGATTAGTTTGTGTATTCAATATTTTTTTACCTTAGATTTAATTCTTCTTCTCGGCGTTATTGTTGTTATTATTGATTTTGTTCTTCTTATTTTACTGAATACCGAAGGAATGCAGCTGTTGAAGTGTTAAAGATTTTAGGTGAGGTGGTATATTGAAATATGTTGATCATTTTTAATAAGTACCAATATCCGAAAATGATGCGTTTTCACACTACGACTAGTTAATTATGTCGCAAGATCAGTATTAGTTCGAAAGATTTGAAGACTTGTTACGTGACAACACCTCACAGGTAAGGAATCTGTGATACGTAGCTTCGCAACGGAATGTGTCTGCAACATGACGGAGCTCCAACTCACTTCCTTGCCGATGTGAGGGCACATTGGAATACCACGTATCCAGTTCGATGGATTGGCAGAGGGGACCAGTCCTATGGTCTCTGAGATCACCTGATCTTAACCCTCTCGACTACTTTTTGTGAGGCGACATGAAACAGTCTATCAGACTCCAGTGCTACCTTTCCGATTTAGTGCAAAAAAATGCATACACACACACATAGTTATTTTTTCGCGGACGGCCGATGGAGCGTTAATACACACACACACACACACTCACATACACGCCTAAGAGTTAGGGTTTCATTTACATTGAAAGTTTTATTGTGCAGTTCAATATAACTTGATTTAATCTCTATTAATTTTAAAAGTACCTAATTGAGAATGATAGTATTTTAAATATGATTACCTTTTTGTATTTAGTATAAATGAAATGAGAATTATTGTAGTCGTTTGACACACACACACACACACACACACACACATATATATATATATATATATATATTATATGTTGTATTGTAGATTTTCGCGGATATAAGTATAATTAAGAAAGTTTTCTTGGGTTTTCCGCGTCACGGATTCAAGGATGGCCTCTGACCACTGATTCTGACGTTTCTACATGATCCTACATGACATTAACAAAGAATGTATCATCATAATAAAATATGGAATTATCATTCCTTGATAATGGCATGCGGGATCATGTCGAAACATCAGAGTCAGTGGCCAGAGGACATTCCTTGATAATGGCATGTGGATCATGTCGAAACGTCGGATCAGGGGCCAGAGGACATTCCTTGATAATGGCATATGGGATCATGTCGAAACGTCGGATCAGGGGCCAGAGGACATTCCTTGATAATGGCATATTGGATCATGTCGAAACGTCGGAATCAGTGGCCAGAGGCCAACCTTTAATCCATGACGCGTAAAACCCAAGAAAACTGTCTTAATCATATATATTGACGCTATAGCGATCTCACTTCTTGTTTTCTTTTCTCAACTAAACTCAGAGTGTAACCATCAATTAAAAAGTAGGTCAGAGTTATTTAAGATCCAATATAGGATCATTTGAAGTGGTGGTTAACCTGAAGCGATTTTTTTTTAAATCGCTCTAGCAACCGAGCGATTAAGGTAGGAAGCCTTGGCGCAGAGCTACGGGACTTGCGCTGGTTCGAGCCTCCTTGGGGGAAGAAATTTTCTCATGGTATTTCGGCCAGTATGGGACCGGTGCCCACCCAGCATCGTGAGGCAATAAGTAGCGGCTCCAGGTTGAGGTACCAGCTATAACGGCTGGGGGACTCGACATGTCACCCCTACACTGGCTGTTGATCATCTACCTCTGTGATTGACACATGTGGATGTGAAGGGCCAGCAGCCGGCTGGTAAAAGGGCAACCGCTGAAAAGTGGAAAAACCCTCAATCGGATCTCAAAGTAACTCTGAGTGTACTATTGAAATAAAATAATAAATATATTCTCCGAAAATCAGCGATATCAGACTATTAAGAGTGAGTTTTTATCTGAAAACAAACATTTAGAAATCTCTCTAGCGGCCACCATGTTTGTTTTTGTCGCAATATAACTGGATACGTACGATTTAATTAATAAAATATATGGTGGTCTCAAGGTAGCGAGCTGCCTTGTCACGCAGCGGGCCCTTTTCGATTCCCGGTCGGGGCAGACTCCTGGATGAGGTTTTTTCGGGGGTTTACCTCACCTGTAAAACAAATGCCAGGAAGCTTAGGGTCCAACGGTCCCCGAAAATCATCTGGCCATCACTATCATTCTTATCATTATCATCATCAGTCATCGGTGTGGAAAGCAAAGGGAAGCTACCACACCTATAATTCCCTACTAAAGCTGCCAAGCATAGTATGAAAACGTTATGATTGCAGTGAAAGACCTGCCCTCGGACAGAATTACTATGGATGGATAGATGGATATTCTGTAAACCAGCAAAAGTATATAAATTTAACTTTTCGAGAAAATTTGTTATTTTTCGCGATTCCTGCGTGCCTGACTTTTCTTATTTTGTCTTACTTTTCTATAATTGTTGGAATATTTTTTTTCTAAATATTATATATATATATATATATATATATATATATATATATATATATATATATATATATATATATGAAGTGTTACAGGACCTCAGAGACAATCATTTAGGAAAGATAGGTATTACAAAGGGGATAGTTTTATGTTAAGGAATCCAAATATGCCACGTTGTTTAGGCGTTCATTGCATTTATTAATTTATTTTATTTATTAACAACATTCTCCATTACAGAGAAATACTATATTGATACAATTGGAGGATCGACCGTTCAGTTCATCTATGAGGTAGAATTCTGTCTGACATAATCAAAGAGATGATTGATTTTCGGGAAATCAGCTGAGCTCTGGTGGTAGCCCGAGCTTCATATACTATACTTTTGACATGCCCCCAAATAAATAATGGGGCACGCCGTATCGTAGTTGATTAAAGCAGTGCGCAAGCCGGAAGGTCGAAGATTCGAATGCCAGTAGGGGCAGGATTTTTAAAGTGACCTAATTCTTCTGGCGGCACGATAGCCCTGAGCCGATTCAGCCTCTAGCGTAAATTAGTACCAGCGTATTGTTCTGGGGGTAAATGAACCCGTCACGAAGATCTAGCAAACCGGCTGACATCAAGTGTCTATTGTGTGGAAAAGTGGAAGCCTTTACCGCCTACTACACCGGGGGCCTCTTAAGGCCTTGTAGTAGGATAATTTTACTTTTTTTTTACCCAAATAAGAAATCGGGGAGCGTTAAGTCAGGTGAAAACTCTATAAAAAATCAACAATTGATGCAATGTGCATTAAGTCATTTTCCCTACAATAGCCGAATGTTTGTTCTTTCTCCTTCATTTATTAGCTACAAAGTTCAGGTTCAGGCTAGGTTCAGGTTAGTTTCAGATTAGGTTTAGGTTAGGTTCAGGCTATATACAGGTTAGGTTCAGGTTGAGTTATGATCGGTTAGGTTATGTTACGTAAGGTTCGGTCAGGCCCGGTCAGTATAGGTCATGTTCGGTCACGTTGGGTTGGTATAGTACAGGTTAGGTCATTTAAGCATTCAAAAAGCAACTTTTTACGTTTTTTTCACTACAAAGGGTAGTTTTTAAAGGTGTAGGAGTTGAGTATCACAACTCTCTTATAGCCTATGTTCATCCCGGGATTCCCCTGAATATTTTGCAAAAAGCTCCATCAAACATCGGATGATCAGTATGGCAGAGCATAAATTACGAACAAACATTCATCATTTACATATTAGATATACAATGCAGCTGAAACCTAGACTCTCAAAAAGAAAAAGAATATATATATATATATATATATATATATATATATATATATATAATCAGCAAGATCTCATTACTTTTGAAAATAAAATGTTATACTTTTTTTTACTTTTAAGAAAATAAGACATGGCGAATAATTACTTGAGATAATTAAGACTGCTACATCAAGCCGTAATTTTTCCTTTAATTTTTTTAATCCCTCTTTGTTTTATAATGAATTATTGATTTATTCAGATGTGATAGTAATGATGAAAAGTAGAAAACTAACATACTTGGTGACGTAATAATGTTAAGAGAACATAGGATTGACAAACTAAAAAAAAAGGAGAGTAAAGTCATCTTATAACAGGCCTCGAGAGGCCCTTGGGGTAGTGGGAGGTTAAGGCTCCCACTTTTTCTGGACAATCGGCACTTGATGTCAGCCCTGCGTGACGGCCGTCTTTACCCCCCAGAACAAGCGTCTGGTACTCTTACATTAGAGGTTAAGTCGACCCCAGGGTCATGGTGCCGCCAGAGAGTTTGGGTCAGTTTAAGAATCCAGACCCCACCGGGACTCGACCCTCGGCCTTCCGGCTTGTAGAGTAGTGCCTTAACCGCTACACTACGCCGTGTCCCCACTGACAAACTAAGCTATGAATAATTTATTCTCGAGATAAAACACCTTGGGCAGCCCAAAACTATAGTAGGAAAGACAGGTGTATCGTGATCGCACGCGGGTATGAGGCCATTGAGAATAAGCGGATATCAGTGTGTTGTGGAAAAAGCAAAAATCCAATTTCAGTTTCAATTAATCCCAAATTTATTGATTTACTGATAACACTGATCAACATGACTTTCGTCTCATGAGTACCAATAGTTGTACTTACTGCAGTTTTTGTATCGTGTTTTCAAATATTTATTCGGAATTTCTCATCACCCACAGTTTTTTTTATTTCAATTTGAATTAATGGATTTAAATAATTATTTTTTAATAAACGTTTTTTCGTCCATTTGTCCATTGTAAAACAAAACCAAATGAGCTAACTCAGGAGATTTCAGCTATGGAAAAACATATCAAGGCAAATGGAATCCTAATATGCCGGCCGATTATTGTTGGACCATCAAGAGGGATGCTCCACAGGCGAAATATAGCAGAAAATCGTAATTTCTTAATTTCTAGGTGAGTCCGAATGTTCGAATATTGTGTAGTTACGAATGTAGAAAATATTAAAGTGTTTGAAATTATAAATTCATGTCTCTCGGAAACTTTGCGTGATGGAGAAAAACCGATATCATATTTGAATTCAGAAGAGAAAATACTATCAGAATCATATATTTTTCTTTCTGAGACAAAAAAAAAAGTTTATTTTTTGTTCTATGTAATTAAAATTGGAGCTCCATACATTTCGGACCTCTTTTAATTTACTGTGGAGATTTTACTGCTGTTATTTTTTTGCAAATTTCTTTGTCGGCATTGTTCTTTTTGACAACTTTTTACATGGTGTTTTATTAACAGGACAGACTATAAGATTGGATGTGAATATAATTTGTTACAGTTCGTCGATAAGATTAACATTGATAACCCCGGCAGCAGACGAATGTTTATGTAAATGAACCCTCCCCCCGCATTGTTTATGTAAATTGGTTTGGTTCTGTTAACAAGCTCAAGTAGTCCTAATTCCGATATCCTCACACTATTAAATAGCTTTTAACTACATCAGGGATGAATTTCCACGTGTTATTTGCTTTAATACATTATATAAACTGCTATACCTGCAGACATCGTTTAATTATATACAACAAATTATTATTTCAGCTAATGGACATTAAATTTTAAGTACAGTATTTTACGAACAAACTGGGGAACAATACGAGGAAAATGACATAATCCTTCCAGTGATTTTAAATTATGAACATTTCTTCTTCTTCTTCACTTCCTGGTTTAGGCAAGAGTTGCCTAAATATAATAAATATTGTGTGTTATGATGTTAATACTAGTAGTAATTGATAAAAAGACTTAATGAACTGAAGAAGATTTCCGAAATTGATTATCAGGGATCAGAAATTTATGTAGAAATAATAATAATAATAATAATAATAATAATAATAATAATAATAATAATAATAATAATAATAGTAATAATAATAATAATAGTAATAGTAATAGTAATAATAATAATATAATAATAGTATATATCATCTGATGGAATTAAGGCCGTAAGGTCTTCTCTTCTACTTCACCAGGGTTAAATTATACAGATATTAACAGTTATAAATTATCTACAATTTCATTAATAATACATAGTTTTCACAGGCTACACAATATGCAAAGAAAGACCAAAATATATTAAAATATTGATCATCATCATCATCATCATTCGGTATCATGGCAGCTGCCGCCGTCTTCCGGAAACCAAACGCCATTCCTCTCTGTCCATCCATTGATCTTCCTCTAATCCTCTGATATTGATAGCTGCTTTTACCCCTTCTATCCAAGTTTTCTTCGGTCTTCCTCTCTTCCTCCTTTCCATTGGGATCCATTTCATAACAATTTTAGGCAATCTTTGCTCTGGCATTCTTTTGACATGGCCATACCACTAATACTTTCTTTTCTATAATGTAATAACCTACAAGTTGACTGAATAGTGGTAAAGAGAGTGCAAAATATAAAAGAATAACAAAAAATTCCTAAAACATGGTTATATATAAGGAAATATTTAATGAGCTTTTTTAACTTTTTTTTGAGTCGGGCATCCCTTGATATAAGGTGAGAAGGAATTCCAGAGTCGAGTGGCTGAAAAAAATGATGGATGAGGAATAGTGAGATATTCGATGTAAAGGTAAAGCTAGAGTTAATTTTTTTTTCTCGACATTTAAGTTATGACGGAAGCGAGTGGAAATATAAATGGGTGAAGAGGTGGACAAAGTGTTGCATGAGAAACCAGAAGCAATGTATCTTTCGCCTGTCTTTCAGTCGAAGACAAGATTAGATTTTAGATGCTGAAATTATGTGATCTGATTTTCGGATATTGCACATATGACGTTCACAAGCATTATTAACTTGTTCCAGTCTTTGTCCGATTCGTGCTCTGTCGATTAATCGAAATACGGCATAATCGAAGTTTTTTTCAATGAAGGAAGGACATTTTTCAAACATTTTAAGGAATGAAAGACCTAATATATTTTTTACTAATTTATCTTAAATGAACCTGCCAACTAAGATTTTGATCGTAATATACACCGAGATTATTTACAGAAGGTTTAAATGGAATATCAGTTTGATTTAGATTTATAGAAACTATCGGTGAATCATGAATAATCAAATTTTAATAGACTTTGATGATAGGTAACGATAGTTTGCGACTTCTCAGGATTTAAAATAACGTTTGTTTGTTTCGTCCACAATACTATAGAGGCAAGATCTTCATTAAGTTGTTTTAATTATTGTTAATCAGTTCTGGTCTACTATGTATGTTACGGTTATAACTTTTTGGACTTTTGTGAAATGAAATATTTCCTGTGCAATGGATGGATGAACTTTTACTTAAAACCATCGAAAAAGGCCTTCATTTCACTGAGATTCAAGAAAAGGTCACCCCCAAATATATGTATATATTATATCAATATTTAATATTAATTTGGGGGTGACCTTTTCGTGCAGCTCAGTGAAATGAAGGCCTTTCTTTCAATGTTTAAAGCAAACGTTCATCCATTTATTGCACAGGAAATATTTTATTTCACAAAAGTCCAAAAAGTTATAACCCTAATATATATAGAGTTTTTAAGATCATCAGAGTAGATATATTTGCAATGCTTAATGCGGTCAGTGACGTAGTTAATGTATACAGAAAATAAAATTGGACCCCTAATATTGATCCTGATACTCTACTGCCCTCCACGAAAAAAAAAAAAAAAACTACAATAACATAGTGTTGGCGATCAGTGAGGTAGGAGTGAAACCACTGAATCGAATTTTCAGGAACATTCAGTAATTTAGATTTTGACAGTAAAACGTTTGTTTTGACCGTGCCGAAAGCTCTGGAAAAAATCGACTAGAGTTGGAATAGTCAATTTCTCTGATCCACAGCCTCACGAATATCCGCAGTAATGTTAATACAGATGCCGTGCTGTAACCAGTCCGAAATCCTGATAGTTCTTGGTAATTTAGATATTCGATAAGTTGTTTTTATAATCCGTTCCAATGCTTTTGATAAGGTAGGTAAGATGATGATAGGTATATAGTGATGAGGGGAAGAAGGTGTATTTACTTTTGGGGATAGGACGTACATGTGCTTTCTTCCATATGTTGCAGTTATAATAGAAGCATTAAACTTATGCGTCAAAGTTGGCAAGATAATGTCCAACATTTTGTTAATAAGAGTAATGCTGATACAGTCTACACCTTTGGCTTTATATTTAATTTCCCGCAATACTTTCTTTGTGTTACCAGTTTGACCATGTTACACCGTCCCTGGAACAATTATCGTGGCTTCGTCTAAGAGATCGTAGAACTGTCCATTCCCTATCCCTTCTCTATAAAATACTTCACACACAATCGACTAATTATTTATCACGCCGCTTCATCAGACTATCCGACACACATAATCTTGACACTCGATCCCATCAGCACATTGTCCTTTATATCCCTCCTCATCACACTGTATATTATTCATTATCTTCTACGGTCTCACTTACCAAAAAACATGGAATTCCCTTCCGCCCTATGTCAGAGACTGCCAAAGTATAACATCCTTCAAAAACAAACAAACGAATTATTTAATAGCAAACTAACTTATACACCTCACTGGTAGTATTCTTTTAACAATTAATAAATTTAATTATTTATTAAAATATTAAGGTTAACAAATATTTTCTTTTGTTTTGTTTTAAATATTGTATAATCGTTAAAATTAGTTTTCTATATCTCATTATTTTTCTTTGTTTTTTTTTATATACATTAGACAGGGACAATCTAATATACCTAGCTTGTATACATATTATTATTAGTTTTAGTCTTAATTTTAACTAACATTAACTGGTTGCATTATAGATCGTAATATAATAGATATTATCTTTTTGATCAAATTTTTACTTAGTATTTAATATTAGATTGTTACATTCTCATGTAATATATGTTTGTCCTGGTGAATGGAAGAGAAGGTCACATGACCTGAACTCCACCAGGCTAAATAAATCTAATCTAATCTATTTGTATAAGAAAAGAATATCTTACATCATTTGGGAGCAAGTTCAGTCTGTTTATTGTCAGAATAGTATATTGTAATAGTGTTACGTGTCTTACTGTTTGTAAAAGTATTCGTTCAATCAAGTGTTCAACAGAGACACTAATCCAGTTCCCATTTGTCTGTTCTAATCCTTTACTAAGATTTTTTCCACATTTCTATGGATGGAATACCAGGGTAAATTAGTCTATATATATGTCTTAGTTTAACATTTCCTTTAATTGATTTGTTTTGTTCCTTAGTTGTTTGGGGGATTCTCCATTTAACGTATCCGATATATTTTCTAACTCCAATGTAACAATACTGCGCATGCCCATCAGTTCAAAGAGCTGCGGATACATGCAAGCAGCGATAACTCACCATAGAACCACATATCAATTATTATCGTTGCCTAGTAGGCTATCGCTCCTTGTCATAGATTTATGAAGAGGGTTACCGCTGATGGGGATTATTTCCTGTCTTGACCACTCTGGTTAAGGTATTTTTTTGTTACGTATTTAGACACATTTAAAATGTAACACTTAACCTAATTCAATTACTCTAACCTAGGGTGGATCTCATGAAACGCCCCCCCTTTATTTTTTTGTCTTATGTATTTGGACACATTTAAAATGTAACGGACATAAAAGCTAACTAACTAACTCACAGTTAACCTAATTCAATTACTCTAGCCTAGGGTGGATTCCATGAAACGCCATTTTTTATGTTTGTTAAATTCGGGCATAAATAATTAATTATTGACGGAGATGCTGTGTTTATCGCTAGTTATGCAGTTACTTGTGCGCTTTTTCGTTTATTTATATAACATTGTTGTATTGTTATTGTTTTGTGCATTTGATTAAATACTTAAAAATTCTAAAATAAAATTATAAAAATTGTTTTAAATATTTTAAAATGTTACTAAATACAGAAGAAGAGTTATAATTCACAACAATAAACTGATAAATCAAGGGTAAGTCATTCTAAAGAATGCCCGTTCATTTAAGTTAAGTACACATTTGTTGCGTAAGTAATTACGGTAGATTAGGTATCTATCCATAAGTTAATTATGGGAAATAACATTATGATATTCTTCAATATTAATGGAGTGAGTCGAATCATATTTCATGTTTTTCTAACACGGGAACTGCGGTTTTCAAGAGCTATCTCTCTCATTCTCAGCCAATACCACGAATGCCGAATTGTGTTTGAATCTACATCTACCAAATTGCCATCTGGTGTTAATTTGATGGTCCTTGGTCAAATCGACACCACATGGCAGCAAGGTAGATGGAAATTCAAACAAAAATTCGGCAGTCGTGGTATTGGCTGAGAATGAGAGAGATCGCTCCTGAACCTTGATCAAGGTTCATAAAATCAACACAATATGGCAACTTGGTAGATGATATTCAAACAAAAAAATCAGCAGTCGTGGCTTTTGGCCGAGGATGAGAAGGATGCCTCTTGAAAACTACAGTTTCTGTGTTAGAAAAACATGAATTATGAGGTAAGATAAGAATATACTAATTTTATTAGGTATCTATCATTAGGTTTCTTATTTCAGTTGTCATCCAGGGTGCAGGAGGGGCTGTCACAATTTTCTGAGGGTTTTATATCTCTCGTCTATAGTCAGTTCATAACAATATTTCATTCTCTGATTTCTCTTAATAAAGTTTTACTTATGATTCTGTACAGTATTTGCTCGGTTATTCCCAAATGTTTGGTTCGTGGCACTTTTGTGCCTATGTATCTCCCATGGCGCGGCGTACAAGTTAAAACATAGGCTTAATTTCACACTTACAATGTTGTTAGCTGATTATATGCTTGCACATCGTGGATTATTATTTGAGGGTTTTAGGTAAAAATACTGGAATATTTCACGGCGTTCCTAGTAGCTAGCCACAGCTCCCGGGGTCGCCGCGGCGCACAGTTTGAGATATCCATTTTCATCACTACTTGTGTATTATAGTCGGGTACGTGGTAGTGTGCGGACGTGTTTTCAGTTCTCGAGAACAGTGCGGTGTTGTCAAATTGTAAAAATGCAGGACATGAAGAAAATGCTGGAAGAGATGAGGAGAGAGATGGCCCAGGGATTCCGAAAGACGGAGGACATGGTGTCTATGGTAAACTCTGTCGTGGAGAGGGTTCAAGAAATGGAGGTAGCCTGGAGTAGTGTGGAAGACAGAGTGAGGTGGCTGGAAGAAAAAATGGACTATCTAGAAAATCAATCTAGAAGGAACAATATTGTGTTGTATGGTGTGGGGGAAGAGGAGAACGAGTCTTGGGACACTACGGCAGTTGTCCTAAGGCAAATTGGAATAGTTCTGCTAGAACGGGACATCGAACGCGCTCATAGAGTGGGTCGTGGACGGTATCCCAGGCCTATAGTGTGCAAGTTAGCTCACTATAGGGATAAAGAAGAAATCATAAAGGAGGCAAGATATCTACGTGGCACTGGAGTGGCAGTGAGTGAAGACCACAGCCGGAGAGTGAGAGAGGAGTGAGCATTCCTGAAACGATATTTAGTGGACGCAAGGAAGCAGGGAGCTCAGGCTTTCATCCGTTTCGATAAACTGGTAATAAATGGACGGGTGAGGACTCGTCGAGAACTGGAGGAGATGTCTGTGTCCACGAAGGAAGCGGCAGGGACAATGCAACGGGAGACGACCTCTGAAAGGCAGAGTTCAAATCGCAATAAATATAGCCTCTTGGTTGTCCTGTGGCTTGCTTTGTTTCCCCGTAGATGTTATATATAAAATTAAATACAAAGATGCCGACTTCCGCTATTATAATACTTCCGCATGTTAATCATTGTCGCGCGGCATCCGTTTTTGTACAAACGGATCATAGTGAGGCGATAATAATATATACTAGGGGTGCCTACTTTACAGGGGGACCAGGTATGCTAAGTCACTTTTTTCATGAAACTTATAAAACGTACTTTTAGTTGTAGTATAGCCCACAGACGAGAAGAATGAAAGCAAGGGACGAAGGGTGGTACGGGGAATTTCTAGCGACTATTTAACTCATGCCCCAAATGGGAGTCAATGATCAATAACGTTTCAATGATTTCTGTTTTACAACCAATCAGAGACGTGTTTCACGAAATATTTATCAGTGTTATAATTACCATATTAAAGAAAGCTCCTCCTTTTTAATATTCTGAACAGGTCTGACCATTATTTTGCAGTGACTGAGCCTGCGAGAAATATGGCTACCAGATTGTATATATAGTGCATGAATTTCAAAACATGCCGTATGCGGGAGTTAATATAAAAACATTTGTAGCAATTGATTATACCACCAAAAAAAAAACCACTGTTTGCACTTTCTTAAATGTATTTTTTCCCAGGAAACAATCCAGAAAAATATAATTGTCATATTTACATCATACGACATCAGAAACTTCGTTCTCTATGATCAGAAATGAATTAATATACAGTTTGATGTGTTTCATTTTTTCTCCACTAGAGAGCATTCTTACAATATTGCGTTCCTTTGGCAATAAATAGTATGATCTGGTTGCAGTGATAAACAAAAGAAGCAGTAGAAGCGTACCCATCGTTTGTCATTAGTTTTCAAACATCGCCGTTTACATTAAATATAAAAATATTTTAAAATAACTGTAGTTAAATAATGATTTGTGAGTAAACA
Organism: Diploptera punctata; assembly: GCA_030220185.1. NCBI lineage: Eukaryota > Metazoa > Arthropoda > Insecta > Blattodea > Blaberidae > Diploptera > Diploptera punctata. The sequence continues at coordinate 212,451 of JASPKZ010006811.1, read as the reverse complement.
GCTTAATTTTATTCGTTAAATAGTCCTAACAAATGCCACTCTTGATTTCCAAATTCTCTAGATAAATTCACTCCTCACTTCGTGAGTCGTGAATTTATCGATAATTTGGAAATCACTCGTGGCATTACTTATGATAATTGGCTTTCTACCTGAGAATTTAAGAACAGTCCATGATGTCACTCACATCTGTAGATTATTCCAGGCGTATTCAATTTTGTTATATATTTTGTGTTTTACGGCAATTAAATGTTCTCTTCTTATTCAGTTTAGTTACTTTATATTTTAATGTTTCGTAGTTTACTGTGAGGCAAGGGTGATGATTAAAATTTTGAAGTGTGTCCGCCAGACTCGAAACTAAAACGTCCGCTCAGCGTCTAAATGAAGGTAAGTTTTAGTACGATCCTTCATGATATAATGTGCTGAGTATGAAATACCTACTGCTTTCATACACTTCATCTGTACACAGTACATCTATAGGCCTACTTCCTTACTAGTATGATAAACTTCGGAGGTAAATAAACCCATGACGAGTCTGCGTATTTTATTGGTTCACACTTCTAAATGATAGTGCTTTCCATGGCGATTCTAATTACACCTCTTAAACTCTATTTCGACAAAAAATAACACCTGAACCGGGATATATATATATATATATATATATGTTATAATTAAATGTTTAACAATGAGCAATGCAAGCTTAATATGGTATGATAAGAAAAATAAATGCCTGGACGGGATTCGAACCCGGATCCCTGATCCGGGTTCGAATCCCGTCCAGGCATTTATTTTTCTTATCATACCATATATATATATATATATATATATATATATATATATATATAAAATATTACATTATAACAATATTGAAATGAATATGCTCGAGCAAGCTTTTCGTTTCTCTTAGTCGTATTATACTAAACGAACTCCATAACGTGACAGAACTAGAAGTCCCTAGGCCTACCAGCCTGCAGCAGGCCTTATACACACATGTGTTAATCATTGAAGTGGATGATCATCCAGCCAGTACAGGGGTCACATGTAGTCAGCATGTCGAGTCTCCCACCCGTTATAGCTGGTTTTCTTAGCCTGGATCAGCTACTTATTGTAGCTATCCAAATTCCTAATGATACAAGGTGGGGACCGGTTCCATACTACCCGAATTCCCTTAGAAATTTTCTTCCCCGCTGGGACTCGAACCTGCGCAAGTCCTGTAGCTCGGTATCAAGGTATGATGGACTTAAACAGCTCGGCTATGGTGTGGGACATATGATGTTATAGCGGGTAACAACTATTGGAACAGATAGATTTTTTAATAACTCAAACCGGTTTTACATAAAAATGTCTAATTTTCTTGATTTAGTTCAACTAAGTCCTTCACAATCACATACTGCTTTAAATCTTTAACATAACACACTATCTCTTATAGTTTATTTATTTACGCTCGCAGAAGCACTAATTTCCTACACTGTCTTCGCTGTTCAGATCACAACTGACTCGTCGTTAACCAGACGACTACTAACTGACTGCAGTCTCCATCCCGTCTTATATAAGTGGCGAACACACCAAAAGTTTCCAGAAAGGCCAAACGCTATCCCACCTGTTGCGATTATTCGAGGAAGCACATCCGGAGAAATCGTTGCGAGTTGCACACATGACTCGTGTTTCGCGACTCCATACCTCTTATGCCTTATAAGGCGAGATTGGAACATTGCCGCCGCCCCCGAATTTCAAAAGACGATTGTTTGGGCAACGAACCACCAATGCGTCATATAGTGTTCTGCCCTGGGGCAGATCCTTCTTAGCAATCATAGCATTTTCATGCTATGCTTTGCAGTTTTACTAGGGAATTATAGGTGTGGTAGCTTCCCGTTGCTTTCCACACCGTTGATGATAATGATGATTTTGATGGCCAGTTGATATTCGGGGACCTTTTGGGCCTCAAAGCTACCTGACATTTTTCTTACAGGCGAGGAAAAAACCGGAAAAGAAACCCTTACCCAGGAAGTTTGTCCCGACCGGGGATCGAAACCGGGCTGCGTGACAAGGCAGCACACTTCCTCGAGACCATAGCCGTGGACTTAATATATTAGTCTACAATTTTGTTATATCTCAATTTTCTTACTGTACCCAAAAATTTGCATGTTTTTGATTCACTCTCGATCCGTCCTAAAAGATCCCAACACGCCACTCTCCCTCGATCCAACCTGAGAAATCTCTCCGGCAGCATCTGTAATCTAAGTTGTTCTGTCTCTCTACAGAATGCTATAATATGCTGCCAGTTTTCATGGTCATCGCATAGTGGGCATAGTGTAATGCCTTCATCATTTGTTAAATTATGGGCCATCCATCCCCCCAAATGAAACCATGCAATAGCACTTCTATCATCCCCATCCAAAGAGTCATATTTCTCCCTTCCCCACGAAAGTTTCAGTTCGTCTGCAGGGTGAGCGATATTTTCTGGCTACACTCTGCTTCTATATACTGTCTGTCTATATCGATTAGTCTCTTCTTAACTGTCCTCCAAACATTTCTATTATTCCGCGTACTCATCTCCCATACCCAACCCATCCCTATGCCCTTCAATCCCCTTTCTACACCGATTACCCAATCTCCCGAAACACACTGCCTTTTCTGTTCATTGTAACACTCTGCTCTAAGCGAGTCCTGATTCCCGTTTATTATGTCCAACCAATACTTAATAGCCGTAATTTTGCCCCTTATTGTGTCCGAAAATGTACCGAATTCCTTCAGTATGCCACAATTTGAAGTCCCCGTTGCTAATCTCATCACTTCTTAAGAAACATAGGTTGAATTTTATCTAGTGTCCCCGTTCGTTCCCAACCCCATAATTCTGAGCCATACAGCATGGTCGCTCTCACGTCGAAGAATAAACCTGTTCTAGTGTACGCATCGGTATGTTTCGCAATTTTGACATATTAGTAAGCATTTCGCTTGTCCGGCACCTAGCTCTCATTGTTGCATTTTCGATGTGTCTCGTCCATTTTCCATTCATTGTCAAAGTCATCCCCAAGTAGACAAAGTTTTTAACATTTTCTAAATTCTCACCACGATATGTCCACCTTTCCCTCCCGCTGTATACCGACCCGTTTTTAAAAGTCATGGCTTTAGTTTTGCTAACGTTAACAGTAAGTCCCCAAGGCATTATTCTATTATATTAGTCTACCGCTGTGGTCTCGGGGTAGCGTCACTGCCTCGCACGTAGAGGGCCCGGGTTCGATATCCGCTTGCTACAAGTTTCCTGGGTTTGGGGGGGGGGTTTCCTCACCTTTAAAATTAATATCAGGAAACTTTAAGGTCCAACTGTCTCCGAACACCATCTGGCGATCATAACCATCATTATTAGAGCTTGGAATTTTAAGAGCAAAATTTTGGTGAAAAAGGTGCAAGAAAGATGCTTTAATTTAGCAGAAAAAGGTGCAATTTTTTAATTAAAAGGTGCAAATTCCCCCGTGTAAATAACCATTAAAGAGTACCAAAACCAATTACATGAAATAATTAACGACACAAAATTCACTCATGTTTTCATGTACTAAAAAGTCTGCGTGAGAAACGTCCCAGAACCTTACGTTACTGAAATCACAAGTCCAGAAAAAAATTTAACTCAGTATTTTAAGATAAAAATTAAAATGTACCTGTTGGCAGATGCCATCGTCCTCAACTTTGTGAGGCCTTTCAGAAGTTAACTTCCATCATCAGCAGGATGATGAAGTGGAAGTAATGTGATGTGGACTGATACCACACATCATTACCAACCCTTGAAAACGTATTTGAAGAAATGTAAAATATATATGTAGTAGTAGTAGGACTTTATTAGACAAAAAAGTAAGATATTTACAATACTATTTACAAATATGGGTCGCACGGGCAGTAAGCCGTACGTGCTGTTGACAGTCCGTTACAATAATGTAATAATTGGTACTAGTGTAAAGAAAAATAAACAACAAAAAAAGCAATAACATTACAATTACATAAAGAAAACACAATAATATTACAATTAAATAATAACACAATAGCATTATACACTAAAAACATTAACATTACAATTACATAAAGAAAACACAATAATATTACAATTAAATAATAACACAATAGCATTATACACTAATTAATTTATATATAATTGTTATATGTATATACACACATTATTTTGGGAATAAATTGCTGCAAAGGAGACAGAAAAGGTTTTAAAAAGTGCAAAATATGCTTGCACTGAAAAAAGGTGCAAAAAGTGATGGCCTTGAAAAAAGGTGCTAAAAATGTTCAATTAAAACGTAGTTAGGGGCATTTATTTAATGTTTTCTTTGCAAGACAAGCTACTTTGAGCATTGCAGTAACAAAAAAAATTAAGGTGCAGCACCTAAAATTCCTAGCTCTAATCATTATCATATTCGCTATGTTTAATATTATAGCCTCACTATGACGGATGTCCAGCGACTCGCTTTGTTTCCCCGCAGCTGTTATATATAATTAAATACAAAGATGCCGAAAACCGCCTCTATAACAATTCCGCATGTTAATCATTGTGAAGCATTGTCGCGCGGCACCCGCTTTTATGAATATGTGTGTGAATGGTGCATTTCGTCTTAATTTTATTTGTCTCGAAGGAGGCTCTGACATGGATCTGATCCCTTATTCGAGGAAGCTCTCAATGTCCTTGTATGGGCAAAAAATTGTGTTTGTTATCCATATTTAAAATCCCTCTCCCGACATATCGTGTCACTGTAAGGCCCGGGTGACGTGTGGCACGTAGAAGTACGCCTACCTATAAGTTGAGACGTTAACCTGCGTTAGTGGATGGAAATATTTTAAATTATATTAGAGCTACAACTAAATATTTTACATGTCCTTACTATATACCTCTTTTTCATTAAAATATAATTCTATTAAATTGTGTTATTTATGTACCTATTTGCAAGGAATAAAATGTGATAATTTTATGTTCATATTATTCTCATAAGTAATGCTACGAGTGATTTCCAAATTATGGATAAATTCACGACTCACGAAGTGAGGAGTGAATTTATCTAGAGAATTTGGAAATCAAGAGTGGCATTTGTTAGGACTATTTAACGAATAAAATTAAGCTGTTTACTCACAAATCATTATTTAACTGTAGTTATTTTGAAATATTTATATATTTAATGTAAACGGCGATGTTTGAAAACAAATGATAAACGATAGGTACGCTTCATCTGCTTCCTTTGTTTATCACTGCAACCAGATCATACTATTTATTGCCAAAGGAACGCAATATCGCAAGCATGCTCTCTAGTGGAGAAAAAATGAAACACATCAAACTGTATATTAATTCATTTCTGATGTCGTATGATGTAAATATGACAATTATATTTTTCTGGATTGTTACCTGGGAAAAAATAGATTTAAGAAAGTGCAAACAGTGGTTTCTTTTTTTGGTGGTATAATCAATTGCTACAAATGTTTCTATATTAACTCCCGCATGCGGCATGTGTTGACATTCATGCACTATACATACAATCTGGTAGCCGTATTTCTCATAGACTCTGTCACTGCAAAATAATGGTCAGACCTATTCAGAATATTAAAAAGGAAGAGCTTTCTTTAATATAGTAATTATAACACTGATAAATATTTCGTGAAACACGATTCTGATTGGTTGTAAGACAGAAATCATTGAAACGTGATTGGCCATTGAGTCCCATTTGGGGCATGAGTTAAATAGTCAATTTAATTAATTAGGTAAATATCAGAAGTAGTTCTCTCTCTCCCTCCCTCTCCCCCTTTGTTTAACATCTTCTTTTTAAGTACTTTTACATGCCCTATACCACTCACCTTACAGGAAAACGATCTGTCGGGAGAGAATTTATAACTATTGTATCACTCTTTCAAAATATTTTCGCCTTGCCTTTTTTTTGTTAAATATTTTTTGTCTAATGCCACCAGGTTGTCTTTTATGACATTTCTGGCTTTGTCTCCTGCCATTGGCGGAATTGTAATCCATTTCTAAGGTTGAGGCACCTGGAAGGCGCGGAGTTACGTTACCATGTTGATATGATGGGTGATAAATGATAATGAAGCGCCAGGAGAGTCCTTAACCTAAATTCTAGACCATGGGCAACCAACCACAGGAATAATTCCCTTCAAAGAAAAATTCCCATGATTTGACCGGGAATCGATCCCGGCACCTCATGAACTGTAGTCAGGAACGCTGACCACTAGCCCATGAGGCTGGTCAGAGACGCATAGATCCAAGTATTGTATGTTTTTTCATCTCGTTGCCTAATGAAAATGTGAGTTTTTTTTTTTTTAATTTATCCACTATTATTTTATAGTTCGTTAACCGATATTTATTTTTGATTTGCTTTCTTGTATGTACATTAATCTAAATTAAACATGCAGATAAAATAGACATAATTATTTAGATAGAAATGCACGCTTAATGATTAAAAATTTAATTTAATATGTAATTTTAACCGTGAAATCGATAATGTACTTTCTGTAATGCAACAACCAGTCGGAACATATTATAGTTTCCGCCATATATAGGCACATTACGCATTTAATTTCAAATTCTTGAAATTTAAATGATTTTTTTTATTGTCTACCTATTAGGGTAACATATTAAATAGTAATTTTATTAATACGTTCTTTTTCTTTGCACGTTATTTAAAATGTGTAATTATGTTTTTTTTTTCAACTTGAACCAAACTTATCCTCACATGTTAAAATTATCTCATTTCACGATAAGACTACATGTGATGATTTTCTTGAAACATTTAAGGTAATTTATATATGAGAATGCTATATAAAATGATGAAATTATAACATAACTTCCCTACAGATAATAGTCATTGAATTTACTGTTAGTACTTGGTTCTCAGTAGAATTTCGCTCACAAAGCTTTAGCCTCAATTTCCTTAACTTGTCTTCCCTCTCGCACCTCTATTTCCAACCCTTCCTCAGCACACATCTCCCCTCTCCCTCTAGCCATATACACATACTGCACCTTGAAAGCCCATTTTGTTAATTAAAGTAATTACTCTTAGTACGCCGAAAATGCCAGCAACCTTTTCCTAATTTGACGCGCTCTCGGCAAGGGCAGCTGAAGGGGGCGGAGCGTCAAGAGCCAACATGTCTGATGTAAGGAGGAAGGCTGGAATGTCTCAATTCTCCGCTAATGACCAAACCGCTTCAATATCGAGTCTAATACAGTTGAGAAATCCTGTGATCTTAGGTAAAATTACAGAAAAGCTACGAGAAAATTGATGACCATATTGCAGACGTCCTTAAAACTGTGAAATGTATAGCCCTATGTCCTTAACATTCAGAAAGTTTGGTTATATTATTACAAAATATGGAATTTGTTTTAGATATGTGTAAATATTGTTAATACAAAATATTAAATTATATATTAATATAAAAAATAAATTTGATTGATTTGGTCTTTTAGCATTTTGTTTTTTTTTCTAATGTGTGGGGAGCTGGCCCACAGCATAAACCCCCAACCTGGAGGACCAGGAAAATTTCTGTCTGGGTTTTCCTCCCATAGCCTTTGAAGATCCCTCTTCACCGCAAGGCAGCGTTTCTCTATTTCCCTTAGAGATAGGGTTGCCTCTTCCGCCAGATCCGCCGTGATGAAGGACTCCTTCTGCGCCGACTCTGCCGTTGAGGTCTTCACCGTAACCCTGGCTAGGGGCCCTTACAGAGTACTATCAGTCGGAGCCAACTGAACCCTGGTTTTTTAACGAGGTTGTTACTCCTCCCCCTCCTCCTTTCTCATCCGGGCTTGGGACCGGCCATTGGAAAGAATTGAGGAAAAGGAATTAAAGTGGTTAGGACATGTTTTAAGAATGGAAGATGAGCGATGGCCGAAACAACTATATGAATGGCATCCTAACAGAAAGAAGAAAAGAGGAAGACCAAGGTTAACATGGAAGGAAAACATGAAGACAATAATGCAAGCTAGAGGGCTAAGCATCGAAGATGCCCAAGACCGTAGGCTTTGGAGGTTTGGCACGGGAAGACGGCAGCAGCTGTAAAAACCCGAAGATAGATAGATAGATGGATAGATAGATAGATAGATAGATAAAAAATAAATAATTCAATTGGTTTCCATGTATGTATGGTATATTGAATGTTGTGGGTTGATTAATAAATATATATTTGATGTAGTATGACATCTGATTTACAAAAAAAGATGTTGCTATAGGAAGCTTCTTGTAGGAAAGCCAGAGAGAAAACGCCCGGTTGGTAGACCAAGAATGAGGTGGGAGAATAACATTAACTATGTTTGAGGGAATTAGATTATACAGGGAATGATTGGAAAGCATTAGTTCAGGATAGGGATGTATGGAGAGCTTATGTCCGTGCGGCCATGAACCTATGGTGCCACTGAGTAAGTAAGTATAAGTCACGGAAACACAAAAAAGAGAGGGAACGAGAGGGCCACATACAAAATTAATTATTCTATTATAAAAACCTTACTTTCTTGTATTTAATGATTACTGAGTCACACCTGCGATCGAGTAGACAATATTGTTGCTTTTTCTTCAACACTTGAATAAGGTAGAAATTTTACATTGGAACTTCCGAGTTCGAATTTTATATCAGTGTGACGTTAAACTTCAGGTGAAGTTAGTCCACATTTCCCATAGCGGTAATTATTTTCCCAAATATGATTTGATTTTGTTAGTCATTGTTTTTCTAAGTTAACGAGGATCGTTTATTTCTCTTTTTTACATGCTTGCCTCATGTGGACGATCTTCCTTGTTGACAAAACCAGAGGACACACACCAAAAATTAAGATGGAGATTTAAAATTCCCCATCTCGTCGGGAATCGCACTTGAAGGGTCGTTGGAAGTGGAAGGTACGGACAGTTTCAAAGCATGGTGTACATGTAGGTAATGGGTTTGTTTAGGGGGCCCCAATGACAAATATAGCCTTCCATATGGGCGCTCCAATGAATGCAACTGACCATCAACATTGTACTAAACATTTCGCTGTTTACCTTTTGGGGAGACGATTGGGGGTCCATTTTGGATATTCCAACAGGATAGTGCTCCTATTCGTGTTACAAATTCCACATGGGAATAGTTTCTGCAGAATGGGTTACATGTAATGGAATTGATACGCAAATTCTTCTTATCTAAATCCTATGCAGAACGTGTGGAGTATTTTGTGTCATATACATACTACGTATGCTGATGGATAACAGTAAACTAATATCAATAAGTTGCAGGCAGCAACTATCTCTGCATAAACAAAAAAATATATATGGAGGTGTCAGTGTTACAGAAACTTGTAAATAGCATGTGTGATCGTGTTTTTTAAACATGTATCGTTCATTGGCTATAGGCCCAGTGGTTGTATAATTTACACAAGAGCAGTGTGCATAAATGTCGATTTCAGTTATGCAGGTGTTTTTTTTAATAAAATAACACTTTAAACATTCAATCCAGTTGCAGTTTTTTACAGGTTTATATCACAATGTAAAACAGTTTCTGATTACATGTAATTATGTACTTGTTATTTACGTATGACTTTCCACCGGTATAATTGTTCAATAATTTGACAACGCACCTTAGGTCCAATAGCTATGGGAACCTTCCTTATGCTATTTCAGATATTATAACATTTAAGTCTTATCTTATTTACATGCAACCGAGGTCTGTATCAAAATCCTTTAAATCAAATAATTCAATTGCACTATTGAACTCTGATATCCATGACAGCGTATATACAATCTCTCCATATTTCCTTATCCTTAGTTAATAGATTTCAATAATTCCCCATATATTGAACTTTTATAGGAATTAATTACTATGTTGTTTAATTTATGATAAAATCAAATGTTTCCTACCTCTTCTCATACAAATTTTCTAAGTAGATCGCGATTTCGAGACTATAACGGTCTCATCTTGAGTAAAATCTTGGCGACTGATGTTATGTCGATCTGAAGAAACACTTCTTCTTCCCTCTGTTGGTGAACCGATGAACCTCTGGATCAGGTCAGGATTCGCGGGAATTTCGAAGTTCGTAAGTTTTCCTTTGTTTTTCTGAATGTGGATTTTTTCCCAAACCGTGAGTTCCTTTTGTTTATCTATTTGTTTAATTAATTAATCAATCAATCAATCAAAAGCCAGCCTAATTAAACAAATAGATAAACAAAAGGAACTCACGGTTTGGGAAAAAATCCGCATTCAGAAAAACAAAGGAAAACTTACGAACTTCGAAATTCCCGCGAATCCTGACCTAATCCAGAGGTTCATCGATCCATCAACAGAGGGAAGAAGAAGTGTTTCTTCCGATCGACATAACATCAGTCGCCAAGATTGTACTGAAGATGAGACTATTATGGTCTCGAAATCGCGATCTACTTAGAAGATTTATATGAGGAGAGGTAGGAAACATTTGATTTATTATTCCCCATATAATTCACCTCCCTAAAATCAAGGTTAATGTTATTCTCCCACCTTATTCTTGGCCTTCCTACTTGACTCTTGTCCTCGGGTTTTCCTTCAAGAATTTGTCATGCCACTCTTTAATGTCCCAATTCGTACCACATGTCCTACTCATCGCAGACAATTAGACTTAACTATTCTTAGCTGGTGATGATCAGGATGACGATTATGCAGCTCACCATTATGCAGTTTGCTCCATTCACTTGTTTCCCTCTCCCTGATGCAAACTACTCTCTAATCTCAAATACTCATAATATTTAATCCTCCTTTAAAGTAAGACCATTTTATATATATTTTATTGAATTTTTAGAGAATTTGGGGTTATAAGAGTACCTGTAATACATATTAGCAGAAACGTTTACCCTTAATTTATTGCTGCATCTCATTCGTGTTTGTAAATATTGTTCCTAGGTATTTGAATTCCGCCACTTCAAAACTTCCCTTCTTTTTTTTTTGTTAAGAGTCGATTCCCATTTACACTCGTGCCACATATCCTGGCCTTCTCAGTCTACGAAACTTAACTGTTCTTCTTACATCTGATTTTCCATAAAAAACCGCGCAGGTGACTATTAAGTAGTCCTTTCACCATTCGCCTGTTTGTTCAACTCTTTGCTCAAAAAAATTTCCTAAGAACATTATTATCACATACTCGTAATAATTTCTCCTACCTTAAAGTAAGAGTTAATGCTTCGAAGCTATCTGTTAAAACGGGGAGAATAATATTGTTTTAAATAGTTTAAGTATTTTTATGAGAAAATGGGACAAGAGTTCCTGTAATACATAACAGTATGCATTTTTAGAATCGAGACTATTTCTAATTCCTCTCGGCACCTCATTCGGGTTTGTAAGTATTCTTCCTAAGTATTTTAATTCAGCCACTTCTTAAATATTTCCCTTATTTGTCATAAAATGTCTATTACCATTAAATAATGTATTTCTATGTGTGAAACGTATATTTATTTTTATTGATCTTTACTTCAAGTCCAAATTCCTTAGTGTTACTTGATAGAGTGTGATTGTTGGCCCTTAGTATCTCATCACTATCGTCTAATAATATTACATCATCAGTATAAACTAACAACTTATTAATGTCATTGAATTGTACTTCTTCTTCCTCTAAAGATTTGATGGAATGCTCTAGTACAAAATTGATTAATAGAGAAGATGCTCCTAGTAGATCTCCTTGCTTTAACCCACTGTGAATTTCAAAGGTATCTAAAAATATTTGCCTACACGCACCCTACTCTTCTTGCCATTTAGACACATTCCAATAATATTATAATGATATTGTGAAAAGAAACCAGGAATCTAACCGTGTACCCCTCCTTCATCGTAGGAGTGTGCAGCCCACTACACCATTCTATACTTGGTACAAACACTAACTATTCTTTCCACATATACAAATCTATAATTCTCGTTTCGTCCGCTGATTTGTATATGTGGAAAGAATTGTTAGTGTTTGTAACAAGTCTAGAATGGTGCAGTGGGCTGCACACTCCTACGGAGAAGGCGAGGTCCACGGTTCGATTCCTGGTTCAGACATTAATTTTTCTTTTCACTATCATTATAATATTATAATATGATCCATTATTGGAACTGTGTTAAAATAACAGTATTGGAAAATGTTAAATAACATTCCAATAAGTCTAACGTTTTAGGAATTCAGAACTCAACAGGATACTATAGGGCTATAATTTCCCTTTTAGTTGAATCGTATGTTTTTTTTACGTTTACATGTGGTTGGTGCACAGTACCATTATATCCCCACATTTATTTTATAAAATCTGTTACATTAAAATTCTGTTCTATTTTAGACCTACACATTCATGATTTTTATGTACTAAAAGTTAAGATTGCAACATGGTATAATGAGAAGTTAGACTTATGACTATCTTGTTTTGGTTCCACATACAAACAATTGAATAGTATAATGAGAAGTTAGACTTCTGACTGTCTTTTGTTGTGATTTCACACCCAAACAGTTGAATAATATATACTAACTGCATTGCAATCTTATATTTTATTACATAAAAATCCTAGCCCTAATGATTATCTATTACATAGCGAGTAATTCTGCATACTATTATATTTGTTAGTTGGAAGTAATGAGATACCCCCGTAGTTCTGCAGTCAGTTTTATCACCTTTCTTATAGGTGGTAAGATTCATTCCATTAGTTGAATGCAGGCTTTCACGGCCGGTAATCATAATGTTGAGTGATTCCGGGTTATGTGGCCGTGGTCCATAGTTGGTGTTGATACCAGACGTTTCGCCCTCAACTGCGGAGGGCATCTTCAGTGGCGAGTGCTTCTAGGCGTGTTTCCTGGTCGGAAGATCTACTTGTAGACTTGTAAACCCGGAATCACTCAACATTATTCATTCCATTAATTTGGAAGTGCCTCTTCTTTCCAAATCATACTAAGCAACCGACGTATCTCGTCCATCAATTTTTATTCCCCCGATTTTATCAGTTCTGCTTGGATCCCATTTGAGCCTGATCCATTAAACATTTTTATTTTTCTATCGCCATTTCAGCCTCTAATGTGCTTGGTTCTGTGAGTAATATTTCTGTTGTTTGTGAATGACCCTCCTCAATACCCTGTTCTGCATTTACATTTAGTAGCTGATTAAAGTAATTTCTCCATCTATTTAATATACTCCTGAAATCTGGAATCATACCCCCATTTTCATTCCTAATTATGTTTGTTCTAGCCTGAATCCCTCTCCTCTCTGTCCTAATTCACTGATATAATTATATTATTATTCTTCTTATTCTTCACTTAGCTGACTAGGCAAATTGCCTGTTCCGCCTCACAGTTGTTCTGCCCATATTTTCACTAGCATTCCTACATTCCTTGAACCTCTTAGCTTGTTGTTAATCATCTGATGTTTCTGTTGTTTGCATTTATTTTAAGATCATCAATCTTCTCTCTCAATATTTTACTATTTAATGACCTAGTGGTTTCCCATCTCATGTTACTCTATTGCTCTAAATTTACATTATTTGACTCGTGTAATCAATTAATTTCTGCAAGCTACCTTTTCTTTATAATGTCGGCACATTTCCCATCAACCATTTCTTGTTTTATCTCTTTTTTAAATAACTTATACCTTCTGATAATAACAATAATTCAATAGTATTTTATAATAGTAATAACATTAGTAGTGCATTAATGTATGCCTAATCTTAGAAAAAATTCAGTAATTGGAAAATGGTTTTACTTCCTTAAACAATACAATAGAAAAAAACAAAAATAAAATTTAACTCTAAAATGAATGTATAAATAACAGAATAGCCGATTCGCTCATTTTTACTAAAATAATCAAATATAAGTATAATTACATATTATAAACATGCCAGGAAGACGTACGATGCCACTAAATTTACAGAATGCTTCTATGAATAGTGTATCGCGGTGGCTATGAGTCGAAGCATGTCACTACTAAATCCAACATCAGAGATTCAAATCCATGAGATCTTTATTAGTTTTTAATTAAACATTATAGCATATGTTAATATAACTATTAAATATTTGAGGTCATATTATTTTATTAAATATATTAAAATGTTATGTCCACATGTATTTAATATATTTTCCTTCAAGTTTTTCGTGTTAAAAAGAGTACATACATAAACGACAGCTAGAATTAATTACTCACTCTGTTGAACCTTTGTCTCGTCTGTAGAAGTCTGGTATGCTCAGTTTTACATTTCAGGCCGATTCATTCGTGTTTTGCATAAGTGTACCGATTAAAGTAATTTTTATATTTATTAATATATATATATATATATATATATATATATATAGAGAGAGAGAGAGAGAGAGAGAGAGAGAGAGAGAGAGTATAAGATAAGTATACAGTAAAGCTCATTAAAGTATTTTTGTATCTACGAGTATTTAATATAGTATTGTAACCGTTTATTACACACATTCATTCATCTAGAATCATATCTCAATTTTCATTCCCAATTTGATTTCCATATGATATATATTATATATGCTATAGTTATATATATATGTATTATTATTATTATTACTATTATTATTACTTACTTACTTACTTACTTACTCATTATTATTATTATTATTATTATTATTATTATTATTATTATTATTATTATTATTATATACTCTTCGTATGACTCGTCCTTGTATTGTTATCATTATCGTTTGTTTACCTTGTGCATTTACAATTATAAAATCATGTCGTTTACCCTTTAAAATCACTTATTAAAGCTTAATTCTAAAAAAAAATCTGATAGGTGAGAGGATTCTCCATAGGATAAAAAAAAGCCTGTTCCGGATCCTTGTCTAATTATACCTCATAGTAAAACGTAAAGCTTGATGATTCCTGACTACCTTCTTCTTACCATCTGACTTCCTACAAGGCTACTATATCCAAGAGATATTCAGTCAATTGCATTGTTAATATTTCTAGTATCCTGCTACTATATACTATCCTAACATCCCATTTACCTAGAAACATGTCCCTTTACATCCTCTCTGAAGTAGTCCCCCGCCCGGTGTGGTGATTCGAATGAGGTTCTAGCTTATCTCCGCAGAATGATACTCCAGTGAAATACATGGCGACATTTCTTGACAGTTGTATTTTTACAGAAAAATATCGCCTTTTTTTCGACAAGGATGTCTCTTTTAGTCTGAGCTATCGCTTTTGATCTAGTTCGGTAGCAGTCTTACCGCCAACATAGCTCGTCGGTTCATTCAATAATACAAGCACCTCCACTCTGAATCAAGGTAAGATACCATTGGACTGGTATAGTAATTTTTCTTCCCCTCTTCAACATTATGTGATTGTTAAATTGTGATCCTAGACGTTACCAACACAAAGTGATAATATTCAAGATCCAAAATATTGTAGGGACAAGAGAAGAGACCCAAACAAATATTTACTATGAAGTAATCATAAGTATTAAATTTACAATTACATCTGTTGATTTACCTCCTTGTTCTGCTCTAAATAAACCTGTTGTCTAATAATTAATTTTTCTCTATTTATTTAATTTTATACTATGTCATTAATCTTTTCCTCGTTTTTTTTATATATCTTGTACATATTATATATTTAATTCGTTAAATTTAGAGTAAATCAAAATACATTATAAATATTAATTGTATTGTATTCATAACTTGTAATCGTTTATATATATATATATATATATATTGTAATTTAGATTTAAGACTTTTCTTTTGTATTTTTTTTTAAACCTGGTTGAGTGGTAGACAAGGCCTTAAGGCCTTAACTCTGCCAGGTAAAATAAAGCTATTATTATTATTATTATTATTATTATTATTATTATTATTATTATTATTATTATTATTAAATAAACGACAACGTAGTGTGTGTTTATCACGGCATTGACATTTCATTCTGATAATTTGACATGTACGACCAAGTATATTGGCATTGATGGTTTAGAAGAATTACTGTCATAGTTCATAACAACTGCAAATTTTTAGTTATTTTTATTTCATACTTGCTAATACCCGGCGTGCGCTACTACTCCTAAATAAATGTGTTTTTTTACCACCAGCCGTGCGCTGTTATGCTTTCCCGGGAATCTGCTTATCCCGATCTTCTTGGCATCAATGAAAGACATTATTGTGAGTCATCCGTAGAAGATAAACATATGCTGTCGCGGACTTTTTTGAAGACTTTTTTGAGATATTCAATTCTGTGTACACTAATTTGATGTATTTGTTATGGTTTAGACAGCGTAAGCCATTTAAGCGTCAAAATAGGGACTTTATTTCACTAATGTTGAGTGGAGAACATATTAATGATATAACCTCATAATGTTTACTTCCCAACATTAATTTAAATATAAGTTTATTTCACTTTTTCACTACAAAGGGTGATTTTTAGGGATGAAGGGGTTGAGTATTACAACTCTCTTATAGCCTATGTTCATCCCCGGAATCTCCTGAACATTTTTTAAAAAGCCCCATCTCAATCGGATGAACGGTATGACAGAGCACGCTTGCCAGTGAATCAACTTATCCCTATCTTCTTGGCATGAATGAAAGACAAAAATGGTTATTGAGAGATATCCGTAAAAGATAAACATGTGCTGTCGGGGACTTTTTTTGTAGAGTTTTGTGAGATATTCAATTCTGTGTACATTAAGTTAATGTATTTGTTATGGTTTAGGCAGCGTAAGCCATCTAAGCGTCAAAATAGGGACTCTATTTCACGTTTTTCACTACAAAGGGTGATTTTTAGGGGTGAATGGGTTAAATATCACAACTCTCTTATAGCCATATTCATCCAGGGAATCTTCTGAACATTTTGCAAAAAAAAACATCAAAATCGGATCAACGGTATAGCCTCGCATAGATTACGAACAAACAAACAAACAAACATTGATTTTTATATATTAGATTATGTCTCATTTTAGTACTTTACAACAGACAAATGTAATATTACAGTACCATGTAGGCCTATTATAATACCTATAAAATGGAGGATAGATTCATCATTATATGAATAAACTATAGCATACCGGTACTTAATTAGTAATTTTACAAATTAAAGTAATACTGCTCAATTTAAATTACATGGTCGTAAATTAAAAGTTAATATCAACACTTATTTCAATATAATTCTAACTAAAAAATAAACGATTTGACCTTACAAAATCATTGTTAAAAGTTATGATACAATGTTCATTAAATTTGTCAATTGTCAATAGAGACTGAATCAGTCCCCATTTTATAAATGTTATTGTAATAACTTACTGCACATAAATAACAGTGAGATAAAGCAATATTATTAATATTTTATGAGAACATATTTTGGATATAGGCTATTATTTCCAATCCTATTTTAAATTGAAAGACCCTAATAATGGTATCATTGCATACAAACTATTTCATCCAGAGTAAATTTTAGAAACGTACATTTTTATTGGTTGTTGAAAAGATAGCCTACATATATACAGTATATATATATATATATATATATAGAGAGAGAGAGAGAGAGAGAGAGAGAGAGAGAGAGAGAGAGAGAGAGGGAGCATGAGTATCAGTGTGTGTGTAAGCGTGTGTGTGTGTGTGTGTCTAGATATTATACAACATTTCACAGTTCTAAAAATTACAGGATCAATTAATAATTTATTTAATCCCTCTCACGTTCAAAAGCAAGAAGCCTATATAAAACACTTGCATGACCACTATTGGCTTATGCCAAAGTGAAAAGCAGACAAATGGAAGGCTAACGAAAACAGACTGCAAGCAGCCGAAATGAGATTCGTGATTAAAACTGCAGGATGCCCATTACTCGAACACCAGAGACCATTACATCAACCAATATAGGCTTCAATAGAAGAACATGTGGAGAGGATTACTTCGACATAGGGCCTATAGGCCTATTCCAAAAGAACGTCGAAATTTGTGAAGTCTTAAGAAGTGTTGGCATGATGCTGTAATGAACTCTCTAGAGTCTAATACTTTAAACGAGATGATATACTTGTATTTATAATAATTGAATTCGACATAATATAAAATGAAGACATCTTAGAAGAAGAATTACACATGGAACCTTTAGAAAACAAAATTTCTTATTATAAGTCAAGATGGATGCAACATGTTCATCGAATGGAAGATCACAGGATACCCAAACAAATGTTAAGATATCAACCTGCAGGAAGAAGAAGACCAGGACGTCCACTCAAAGACTTCTGGATGGTGTTTCTCTTGAGGCCGAAACAGGTCAACAAATGGCTAAATTCGTGAATGTACTATGATGTGATGATGATGATGATATAAAATAAAATTATATACGTTGCAATAATTGAAAGCACTTCACGAATTTGTTTGGACATCTTAATTAATCCGTATAAACCTCGCTTTCAATCCTTGAAATGTAAATAACTAGTCATTCAATTGTTTCAGGCTTATAGTTAAGTTTGTCTATTCTATTACAACTTGAATATTGAATTTCGTTACGTTCTGTACAGTTATTCAAATATTTTAAAATGACCAGTACGACACTGGATGGATTTCGAATTGGTGGGTGAAGTTAAGGAAGGGGATGAAGATAAGAGGAGGGTTGGAAAATAGGAAGGAATGAGGAATCAGTATTAGAGCAAGCCTCCCTCTCCCTTCCCACTCTTGGTCGAAAGAGCTAAGGGTGATGTGGAGAGAATTACTCTAGCTGTTTCATGTACAATCGTTAGCGATTAGAATTGGATCCCTGCTATTATTTGATTGTAAGATACAAGGAGAGGTCAGTTGCTTCTCTTACATTATCTAATGTACAAACTGTTTATGGCAATTACGCAAATCCAAGTGAGAAACATGTAAATTCTCATTTAAGCTTGTCAAGAATAATTAGTAATGTATGGCTTGTGCGTTGTGCTGACCACACAACACAGGAGTACTTCCATACCCTTGTCTAAATACATAGCGTCCATATGATTCCCTTTAGTCTTTTGGAATTGGTTTGTAATTCCCTAAAGTAGCGATGTAAACAAAGAATAATTAACCTTTGGTTGTGAAATATCATACACAGCGGAAACAGTTATAAATAACAACTAAATAGTTTAATTATATAACAGGAACACTAAAAAGAACTTTGAAAAATAAAGCCAGGAAAGACTTTATAATGAAATTTATACAAGACAATGGCAGGGCTTATTATTACTTGTAGATCCGAAACATGGACAGTGACAACACAACAATCTGCCAGAATACAAGCTGCTGAAATGAAATTCCTCAGACCAATAGTAGGATATCAAAGAACAGACAAAAAAACATAACACAGAAATAAGACAACAACTAAAAGTAGAGGAATTAAACATAACAATAGTGAAATACAGAAGAAACTGGAAAGAACACTTGGTAAGGATGACTGAGAATAGAATACCAAAAGCAACATACAGCTATTCACGACGAGGAAGAAGAAGTTTGGGAAGACCAAAGAAAAGATGGAAACAGCAGCAATTTGGAGCTGGAACAGGCTAATAAATAAGCCTAAACCGTGAAGAAGAAGAAGAAGTTAAATATGTCATAACTTATTTATTACTAGCTATATCATTAACATTCTTTACAACATGTGACGCGAAAAATGTTCCAATCATACACTATGCGCATGCGCCAACTTTCGCGAAGCGTTTCACACTATGGTATCACGGATTGCAGCCAACATATACACGATGTGTAACTAACCTAAAAGCCAACCTAAAGCAATTTAAGTACTCTAACCTGTGAAAGAATGCAACGACCAAAAATAAATAATTCCATTCCATAGTAATTCTGCCCGAGGGCAGGTCCTTCACTGCAATCATAGTATTTTCATGCTATGCTTTACAGCTTTACTAGGGAATTATAGCTGTGGTAGCTTCCCGTTGCTTTCCACACCGATGAAGGATGGCCGGATGATTTTCGGGGACCGTTGGGCCCTAAGTTTCCTGACATTTGTCTTACAGGTGAGGAAAAACCCCGAAAAAAAACCTCACCCAGGAGCCTGTCCCGACTGGGGATCGAAATCAGGCCCGCTCTGTGGCAAGGCAGCACGCTACCTCGAGACCAAAGCGGTGGACAAATAAATAATAAGTTCTGAAATTCTGAATTATATATGTGTACAGTTAATTAGTAGGACTACATATTCTGTTGGCTGCAATGGAACACGACTTTGTTTTTTCTAAGAATATTCGTTAAAATCAATATGACTGTCACGTATTCATGCTATGTATATAGTTAAATATCACAGAAAAAATATATTGAAATAGTCGTTAGAAAAAATGTAAAATCATTGTAAATGGTGGGAAATAATTTGAAAAATGGAACCCTAAGACTGCAATTTGACAGGAGTTTATGAAATAATTTTAAAAGTCGCATCACTTGTAAAGAATAACCATTTTTTCTACCTTCTTCTTCTTCTTCTTTGTTTAATCTCCTCGTTTTACGTACTTCTACGTGCCCTCCCGGGCCTTACAGTAACACGACCTGTTGGGAGAGGAAGTTTAAACTTTGACCGCACAAGGACATGGAGGACCTCTCCGAATGAAGGATTGGCTCAATGCGTGACCACCTCCGAGACATTACGAACATTTAAGACAAGACACACCATCCACTCAAACCACTCAAACACTCACACTAAACAAGGCGAATATGATATGGATGATTTTTATGGCCAGGTGGTGTCCGGGGACTATTTGGGTTTTATAGTTTTCCGACATTTGTCTTACAGGTAAGGAAAAACCCCGAAAAAAACTCACCCAACAAACGTGTCCCGACCGGGGAACGATCCAAGACCCTCTGCGCCCTTGACAAAGACGTTTTCCCATGACCACAGCATCAGACCACTATATATTTAATAAAATTCGTAATTCACCTCATCTCTCGACGGATGAATACGATCTCAAAAAGAAAAAAAAAATATATATATATATATACAGTATATATATATATATGCAGAAAGAATTATACCACGAAATTAGAATAGAAAGTGATGAATTTCAGGCTAAAAAAATCAGAATGAAAATGGAGATATGATTGGAAATTCCAGGAATATATTAACCCATTCGCTTCAAGTTTAAATGCTCAATGTATTCCCCCAAAAACTGAATTTAAATCACGGTAAATTATATTGTCTGTTTTCATACATTCAAAAGGAACCAAAGATAACGGTACTTGAGATATCAATGTTGGTGAAGACGGAAAAGACATTCATCTACTATTCATAAATGTTAATAAAGGGTTATCCTGCCAAATGATGTACAACATATTATGAAATATATAACAGGGAGAGTTAAGCGAGTGTACCTCGTCTTCTGAGGCGAATGGGTTAAATAGATGGAAAAATTACTTTATTGGGCTATTGAACATACTTGCACAACAGACTCTTAAAATAACCTTAAGCCTGAAAAAAATGACTTTAACAAATGTTACCAACCTTCATCATCCAAGTAATGCCTTAGTTGCCTACTAGATGGCTCATTAACTCGGTATGCCGATCACATGCCACTTATATCTGTATGGAAATAAGCGTAACTAAATTAGTTTGGTCTGGAAATTTCTAACAAAGGAGAGGCTTTGGCTAGACTTAGAGGGCCGTAAAGTCAATAAGTGAGAAAGTAAAGTACATAATTAGGAATTTTATATGAATTTGGGTCATTTCAGGACGACATAAACCGCAAACTTCGTGTACTCGAATACTGGTTGCGGCTAATTAAAGGTGAACAAACAATGCTCAGAGCAATTTGTTACGACCACCAAACTAGGAACGCATATGTGAAACTCTGGGCAGACGAGGTTAGGAGAGAACTCCAAAAGATTTGGATGGGTTGGGTATGGGAAAAAGGGACTGAAAATCGCAAAAATGTGCGGAGAAAAATAAGGAGGAAGTACTTATATATAAACCAACAAAATATTTTCGTCCAATGTGTGAGAAAACGCTCACTGTTTTTACAAAGAGACCTAAAACAAGTTCGGAGAAAAGAATCTTATATACTCAATCTAGGATTTAAAGAGAGATCAGGGCTTGCTTCGTTTAGGTTAGGGGCTTGGATTTTTTTTAAAATTAGCGACAATCACGATATGCGAATATGTCTAATGTGTGGGAGCTTTGAAGACGAGATACATATATTAGGAAAATGTAACGATTTGGAATATTGGAGGCGTCAGTTATTACCAGAAAGATTTTTAAATTCAAATCGTGAAAGATTGGCATGCTATGAGTTAATGGTAAGTCCATAAAATTGGATAAACTTGGGCAAATTTCTGACAAAACGCGGAAAATAAGAACAACACTCATTCATGAATAAATACAGTAAATATGTTAACAAATTGCAATACCATTAGGCCTAATTCTTAATAATTTTACATAATCAAGTTAATCTTAAACGTAATTGTATTGTTATCAAATTGTAATATTATTGTGTTTTCTTTTTTGCTGTAAGTTATATTATTACAAAACATTAACTTATTGTAACGAACTGTCAACAGCACGTACGGCTTACTGCCCGTGCGACCATATTTGTAAATAGCATTGTATGTATCTAACTTTTAGTCTAACAAAGTCTTAGTTATAGTTAGATTAATGCTATCTATACATCTAGAGGTCGAGATGGGTAAAACTCCATTGTCTCGGTGTGAACCCGTAACTTCCCAAACACGACTCACAAACGGCATCAACTGAGCAAATCCTCTCTATAATTACTTTATATCCATTTGTAAATTACATGATATACGTATTGCGGATTTTTTACAACATGTGACGCGAAAAATGTTTTCTAATTCCAATCATACACCATGCGCAAGCGCCAACAAACGCGAAGTGATTTACACTATGGGGATACAGCCAACATATGCACGATATTTTACTTACTTTTGAGGGTCTCTCCACTTTTCAGCGGTTACCCTGTATTCTCATTCGCCATTCTTGCCGATCACGCCATTCATCCTCCTCCAGACCTCGGTCGTTCATCAATCTATGGATCTCTCTTCTCCAAGTTGTTCTTGGCCTGCCCCGTTTCCTTCTACCAGAAGGTGACCATTCCAAAAGAGTTTTGGGCCACGTATCATCCTCCATTCTCCTGGCATGGCCATACCACTGAAGAGCTCGTCTTTCGATCCTTTCCACCACTGTCTCCTCCATATCCACGATATTTTTGTAATCTAAAAGCTAACCTTTCGCAATTTTAGTACTCTAACCTGTGAAAGACCAACCTAAAAGCTATCCTAACGCAATTTAAACACTCTAACCTGTGAAGGAATGCAAAAATTAATTAATAATTAAAAAATTAAAGAAAAGTTTTAAATTGATTTTTTTTCCCCCAAAAATAAATAGTAAGTTCTGAAATTCTGAAGTATATGTTTACAGTTAATTAGTACATGCTCTATGTTGGCTGCACTGGAACACGACTGTTAGAATATTCGTTAAAATCAATATGACTGCCATGTCTTCATGCTACGTTTGTAGTAAAATATCATAGAAAAATGAATTGAAATAATCGTTAGAAAAATATGTAAAAATCGATGTAAATGGTGGGAAATAATTTTAAAAATGGAACCCTAAGAATAAAATTAGACAGGAGTCTAAGAATGAATTAAAAAACTCGCGAACATATAGTAGAGAATAGCCGATATATTTATTAGAGAGAATTGTGATTTATTTTAATTATTGAATAAGATGTTGATCTTAATTATTTCCTTGTTGGGCTGAAGCAGGCTCGACAGAATATGTTGCTATAGAAACCGAGTTTGTGGTGACGAAGAAGCCTGTTCGGTGTTGACTCTCCCTGATTATATTCTACTGTAGACCTGTAACAACGGTGGACAAACAGGCCCCCTTTCTTGTTGTTCTGCGCTGGTCAAGTGCTGCTGATGTTGCCTTTAATACCAAAACAAACTTGTACCTTCTCCCCCTCCTTATGTGAAACCTCATATGTGTTTCTGTTTTTATGGACCTTCTTCTTGTTTCCTGGAAAGCTAAAATTAACTGAAGGAAATTTCTCCAACACTGACCAGTTTTGAGTCTGCTTGTGTCATATACAGAGTGATTCTAAACAATATAACAACGCTTCTTACGCCTATGTTCTAAGGCATAATACTCAAAGTACGCTTCGCGGATTCCTGAGAATCCACGAAAAGTTATAATGGTATCAGCAATTTGTCATTTAATATTTAAATAAATTATGTTATCAATTGATTTGGTGTTTACTTTAAGAAAATATATTATGTATTTAATATATTAAACTATCATGTTTTATACACACAAATAGAAAATGTATTTGTATTTGTGACGTTCGTCTGATGAAGATACTGTGTAGGCCTATTGAAACAGCTGTTACGAATGTTAAATGAAATAAATAATTATAAAAAGCATATAAAACTATGATAGTTTTTATATTAAATAAATAATTATGTAATTATGTAACAACATAGTTTTTCTCTATGCGACTACTATAAAATGTTATATCCGACCATACTGGAGAAAGAAAATACAGAATCTCTACATTCCATTCGTAGGCCCGTTTTCGATTCCTGGCGAAGTAGAACAATTTAAAGATTCACATTTGGTCTGGAAGTGCATGTTGTCATTCAACAATGACCTTGTCACACTTCTAATCATGGACCCAGAGAGACCCGTCATTGTGTACGTGCATAAATTAGGTCCTATCTGGTTCAGATTTTCTTCTTCCTTCCTACGAACGACTAATCTGGACATTGGCTTTTACGTATTTGTAGACTGTTAAACTTATAAAATGAAGAAATAAAATTTAAAAAGTTCATTTATAATACAATTATTTTGAGTATCCGTGAATTTCTTTTCCGGTCTCAAAGTATCCGCAATGGAAAAGTTTGGTAACCATTGAAATAAAAGATGACAAACTAACAATGTTAAAGAGTGAATCGTGTCCATATACGCAGCGGGCCCGGGTTCGATCCCCGGTCGGGACAGTTTTTCTGGGTGAGGTTTTTATCGGAGTGTTTCCTCACCTGTAAGACAAATGTCAGGAAAACTTTAAGGCCCAAACGGTCCCGGAAATCATATGGCCATCGCAATCACCATCATTCATATTCATCTTAGATTAAGCTTAGAATTAGGGACTCTCCTGGCGCAACACTATCATCATCATCATCCACCCATCATATCATCGGGGCAAAGTAACCCCGCCTTCCAGGTGCCCCAACCTCAGAAGTGGGTTACAAGTACGCCATGCCAGGAGAGAACACCAGGAATTTCGAAAGACAACCTGGGGCGTTTGCAAAAAAAAAACAATTCTCATTCAAAAACGTTGAATCCATCTCTTTTTCGGTCTTCCAACATGCCTGTTTCCTTTTGGTTTGTAATTAAGTAGTGTCAGAGTTTATTTAGATTAATTTCGATATTCTAACACTTCTGTAACCCATTAGCGTAAGATAGTTGGAATAAATGCGCCTGAAGAAATAATAATCTAGAAAATATATATTCCATACATAGTAATTCTGCCCGAAGGCACGTCCTTCACTGCAATCATAGCACTTTCATGCTATGCTTGCAGCTTTACTAGGGAATTGTGTAGGTGTGGTAGCTTCCCGTTGCTTTCCACACCGGTGAAGGATGATGTGGCCAAATGATTTCGGGGACCGTTTGGACCTTATATGTTTCCTGACATTTGTCTTACAGATGAGGAAAAACCCCGATAAAAACCTCACCCAGAAAAACTGCCCCGACCGGGGATCGAACCCGCTGTGGGACAAGTGACAAGGCAGCAAGCTACCTCGAGACCACAGCGGTGGGTAAAGTATATATTATTGTTTTTATTTATTTATGCCTGATGAAATTAAGGCTGTAATGTCTTCCATTCCATCAGAGATAAATTCACAGATATATTATGAGCTATAATGTGGACTTAATAATGGACGCTTAAATATAAACTATAAAAGAACAATAAAAACCTAGAGCTTTATTAGTCTATTTTTTTTTTAATTTCTCACCTTATAGATAGAATACTTTTTACATGCCACACGCCACCCGGGCCTTACATTGGCACGACCTGTCAGGAGAGAGATTTTAAACTATGTATCACACACATACTTTTTTTAACACACAAGGACATGAAGAGCCTCCGCGAATGAGTGATCAGCTCAATGGCAGGCCATCCTCCGAGACAACAGAACATTAAGACGAAACTCGCAATTCAAACTCACACATGCTAAACATGGCTATTATGATAGCCAGATGTTTGGGCCTTAACGTTTCTTCAAATTTATCTTACATGTGAGTAAAAACTCCGAAAAAACATTACCCAGGAAACTTGTCCCGACCGAGGATTCAACCCGGGTCCGCTTCCTACTAGGCAGTGACGCTATCCCGAGACCACAGTGGTTGAATGAGCCTTTCCAATAAAATATCTAAATACTTTAAAAAGTTGAACACTAATGCAGCATTTTAAACTAACAAAACTTTACAAAATATAATAAAAAACAATAAAACCAAAGTAAAAAAAAGGAACAATAAGCAGGTGTATATAAATTGAAGTGTGGCACATGTGACAATGTCTATATAGGACAAACTGGCAGACCTTTTATTTCTCGTATAAAGGAACATATGGGAGCATATAACAGAGATTTAGATACTTCAAAGTATGCTAACCATCTACTACAATACGATCATTGCTTTGATTCAAATTTTAAAGTTTTATATGTTTGTGACAATGAAAATAAGTTGGACCATTTATCAATTATAGAGACTATTTAACTCATGCCCCAAATGGGAGTCAATGACCAATCACGTTTCAATGATTTCTGTTTTACAACCAATCAGAGTCGTGTTTCACGAAATATTTATCAGTGTTATAATTACCATATTAAAGAAAGCTCCTCCTTTTTAATATTCTGAACAGGTCTGTCCATTATTTTGTAGTGACTGAGTCAACAGTAAAGCTGCCATATTTGAATGTTCAAAATGGCAGAAACAAGATTTGGCTGTGCTTCAAATTAAGTTATAGACGAAATACAAATTTGACAATTGTGTGTTCAATAATTGTGTTTTTAAATAATGATATTACCGAATTCTTTTTGATAATTCTGTGTTCTATAATTGTGTTTTTAAATAATGATTTTACCGAGTTGTTTACTAAAAAATAAATTAATAACCTATAATTTTGGTTATAATATACAGTTTGATGTGTTTAATTTTTTCTCCGCTAGGATGCATTCTTATAATATTGCGATGATATTTCAAGTTTCCCACACCAGATGGCAATATATAACATTATATGATCTTGTTACAGTAGACGGAGAAACGAAACATAACGTTTCTCATTTGTTTTCAAACATCGCCGTTTACATTAAATAAATAAATATTTTAAAGTAACTATATTTGAATAATGATTTGTGAGTAAATAGCCTAATTTTATTTGTTAAATAGTCCTAATAAATGCCACTCTTGATTTCCAAATTCTCTAGATAAATTCACTCCTCACTTCGTGAGTCGTGAATTTATCAATAATTTGGAAATCACTCGTGGCATTACTTATGATAAATAAATTGAAAAGTGGTAATAAGCTGTTAAACTCCCAACTAGATTTGAATGAATCGCCTCTTTTAAATTTATAATAGAGATTGTAAAAAAAATTCTTGCATACAGTTACAGTTGTTATATGCTATAATAACAAAATTCATTAATTTGTTATCAGAAGGTATAGTACCGAAACAGCTGTAACTAATTTATATTTTAATAAATATGAAAATCACATAAAACTAAGTTTTATTTTTATTTAATTAAATAACTTAGTATGTACTATTATATAGTCTAAGAAAACATTCAATAAGCTTACTTTTAATCGTGTAATTTTTCAATCAATTAATTTGATGTATTTAACGTTTTAGAAGTCTAGGTAATAAAAGCTTTCAGAATCGCTGTTTAGCATATTTAAAAATTGAATAGTCTCCAAAAATTTTGAAGATACTGTATTGAAAATATATTTCTAATAGTAGCCTAACGAATCAAAACAAAACTGAAGCTTGGCCACAAAATGGTAAGAAACTATTCTTTGATGTAAGAAATTGAATTCATTATTAATTTTAACTGAGATTTTGGATAGAAGCAACTTCATCTTATATGTCTGTGAAGTGAAATTTGATTGAAGGAAGACGAGATGAGTTTATCATGACGGTCTGATTGTTTCTATCCCTTCAAACAGTATATTGAGTTGTAGTAGTGGCTGTGGGGCAGACAGACCAATATCGGCCCAGCTCTGTTATACAAGTGCCTCTCTTACTGCCCGCTATGCCGTTTCCTGCAATTCAAGGGTGGCCAAATTATCTTCATTTCCATCAGTTTCATTCTTACCATGCTTCTTTAGGAAGCTAGAAGGAAATATGCTTTATTGTCTAATCATGAGGATTAAAATCTAGGTTCGAGTCTCGGTCTGGGCGCAAGTCCGTCGCCGTGGCGAAGTCGGTAGAGTCCCTAACCTTACACTCCGGCGACCAGGGTTCGATTCCTGGCGGGGTAGGGGAGTTTAAATCTCCACCTTTGGTCTGGGTGTGTGTGTGTGTGTGTCCTGTCCTTGTGTCTATGTGATAATAAAAAAAGTTAAAACAGGTAAAACAAAAATGAAAAACAGTATAATCGAAAAAAAAAATACATACACACACCTTTCAAGCGTAAATAGTTAAACTTACAGAAAGACAACTTTATATTTCTGAAAAATAAATGTTTTAATTATTTTTAAAATTTTATTCGAATGATCCTAATGAATCTGAAAGATTTTTACGGTAAAGAGGAATTCCAAAGGATATTATTTGCCATCTGGAATATAATTCTGGGTTTTGATACCCGGTCGGGGTCAATGTTTTTTTTTCTGGGTACGAAAAAATCCAAGAGACAAGTCGTGGATCCCAAGTTTAAAGATTTTCTAACTCGTAAAATGATCTCAAACCTAAATGAGAGCCTCTGGGCAAAATTTAATTGGCCTTTCTCGTCCATGTAATATGTTAGTTGCCTAATAGATGTCTCTTTAAGGCGTTATGGTAACTACTTGTCACTCGCTGACATCTGTAGGGAACTTTAATTAAAATATCTTGATTACCCAGAAAAACATTGGAATGGAGTCCACTTGGAAGAAAAAAAAAACCTTGAAACTCGTAGATGCAAGAAATAAGAACTGGAATGAGAACAAGAGGACTGGAGGACATGGAGTGGATGGATAGGACGAGTAGATAAGGAAATAAAACTTTAGGCACAGGAAGATGTGTAAACATTGAAAATCTGTGTATAATTAAATACAAAAAAACTTGATTAAGTAATTCTCGCAAGAGAACCCCCTTGCACCACGCGAGGATGTGGGTATATATGGACAGTAACATATAACGCTTAGGCATTAAACATTCAAATAAGAATGTATTCATTCCACTTCGAGGACGCGCGTTTCTTCGAAGGGGAAATCAAATCATATCTACCGCGTCAAAAGAGATTAGAACATCCCTCGTATAAGAAGTATATCCTTGACAATTTTACTCATGCCCCAAATGAGAGTCAATGACCAATCACGTTTCAATGTACCTTATTTTACAACCAATCACAGTCGTATTTCACCCGATATTTATCAATCAAGTTTATCATATATAAAGAAAGCTCTTCCTTTTTAATATTCTGAACAGGTCATAGCATTATTTTGCAGTGACTGACTCTCTAAGAAATACGGTTACCAGATTGTATATATATATATATATATATATATATAGTGCATGAATGTAAACATATACTGTTTGCGGGATATAATAGAAAAACATACGTAGTAATTGATTATACCACAATAAAAAGAAACCACTTGCGCTTTTTTAATACGTCGTATTATTTCCCACAAATTTACGTCCCAGAAAAATATAATTTACACCATAGAACATTCCGATTGAGGGTCTTTCCACTTTTCAGCGGTTGCCCTTTTACCAGCCGGCTGCTGGCCCTTCACATCCACATGTGTCAATCACAGAGGTAGATGATCAACAACCAGTGCAGGGGTGACATGTGTTAGCATGTCGAGTCCTCCAGCCGTTATAGCTGGTTCCTCAACCTGGAGCCGCTACTTATTGTAGCTACCCAATTGCCTCACGATGCTGGGTGGGCACCGGTCCCATACTGGCCGAAATACCATGAGAAAATTTCTTCCCCCATGGAGACTCGAACCAGCGCAAGTCCCGTAGCTCTGCGCCAAGGCTTCCTACCTTAACCGCTCGGCTACGGCGAACATCAGAAATTAATTAATAGCCTATAATGTTAGTTATAAACAGTTTGATGTGTTTCATTTTTTTCTCTACTAGGGTGCATTCTTACAATATTGCGATCCTTTGGTGATATATAATATGATCTGGTTGCAGTGATGAACAAATGAAGCATAACAAACGTTTCTCATTTGTTTTCAAACATCGCCGTTTACATTAAATATATAAATATTTTAAAATAACTATAGTTAAATAATGATTTGTGAGTAAACAGCTTAATTTTATTCGTTAAATAGTCCTAACAAACGCCACTCTTTGTTTCCAAATTCTCTAGATAAATACACTCCTCATTTTGTGAGTCGTGAATTTATCGATCATTTGGAAATCACTCGTGGCGTTACTTATGATTATTTCCCCATATATGTCAGCAAGACACATGCAGTTGGCACATTGTTCCCAAAGAGACATCTAGTATGCAACTAAGTTATTACTTGGATGTAAAGGGACGATTAAATTTTGCTCAGAAGCATTAATTTAGGCTTGAGGTTCTTTTATGAGCCCGAAAATTTTCATACTCGAGACTCACGGCGTAAAGTCCCTCACGGAAGACTTGCCCCCTGGATTTTTCCATCCTAAAAAGTCAATCGACCCCGGCGAGGTTTGAAACCGCGTCCTTCGGAACCAGAGGCAAGTAACTTATTTTTAAAGTTTTACACGTTTGTAACAAAGGAAAAATAACTAGATATTTTAGAAATTGTAGAAACAAATAAGTCCTAAGAAGAGCAATAGGCTGTTAAATTCCCTACTGGTTCACCTCTTTTAAATTTATGATAAGGCAATGTTCTTTTTTATGCCCCAGTTTGTCCTTTTGGACATTTCTGGTGTTCTCTCCTGGCATTGGTGTAAATGTAACCCACTTCTGAGGTTGGTACACCTGGAAGACGAGGTTACGTTGCCCCGATGATATGATGGATGATGATAGTGGTGCTCCAGGAGAGTCCTTAATCCTAAGCTTAATCATAAGATAAATATGAATGATGATGATTGCGATGGCGATACGATGTTTCGGGGACCGTTTGGGCCTTAAAGTTTCCTGACATTTCTCTTACAGGTGAGGAAAAACCCCGATAAAAACCTCACCCACGAAACTATCCTGACCGGGGATCGAACCCGGGCCCGCTGCAAGACAAGGCAGCACGCTACCTCGAGACCACAGCGATGGACATAATAAAACAATGTTTGTTACACTGTTTTTGTTTACCTTTAGTTGCTTAGTTACACTTTCTATGTACATGAGTGTATATATAGTAACAAAATTAATTTGTATTCATAGTATTCGTCTGAAGAAGGTACAGTGTACCGAAACAGCTGTAATGAGTTTGTATGATGGCAGAAGCCTTGCGAGATTATGGATACACAGTTTATGAGGAAGTTCCTGGCGTGGCCACTAATGGAAGTAACAGACGAATAGATATTATTTCACTTAGACCATCTTGTAAAATTGGTATGATATTAGATCCCACAATCCGTTTTGAGACTCATAGTGGCCAACCTGAGGAAGTTGACTCTGAAAAGAAAGCCATATATGAGCCAACAATTGACTATTACAAAGATAAATACCAATTAGATAGTATAACTGTCACAGGATTGATGATCGGGGCAAGAGGTACTACACCAGGATTCTTAGCTAAATTATTTAATTTCTTAGATTTGGACAGAGTGTATCTTTCTAAAATTGCCATCGCTGCCATTAGAGGATCAATTTAAATTTTAAGAAACCACCTTTACAAAATTTCTACTTTGTAATATGTATACTTCAATTAAAATTTGAAATTTTTTAATGTATTTACAAAATGTATTTCATCAATTTCGAAAATTGTCTGTATCGCTTTGTCCTTGAGGCAATCCTCTAATGAGGAAAGTTGTAAATAATAAAAAAATAAATATGAAAATCCTATAAAACTTTAACAGCTTTATTTTAATCACTAAACATAATGGATTTTCATCAAGTAAACACCAAATCAACTCCGCGGTTGAGTGAAATGATAGCGTGATAGGAAAATGAATCACGGCATAAACAGTCCGAAAAGTGTTATGTTCTTATATTCATTTATTGACTCTTTATATCTTTATTTGCTACCTCTTTCTTTTCTCTTTCTCACTTGCTTCCTTTTTCGTTTTCTTTTTTTCTTTTTTTTTCCTTTAGAAACTCTAAGATAACAGCAAAAATTAGATACTAAACTCTAAAATTAAATCAAAATTGCAAGCGGCACAGATGAGATTTCTACGTTCACTCCTAGGTTTGTCAAAAATGGAGAAACACATATAGCCTATACGCCATAAATTAAAAGTTCAAAATATAGTTGAGGTTCAGAATTATCAAAGCAATTGGTTACAACATCAAGTGTTCCTAAATTAGCATTGAAATATCAACCTAAAGCACTTCGAGATAGAGGAAGAAGACCAAAATTAAGATGGACTGACCAATCACATATTGAGATCGCATAGGATCAGACTCAAACGACCTAAACCTAAATAAGTTCGTCATGATGATGATGATGATGATGATGAGAAACTAAAAAAAATAATGCTTTGCTGATAAACAAAACCATAAAATTACTGTTTTATAGAAACCAACTTCAATGAATTTTATTTAAATATTATTATTACTGTAATTACTCGTGATATTGGAAAACATAATTTAACCTGAACCGAAAGTTAGTGTGTTATTTGTTTATGTAATCATGTAAATTTAAATTATTATGTGGCACCAGACACTTGCAAGTAGAGGATTGAGAATGTTTGTGACCCCTGTCCGCTACAAGATTGGCGGTCCTTCAGAGCCTCTCGAGTGCGCGCAATATGACCGACTTGCAGCTGTTCACTTGCTTTCTCTAATATTTCTCCAATCTGATGCTAGGTTACCACAATAAGATTCTATTGACAACTGCATTATGAAATCCGCAATAATCTTACTTTTTGCTTTAAGTGTATTTATAAAACTTTATTTCACGTAGCATTCAGAAAGCAGAATTATTTCTACAGCAATTCTTACTATTATTATTAGATTTCGCATCCGCGAATACATTTTGTTAGGAGGTTTTGTTACTTGAAAGCTCTCCACTCCTAGACTGATTCTAATCAAAACAAAACCATGTGACCTGCTCGGTTTTTATTGGTTACTAGCTAATACCCAGCGTGCGCTGCTACGCCTAAATAAGTGAAAATTACTGTGCTTTTATGTTTAGTTGAATAAGTAAAAGATAAATAATTATAAATGTATATTTTTACCAGGCATTGCCCGGGAATCTACTTATTCCGATCATCTTGACATAAATGAGCCGAAATACGAAAATTAATGTGTTTTATGTTTAGTTGAATAAGTAAATGGAAGAAGACAAACATTAATGTACTTATTATGATTAGTTGAATAGGTAAAATAAAAAAAATAATTATAAATGTACATCGTAATTTATTTAAGGTTCCCCGTGCTGATTACCCGGTGTTGCCCGGGAAACTACTTATCTCGATCTTCTTGGCATAAATGAGCTGAAAGACAAAATTCGTTATTGTGAGTTATCCGTAAAAGAATACCCGCCATGTGCTCCTAATGCTTGCACAGGAATTTACGTCGATCTTCTTGGCATCAATGAAAGACAAAAATGCTTATTGTGAGTTATCCGTAAGAGATAAATATATGCTGTCGCGGACGTTTTTGTAGAGCTTTATGAGATATTCAATTCGGTGTACATTAATTTTGTGTATTTGTTGTGGTTTAGGTAGCGTAAGCCATCTAAGCGTCCGAAGAGCTACTTTTTTCACGTTTTCCACTACAAAGGGCGATTTTTAATGGTGTAGGAGTTGAGTATCACAACTCTCTTATAGCCTATGCTCATCCCGGGAATTTCCTGAGCATTTTGCAAAAAGCCCCATCACAATCGGATCAACGATATGGCCGCGCATAAAGTACGAGCAAACAAACAATTTTATATATTAGATGGACACCGACGTATGATGTAGAGGCAATAAGCACGTGAAAAAGTAGTCCCCTTCATTAAAATAAAAATATGTCCTCTGAATAAACTTTTTTTTCTTTGTGAATGAAAATAATACTATTCAAAACGTATAAAATATTCTAAAATATACCTAATGAATAATTACAACTTAAAATAGTTTATTATATATGGATGATGCTTTGAGTCATGCTTCAATCGATGCAACAAAATGGCTTAAGGTATGGAATCATCTGTTGCTGTGGCGCCATCTAAATTTTTAAAACACAATTCTGGCAAACCTTTGACTAGTGCCCAAAAAATAGTTATTTTAAATGTATTTACAAGTTCAGTAAACAATCTCATAAGATTTCTTGTAATCTACCCCATTCAACGATCATATGTCTTATTAACTTCACACGTGCTGCCTGCCATTGTGAAAGTAATTGTGGCGAGAATGGTGGAAGGATACAATTGGCGTTTATGTTACGATCACTCTAAGAGCGGATAAGGTATAGGTAAGCACAATTGCAGTAGTTATTCCTACAAAAAATAATATGAATATACTTTTTATTGCATACTATGTCCAACTCGATATAATAATAATAATAATAATAATAATAATAATAATAACAATAATAACAATGCTTTATTTATTCTGGCAGAGTTAAGGCCATAAGGCCTTCTCTTCCACTTAACCAGCACAAATACAAATAAATATTTGACAAATATAGATATACACTATACTAATTTATAAACAATTAAATATACATTAAATATAGCAATGTAAATTTCATGTACAAACAACATTTTATACGATAATAACAATAATAATACTTACGACAATAATATAATTATAATAATATAATAATAATAATAATATAATAATAATAATAATATAAATATGATAAATTATACGAGAAACACCAATTAATATATATACCTTACACTGGGTAATAATATGTTTACATTATTAAAATTAGTGTGGTAAAGGAATCATTAAGGTTCTCAAACCCTTGACCATATGCTAATTTCGCCAACATTAAAACCAAAATGCAGTATGTTGTGACTCGTTTTAATGTAAACAGTGTTAAGAATACTCAGTGTATATATATTATGATCCAGAAGAAGTAATTTTCAGACCCATAACTTTTGTAATTAATTGCGTTGGTTACTCTCAGAACTCTTTCATGACACGTGACTATAAATAAAAGTATTTTAATTTACAGTATACAAAACAGCTAGTTCACCGCTGTGGTCTCGAGGTGCAGTGGGCCCGGGTACGACTCCGGTCGGGACAAGTTTCCTGGGTAAGGTTTATTTCGGGAATTTCCCTCACCTTTAAGATAAATGTCAGAAAACTTTAAGACCCAAATGGTCCCTGGACACCATCTGGCCACCATTATCATCAATATCATATTCGCCTAGTTAGCTTAAGTTTAGTTTAAGACCTTTCCTGGCGCATCATTACCACCGTCATCAACTCACATATCATCGGGGCAGCGTAACCCCGCTTTCCAGGCGCCCCAACCTCAGAAGTGGGTTACAAGTACGTCATGCCAGGAGAGAACACCAGAAATGTCGAAATGACAACCTGGGGCAGCATTGTTTCCTGAGAAAGAAAATTGAATGTCGCGCTCGACCAATGATTAATTTGAGGTCACGAGAATTGTTAAACTATTTTTGGCGTATATTTCATAAGATCTGTTCAACATAATAGTTCAGTTAAAACATATTAACCTATCCTCCGACATAGTAAATAATTCAACGTACGATTATAGTAAATTATTTAAATACACCACTGCAAATATAGTCTGTATTAGATTTCAACACTTATCAAATCCATTATAGGCCTATACGCTAACATATCATTTTCGTTCACTAAATTTGCGTTGTTCACTATTTTCCATTAACAAAATTCATCACCCCTTCTTGTACTTAACTTTCTATCTGCTTGAGATCAGTTTCCCAACTGCTTCTTTTGAGTTATTTAGAATAATTTGCGGAATTTTACTATCATCTTTCAAAACTCCCTCCATATTTTGATATGTTCTAAATGGCTGCCCTGAAGTGAGCATCATAATAGTACACCTGATGTCTAATTTACACAATGCTATTAATTTAATCAAAGGTAAGAAATTCAACATAGTATGAAATAAAATATTATACGATATAAGGATGGAAGACACGTATTAATTTGAAAAACATTTCAACTCATACATAAAACACCGTTTTCCTTCCTGGTACTGCAATATACTATTACACGATGATGTTTGCTATCTTCAATGGCGTTTAATAAGGTATACAGGAAATAAATGAATTAAAAATAAGAAATTTATCTGATTAAATATAAATTACAGACAAGAATTTCAAATAAGAAAACAAGGATTTCAGACGAAAATACCTGAGTTAAAGCCGTTAACATTTGGTATGCATAATCCATATTAAGATAAATAAGTTATGGTATAGGATGGCCTTGGACCCAAATCAACGATTTTAAGAAGACTGCCTATTAAGAACTAATCAATTCCTGTCGAAAATATCAGACTGAAAATACATAAAACTGTTATTCTCGCAGTTATATTAACTTTGCCTCTTTTCCGTAAATTTCGGATTGTATCAATACTGACTGGTTTTAATCGGGATTCTATCAAGAAAATCGGAACTCTCCCGCCTAAATTGGGATGCCTGGTAACTTTATTTCCCAGTTGTGTGTCTGCAACTACTTTATGCCAGGTAAATTCCTTCTGTTAATTCATGTACACCCTATGTTTACTTCATTCTTTGTAATATGAAATGCGCGTTAAAAGTAAGTTCATCGAGTACCATATTAAGTTCATTACGTTTTTAATACATCCTCTGCCGAATGTGTCCATTATCGCCCTGTCTTCAATGCAAAGCTCATTACTTCAGCAAGACCAAAATATTTATCAATTTTGTCTGACTGTAAAATGTGACCTGGAAAAATTTAATGACAGTCCGATTTTATGATTACATTAATGAGTTAATAAAACAATTGTGAAAAACTTGTATACTAAAATAGATTTCTTATTTAAAAGCAATAGCATCTTCATACAATTTCTATCTTATTTTCCTACAGCGTTTATTCAATTATATAAATAAATAGTTTCAAATGATCGTAAATGATTTGATAGTCGACATACCTTTAAACTTCACTTCCAATTATTTAGATGATTAGTACCGACAATTCATTATTCTGCAAGTAGAATTAAATCACATTTCCTCAGCTTAGATCAACACTCGCGTTATGCAAATCAATTTATATTACTTTAACATTAGGCCTATGTAATTTGTACAGAGTGACTAGACTTTTTTTTTTCAACTTAAAAGAAGGTTTTAATATTATGTAAACATTTAGGTCTAATTACACTGAGCAACAAAAAATAAACTTTTGTTTTGTCTCACAAAGAAAAATATGCGATTCTGATAGTATTTTTTTCTCTTGAATTCAAATATGACATCGGTTTTTCTCCATCACGCAAGGTTTCCGAGAGACAGGCATTTATCATTTCAAACACTTTAATATTTTCTACATTCGTAAGTACACAATATTCGAACATTCTGACTCACCTAGAAAGTAAGAAATGACGATTTTCTGCTATATTTCGCCTGTGGAGTTCCCTCTTGATTGTCCAACAATAATCGGCCAGCATATTAGGATTCCATTTGCCTTGATATCTCTTTTCCATAGCTGAAATCTCCTGATGAAAGTGTTCCCCGTGCTCATCGCTCACTGCGCCAAGATGGACAAATGGACGAAAAAAGTTTATTTAAAAAATTATTATTTAAATCCGTTAATTGAATTTGAAGTAAAAAAACTGTGGGTGATGGAGAAATTCCGAATATATATTTGAAAACGCGATAAAAAACTGCATTAAGTATAACTAGTGGTACTCATGAACAAAAATCATGTTGACCAGTGTTATCGTACATTTTCAATTGGGTTTTTGAATTAACTGCGTACTTCACAAATATTGGTAGGAGTACAAAATTATAAAATGTAAATCTTGTACTTCAATTAAGTTTCTTAGCAAAAATATAGACCTACGAAGTAGTTAGGGCTTACTCTTGTGAAGTGTGTTTATTTAAATGCTTGAAATATGATCTCCACACTTCAGAAGTAGTAGGTTGTTTTAGATGTGTGATGCAGAATTCAATTTGATTAGTGAAATGGGTATTCTCAAGAAAATTAAAAACACAATGGAAGCAAAAGAAAGCATAATTGAAATAATTGAGGAGAAGGAATTAAAGTGGTAAGGACATGTTTTAAGAATGGAAGATGAGCAATGGCCGAATCAACTATATTAATGGCATCCGACCAGAAAGAAGAAAAGAGGGAGACCAAAGTTAACATGGAAGGTAAACATGAAGACAACAATACAAGCAAGAGGGCTAAGCATTGAAGATGCCCAAGATCGTATGCTTTGGAGGTTTGGCACGGGAAGACGGCAGCAGCTGTAAAAACCCGAAGATAGATAGAAATGGGTATTCTCAAATAACAAACTTAAAATAATTGAAATATATTATAATGAAAATAAAATATTTTTATTCCAATGCATCATATTGTATGTATTAATCTCTATAATAATTAGTTTAAAACTTTTTTCTTATTATTAGGTATAGAAAATTGAAATTTACCTTCCAGTATTGATTATTAACGAATATAAGATATCATCTCTATTCTGGATTGTTAGTAAATTATAAACATTGTTGGCTCTATGAAATTATAACTTTTATGGTTAAAGATATTTCAAGAGAAGAGCTTACATTAAGTTACTTTTATAAAATTTTCATATAATTTCAAACTTATATGAATTTGCTAAATTTATTCACATTTTTAAAAAGCTAATATATCATAATATAGTACAAAATTTAGCAAAAATAACCCCCAAAAATGTTTATAAAAATATCACATCACAAGGGGATATTCATCTCTGGAAGAATGCATGTGTCCCTGAAACACTGTAAAGTGCAAGTTCATAACTGCACATTTCAATTTAAAAAGTGAGAAATCAACGTACAAAGGCAGTCAAACAACACTTGGAATATTAGTAATAATTTTGCAGTTTGGAAACCTTGTTTCTGTATGTTGTTATAGAATCAAATTCTGTCATGCACTACGTTCATTACACTATTTCGCAGATATTTTAAAATATGTTTAGAACATCGTTTCGATTCCGTTGTATGCCATCTTGTATTATTTCATACAAAATCTCTTATACCGACCTAACACCTTTGAATGTACAAAATATGAGAGTATTATCCAATTTTACAGAGTTCAACTTTCCATTGTTAGCACATTACAATTGAATATATAAAGGCAGGCCTTCAGTACTTACCAAGAATGGTTTACGAGTAACACATTATTTATTTATTGTAATCAGTGTATTTTTATGATGTAATAGTTAAGCTATAAAGGTTTTGTAAAGTGAGCACTTGTTTAAAAAAATAGCAGTACAAATATCTATCTGAGAACTGTGTCATGTAAATTGTACCTTCAAATTTGTATTTAATATTATTTTATCAATACATCTACCCTTGATATATTTTGCCTCTCTGTAGTTATGAGTTGCAAATTGTTAGATGAAATGTTGATAACCTGCATATCAAGTATTATTTTAATCTGATGTATGAAATGGAATTATTTTCTATTCTTATCATTGCACGCACACAGTACAATTGTACGCAGCAGACAAACATCCTCTTCCTCCTTCAATTTTGCGCGACCCGCTCCCAGGGGGAGGGATGGTAAGGAGCTGATACAGTGCCCTACCCACGGCTGCGATGGCATGGGTCATGTTTCGGGAAACTACGCTACCCACAGAAGGCAAGCCACTTTGCAATATTATCAGCAGTCAGATGGTGGTGGTCACAGTAGTTTGGCTTGGTCAGTGTGTTACGGTTAGATTTGTCCGTACAATTCCTCCCACTTTTTTTATTTTACTGCATTTGATCTCGTTACATGTTTTATATATATTTTATTTCCTCTTTTGATTTTAGAATTCCCGTGAATTTTATATTCAGATACGATAAAAAAATCAATGTGTCTATTTAGAAGTATATACGTTCAACCACCCTATAAGTGATTGCACGGACCAGTAGATCTTTGTATTTGATTTTTCGTTTTGATAGTTAAACGTTGCAGTCTTTATGGCTGTCTGAAGCTCGATGTAAAACCCTGTTTATGTTCTCGTGTTGTTTTTTTTTATTAATTAGCATTTATCATACTTTTACCTTCCTTAAACCCTCAACGCACTTAACGGAAGGGAATGCACCCTACCTCGTGGATTGTATTTATTTATGTGTTTTAAATTCCACCATTTTCGAAATTGTCAAATTTCAGCCAAAAGTGGGCAGCGTTAATGTAGGGAATTCAAATAAAACTAAATGTTACTGCTAAATTGACCATGTCTGAGCAGATGTGTTGATCTCAGTATTCAAAATCTCATATTTAAAATAAAAATAATTTATTTTATAAAAATTCACTGGGATCAGGTCCTTGCCTTCTCTTTCAACACTTGTTTATCCCTGATATTCGTGTCTGGCTGTTGTGTACTCGATGTGCTTGTTGTGTTGGTGGATGTCTCAAGTGCCATTTGCATCTGCCTTTGTGGACTTAGTCATATTTTCAAATTTCTCCGATAATATATTTATATTTTTCAATATTTAAAAATATATTAAGTAAGTCAAATCCCATATTTCAAGTTCAGTATTTAATTTAATTAAAAAATCAATGTTTTAATTATATACAAAAATAAATTGTAGGATTGCATTATGTATTTACTCAGATATGTTATGCAATTCAAAAAATAGGTTAACAAAATACCAAATTCTCATAATTTAACTTGTTCATTTTTTTTTGTTCGCTTACATTATAATTTATATACGTGCATCCAATTAACGAAGAGAATTTTAAACAAATGTACCATTTTGCGGACGCATGTGGCACTTTTGCATGTGAATGATGACGAAAAGCATGCATTACATGTTAGATGCAGATGGAATATTGTTAATTGTCGTTAATTAAAACTGTTTTGTGATATTTTTTATTGTTATTTGAAGGTAATTTTCAACAATTTATTTAAATGTAAGTAAACTATGAGTATAATTTAACTTGTTTCTCTAAATATTATCATAATATATAACGGCTCCGCATATTGCATATTTTAACTGGAATATAGATGTAGTTTTCACAATGTTTCCACAGAAAATACGACACTAAAATGTATTTTATCATTGATATGATTTTAAACAAGAAATACTGTAAATCGTGATTCATCGACAAGCTCTTACATAAGATGTTAATTATAAAATTGGTACCTGGTTAGTCAGTCGTTCTCAACTAAATTATTAAACTTCATCAAGTTATTACAATATGGAGGCCTTTCAAAAACAATGTTTCATCTTCTGCATTTTAACTGGTACTGATAGTGACACTATCAGGTTGTATAACGGATATATGTCGCAGACATGTAGTATTCTTCGGAAGGGAAGTAAAAAAATGGGTCTCTTGTCATAGATTTTCTTACAAACTCAAGCCTGAAATAAGAGGCCTCTCAACAAAATTTGTCGACCTTTTCACACCAGCTTTGAATTGGGTCCCTAACGACTTCAGTTGTTTACGAAAGTAGCTAAATCAAATATTGCTGCTGCTCTCATACTATTATTTCTGCTGCTGACTTACTTTCATAATATTGTATAACCACTCCATAAGAAAATGAAAATTATTAAAAATAATCAGCAATTATAAGTTATGTTATTTTAATATGTTGATAAAATTGTCCCGCTCCGTAGGCGAGCTGTTAAAGTTATGATTCCTTGATTCAGAGCTACGGTACTTATTCTGATTCGAGTCTAATGAGGGAAGAAATTCTCTCATGGAATTTCGGCCAGTACAGGACCCAGTGTTGTGAGGAATTTGGGTAGCCACGATAAGTACCGACTCCAGGTTGAGAAAACCAACTGTAATGACTGGAGGATCTGACATGTTGATCACATGTTACTCCTACTGGCTGGATGATAGTCCATCTCTCCCATTAACACGTGTGGATGTAAGGCAGCAGCTGGTTGGTAGGACAAAGGCTTGAACTTAATTTTTATAATACTTTTTTTTTATTTTCAAAATGTTAATATCTTTTAGGATGAAATTAGAAAACATTCTTGAAATTGAAGTTATTCCAATAAAATCAGTACGATTGAAAGTTTAAAAAAAAAATCTTGGTCACTTTACGACTTGTAGGAGACATCTTCAGATTCATGTCTTGTCTCTACTCGTTCTCCGACGATACCGGTTCGGGGATGATATGAAACTAAGCTCCTATTAATGGAGGTTTGACGATGCTAATTACAATAAATATGAAATTTAATTTTAAAGAGATGAACTTAAAAATTAAACATAGGCTAAATTCTGGAAATGCGTGCTATTATGCATTGCAGAGACTTTTGATGTCCCAACTCCTTTCAAAAAACGTTAAACTGAAAATATATAACACTATTATTCTACCAGTTATATTATA
Source organism: Diploptera punctata (assembly GCA_030220185.1). Lineage (NCBI taxonomy): Eukaryota > Metazoa > Arthropoda > Insecta > Blattodea > Blaberidae > Diploptera > Diploptera punctata. The sequence goes on along the minus strand of JASPKZ010006811.1, from coordinate 169,783 downwards.
TGGATACGAAACATGGACTCTTACTTTAAGGGAGGAAATGAGATTACGAGTTTTTGAGAATAAAGTTCTTAGGAAAATGTTTGGACCAAAGAGAGATGAACAGACAGGTGAATGGAGAAGACTTACATAACAATGAACTACATGGTCTTTATAGGAAGCCAGATGCAATGAAAACAGTTAAGTCTCGTAGACTGCGATGGGCAGGACATGTTGCACTGTGGGGAATGAAAGACGTGCATGGAAGCTTCTTGTAGGAAAGACAGAGGGAAAACGCCCAGTTGGAGGACCAAGAATGAGATGGGAGAACAACATTAACTATGATTTGAGGGAAGTAGATTATACAGGGAATTATTGGAAAGCATTAGCTCAGGATAGGGATGTATGTAGAGCTTATGTCTGCGCGGCCATGAACCTACGGGTTCGATAGTGCCAGTGAGTAAGTAAATAAGTGATGAACTTAAGTAAAATATTTTTAAAACTAAGTCCTTTTAGTGGTTATGTTAACTTTTGTCAGAAGCAGATTTCGATAAGGGATTACTAGGGTTATAACGTTTTGGCCTTTTGTGAAATAAAATATTTCTTGTGCAATGAATGGATGAACTTTTACTTAAAACCATTGAAACAGGTCTTCATTTTACTGAGCTTCAAGAAAAGGTCACCCCAAATATATTTTTATATCAATGCTTAATATTGATTTGGGTATGACCTTTTCTTGAAGCTCAGTGTAATGAAGGCCTTTTTTAATGGTTTTAAGTAACAGTTCATCCATTCATTGCACAGGAAATATTTTATTTTAATGTCCTGTCCAATGAATGGGTGTAAAATATTTCCTGTGCAGTGAATGGGTGAGCTTTTACTTAAACCATAGAAAAAGGCCTTAATTTCACTGAGCTTCAAGAAAAGGTCACCCCCAAATTGATATTAAATATTGATATATAAATATTTTTCGGGGTGACCTTTCTTGAAGCTCAGTGAAATGAAGGCCTTTTTCAATGATTTTAAGTGAAATTTCATCCATCCATTGTACAGGAAATATTTTATTTCACAAAAGTCCAAAATGTTATAACCTTAGGGACTACAGGTCGATAAACAGTGTACAAAAGTCGTGAGGGAGGTTTACAGAAGATTTGGGCTATATTAACATAAATATTATTCATGCCTAAAAATAATGGAACTGAAAACAAGATTATATAATTTACTTAGTATAGTGGGGTTTATGGACTTATTTACGGGACCCGGCGGCAAGCAGACTCGACACCAGCTTTTGTCATTCCCGGTGAACGGTGTACGTTAGAGTCAGCTATTAAAATTAGAGTTTAAACATGCATTATGCCGTAGCGTATTTGGTTAAGGCAATAAGTTACAAGCCAGAATATCGAGGGTTCAAGTCCCGGTGGGATGAGGATTTTTAAACTGACCAACCTTCTGACGGCAAGTGACCCTGGGGTCGATTCACCTCTAACCAAAATGAGTACCAGACGCTTGTTCTGGGGGTAAAGGCGGCCGTCACATAGGACTAACAACCTGGCTGACATCAAGTGCCGATTGTCTGCTACTATTACAAGGGCCTCCTAAGTCCTGTAGTGGGATAACTTTAATTATATTCATCATCTCCTGTTTGATGATAAATATGCCGAGAGCCTAGTTAAAAGAAGACATGTTGTTTACTTACTTTGAAGGCTGTGAAAGAGAGTAGGGGCAGAGAGAGAAAGATAAAGACCGCAGTGGACCCCGTTCATTAGAAACAAGAGCGACGCCGGGACCGCTTCCTGCCGTAGAGAATGTCGTATGCCGCTCTGTATTATAAAACATATTGGCTGGAATAACGTCTCATTTAATTCAAACTCTATTCAAATCTAACCAAAGAATACTTTAATTCGTAATTAGATGTAAACTTAGGTCTAAATGGGCGAAAAATAGTTCACATTAAAAAAAACTAATTGATAATTAAGGATGTGTAAGATTAATTTTGTAAACTTGACTCCCCTAAATTGGCATAACTTATACTAAACGCGATAACCATTTATTTTGGCCTCTGCTGTCTGGAGCTGTCGTTCCATGGATATGTATTTAAAATGCTCCGCTATGTCCAATATCGCTAATGTTAAATATTACTTATAAAGAATAATGTGGATATTTTCTCAAAGTTAAAATTTTATTGGTAAAATATTTATCTGTAATTTACCACATATATTTTATTCACGGTTTCATTACGTAAATGTAACTTTATTTTTCTAGCAACGTACATTTTCGACATAATTGTAGGAATCAAATAATAATAATAATAATAATAATAATAATAATAATAATAATAATAATAATCCGGTATCATAGCAGCTGCCGCCGTCTTCCGGAAACCAAACGCCATTCTTCTCTATCCATCCATTGATCTTCCTCCATTCCTCTGATATTCATAGCTGCTTGTACCCCTTCTATCCAAGTTTTCTTCGGTCTTCCTCTCTTCCTCCTTTCCATTGGGATCCATTCCATAACAATTTTTGGCAATCTTTGCTCTGGTATTCGTTTGACATGACCATACCACTGCAGTCTTTTCTTTTCTATGATGTCTATGATGTCCGGCTCCTCTTGTACACCCATAATTTCCCTTATTTCTTTATTTCGTATTCTATCCATTCTAGATTTTCCAGCTGATCTTCTTAAAACATCCATTTCTGTACTTAAAATCCTTTTCATTTCCCTGGTAGGAATTTGCCAGACTTCAGCACCATATGTTAAAATGCTCTGAATTATGGTTTGATATATTTGTAATTTTCTATTTTTTGTAATATTTTTGCTCCACCAAACAGAGTTTAAAGCATTTATTGCTTGTTTTGTTTGTGCGATTCTATTTTTAATTTCCACTGTGTTATCGCCTGAATGGTCTAATTTTGTTCCTAAATAAGTGCATTCAATACTAAATTTTATTTCTTCTCCATTGTTGAAATTTATATGTTCCATTTCTTCTTAATAATAATAATAATAATAATAATAATAATAATAATAATAATAATAATAATAATAATAATAATAATAATAATAATAATAATAATAATAATAATAATAATAACTCACTGGCACTGTCGAACCCGTAGGTTCATGGCCGCGCGGACATAAGCTCTCCATATATCCCTATCCTGAGCTAATGTTTTCCAATCATCCCCTGTATAATCTACTTCCGTCAAATCATAGTTAATGTTATTCTCCCACCTCATTCTTGGTCTACCAACTGGGCGTTTTCCCTCTGGTTTCCCTACAAGAAGCTTCCATGCATGTCTCTCATTCCCCATTCGTGCCACATGTCCTGCCCATCGCAGTCTAGGAGATTTAACTGTTCTGATTATATCTGGCTTCCTATAAAAGCCATGTAGTTCACTGTTATGTAGTCTTCTTCATTCGCCTATCTGTTCATCTCTCTTTGGTCCTAAAATGTTCCTAAGAACTTTATTCTCAAATACTCGTAATCTCCTTTTCTCCCTTAAAGTAAGAGTCCATATAATATAACTGGTAGAATAATAGTTTTATAAATTTTCAGTTTAACGTTTTTTGAAAGCTGTAGGGACGTCAAGAGTCTCTTTAATGCATAATAGCACGCATTTCCAGAATTCAGCCAATGTTTAATATCTTTGTGTATCTCATTCCTATTTGTGATTATTGTTCCTAGATATTTGAATTCAGCCACTTCCTCAAAATTTCCCTCATTTATCATTAGCTGTCCATTTCCATTATATACTGTATTTTTATGTGTGGCCATATATTTAGCTTTATTGATATTTACTTCCAGTCCCAATTTCTTAGTGTTACTCAATAGTGTGAGTGTTGGTCTTCAGTATCTCCTCGCTATCGCCCAATTGTACTACATCAGCATAAACTAACAGCTTATTAATACCATTGAGTTGTAGGTCTTCTTCATCCTCTAAAGATTTGATTGCATGCTCTAGTACAAAATTAAATAGTAGAGGAGATAGTGCATCTCCTTGCTTCAACCCATTCTGAATTTCAAAAGTATCCGAAAAGTGTTTGCCTACACGCACCCTACTCTTTGAGCCATTTAGACACATTCGTATAAGTCTAACTAACTTTTTAGGAATTCCAAACTCCAGCAGGATACTATATAATTTTCCTCTTAATTGAATCATATGCTTTTTTGAAGTCTACATATAGTTGATGTACAGTACCATTATATTCCCATTTCTTTTCTAAAATCTGTCTTATACTAAAAATCTGATCTGTTGTAGACCTGTTTCTTCTAAATCCACATTGATGATCTCCTAGAATGTCATCAATATAAGGAGCAAGTCTGCTTACTAATATATTTGTTAAAATTTTGTACGAAGTTGAAAGTAATGAGATGCCCCTGTAGTTGTTGCAGTCAGTTTCAACTCTTTTTTTATAAATTGGTACGATAATTGATTCTTTACATTCTTCTAGAAGAGCTTCTTTTTTTCCAAATCATACTAAGCAACCAGCGTATATTGTCCATCAATTTTTTCTCCCTGATTTTATTAGTTATGCTATAATAATAATAATAATAATAATAATAATAATAATAATAATAATAATAATAATAATAATAATAATAATAATAATAATAATAATAATAATAATAATAATATAATGTAATAATGATTAATAATAATAATAATATTATAATGTAATAATGATTAATAATAATAATAATAATATAATGTAATAATGATTAATAATAATAATAAAATAATAACAATAATAATAGATTATAATTAAAAACCTGTGTTAAAATGTATAACTTACTTAATGGTTATTAAAATGTTCCATGAAAACCATTGACTAAATAGTGAAAAAAAAATTGATTTTATTAATATCAATAATATTTAGCATTCCGTAACCATTGATATTATATAGAAATATTTAGATTTATCATTAAAAAATTTAATGTGTTTTTGAGAATGGTTTAACATTCCTTATAGCTATTTATTTATTTATATACAGAATTTTAATGTTTACCCATCTTTCTGTGCCTAAAGTTTTTATTTATCTTCTCCACTCGTCTCTCTCCATCCATCCCATGTCCTCCAGTCCCCTTGCTCTCATTCCAGTTCTTATTTCCTGCATCCACGAGTTTCGAGGTCTTCCTCTCCTCCTTCTTCCAAGTGGACACAATTCCAATGTTTTCCTGGGCAATCTTTCTTCTTGCATTCGTCGTACCTGCCCATACCAATTTAATTGCTTATACTGTATATAATCTACTATTGAATAACCAATATTCATTTTTTCTCTTATGACAGTATTTCATATTTTGTCTAGTTTTGAACATCTTGCTGCTCTCCTCAAGAAATCAATTTCCATCGACATAAGTTTTTGTTCTAAGTTTTTGTTGAATTTCCAAACTTCAGCTCCATATGTGACAGTACTTCTCACTATTGAATTATATATTTGTAACTTATTTTTCCTGGTTATATATCTGTTCCATAAGACTCCATTCTTCATTGCTGTTATTGCTCTACCTCTATTTATTCTATTCTTAATATCACTTTCTTCTTTATCCTCTTTTATCTAATTTTACTCCCAGATACTCAAATTCTTCAAATCCTCTAATATACTCCTTTTCATCTTCTAATATCAAATATTCGGTTCGGCTCCACATCCCATATAAAATGTTTTTTTCTAAATTTATTTTCAAACCCCAGTTATCGTATTCGTCTAATAATTTTCTGAACATAAACTCCATGTCTTCATATTCTTGAGCAATTATTATCTGGTCATCCGCAAATAACAGTGTACATATTGCATCTGTTGATCCATCTCCAATTTCCTTATTGCTATTAATATGATTAATATCTTATCTGGAAATCAAGTTATATGCCTTCGAAATAAATTAAGTGATATAGAAATAAGGATATAAAAATCATTTTAAATTATTTGGATTCAGCGAAGTCGACTTATGGAATTAAAAAAAGTTTATTCGCCTGTTTAAATGAATATCTTGGTGTGTTTAAATGAGGTAGGCCCTATTATCTACTGACTGAATGGTCGCGGTATAAATGTTTGTGTGCTTGTTACAGTTTGTCTGGTTGCCCTCGTGCTGATCGTACACAAATCCAGGCACATTCCCAAGAACTTAAATGCCCCACGCCCGGATGCGATGGATCGGGCCACGTCACTGGCAACTATTCGTCCCATCGAAGTCTCTCCGGGTGTCCGAGAGCCAACAAACCTAAGAGCAAACCCCGGGATGGCCAGGATTCCGAACCACTCAGGTGTGTATCTATATATAATTTCATATTTACTGATACTGACATTGCTCTGATACACTATTAGTATTACTCTTAACTATTAACAGCAAATCAGCAATAAAATAACATAAATTATATCACTAATTTGCTTTAGTTGCTATTGTCCACGTATTTCCATTAGTCAGATCAAGGACATCTTCTTCCTTTCTAGGACCTGTTCCGGTCTCAAGTCCATCGTTTCCTTAATTTAGATAATTATTCCAGAGATGAAATTTTAATAAATCAAGGAGTTCGACAAGGGTGTATACATTATAACCTACATTGTTTAATATGTATTTTGACGAGGTTTTACGAAAATGGAAAAAATCAAGTCCATTAGAGATAAAAGTTAATAAGGAAATTTATATGAATATTTTAATGTATGCAGAAGATCTGGTAATCGTACAAAAGTCAGAGGATGATTTACAAAGAGCCATTTACACGTTGAATCAATTAGGACTCTATTATAATCTTAAAGTCTCAACTTTAAAAACTAAAGTTATGACTTTTCAAGGCAAACTGCCAGTCAGAGCAAAAATAGTAATCAATAATGAAATAATAGAACAGATAGCACACTTTAACAATCTTGGTTCAGATATAACATATAGCTGTTGGGATATACATAATAAATTTAACCAATATCAAATGATGTGCGGCACCATAAGAAGAACCCTTCGAAAGACTCGAAGAGAAACTCAGCTCAGGTTTTATAAAATTATGACTGCTTCTGTTCTTTTATATGGATCTGAATCTTGAGTACTTACAAAAAAAAGATCAAGGACATATTGGAGATAAATCCCCTGTCCCCTTATGTCCTAAACTCAACGCAGGGTATCATGATACCACACGAGATCTATCTCAACCCGCGCAACTACGAATCAACATGGCAGCTAAGCAGTGTCTATGATCTGATTGATGAAAATACGTGTAGTATATAAAAATATTTTTCTTGTTTACACTGATCCTTAATATCAGAGAAATAAAATAGTTATATTTCTGTTTTCATGAAAGATTAATCCAAAGTCTTTGAACAAAGAAAACGAGGTAAAATTATGCTTTTCCTCCAGAAAATCAAACTTAAAAAAACTTAAACTCAGCAGTATTTTAGGAATGAAGTCAGAAGTAAATAATGGAATAGGAAAAATTAACCACCTCATGAGGTAAGTAATTGTGGTAACCGAAAACGTTAAAAACTGAATAAAACTATTAATTCGCTCACTCTATGTCTTACAGAACCCATAGGTTCAATACTGCATTCAGTAAGGTCCTGACTAACTGAATTACTGTAATTATTTGTCAACCATATCTATTTCCACAGGAATCATTCGAACAGTTCTTGCAAATTCATGAATTAATATTGTTCATCATTCTTACGATGTTTCACATGCATAGGGTAGCGCCTGCCATAGGCAAGGTTATCGTTTAATATGTGTTTATCTTTAGAATCTTATACAGAATATGAGAAAATAGAGATTGAAATTATTAGATGTACTTTCTGCTTTTAAGTCGATATTCAGTATCTTTATATGTACGATTTTGATCTGTTAACAATTATATTACGTTAGATGTATGAGTTATACCCCATATGGAAAAATAAGAACAGACCTCTGAAGAAAAACTTACACTATTCAACACCAAACGTAAAATCAGTCCTCCTCTATGGTTGCGAAACATGGAAAGTTACGGAAGCAACAAATACAAATATGCAGACCTTTGTAAACAGATGTCTGGGGCGTATTTTAAATATAAGATGGTGGAAAATAATATCAAATGAAGAACTGTGGAGAAAAACCAACCAATCTCCAATATGTCTCCAAATAAAACAAAGAAAGTGGAATTCAATTTATAATTATATTCACAGGAGTAAATTTAACTTTTTTCCCTCAGCATTTTTTAGGTCTAGCGGGAATACCTCGGCGATATTCAGATTATCCAGATGCCTACACAGCATGAAATGTTGTATCATCTATTGGATCAATAATTGCCACACATTGAGAAAACCAGACGAAGCCATCGAGAAGACTGCACTAGATTGGAACCCGCAAGGAGTAAGAAAGAGGGGACGACCTACGAAAACATGGAAGCGATCAGTAGAGGAAGAAGCAAAGGAAAGAGGGAAAAGCTGGAAACAAGTGAAATGGCTGGCTGGAAGCAGAGTACGCTTTAGGAACTTTACTGCTGCCCTATGTTACACTTAGGAATTACAGGAAATATGAAGAAGAAGAAGAAGAAAAACGATGTATGAGTATCTTCACTTTTTCATAAGAATTATTACCTATAGTAACTCTGACATAACCTGATAGGCTTATATTTCTATTAAGCCGCATTTCCAGTCTATTCTTCTTTTTTTTTTTAAATGAAATTTTCTAACGAGCAAAATTTGAGGATGTGGTTTCCCTTGGGAGGGAAATTGAAATAAATCGATAATATAGGCTAATCAGAGAGATTAATGAATTCTTGATTAAGTAAAGTGTGTGTTGTCAAAATATGCATGTGTACAATAATGTGGCGTTTGGGCCTCGTAGCAGAAATATGCGACGATAAAACGAAGTACAAACAAACCAAGTCATCTAAACTAATTTAAGCTAACCTTATAAAACCTATCCGTTTGATCTAACCAACCTAGTTATTGACGTCTTGAAGAGAATTTAGCAAAATATCCTTGAATAAAATTTTAATCGAAAACAATGTAAATTGAATTATTATTATTTAATATCAAAAATTGATGAGTTCATGAAACTAAATTATTAGAAGAAAAGAAAAGTGCGGTCAAGCTGAGCATTGGTTTTGAGTTTAGTTTCTGCTGTAGTCTGTTATCGATTTTGTTATATTTGCACACGTTATGATATGGTATATTCTACATCTTTGTCCGCATAGTAGACATTTACAATCTTTCTGTCGGCTCGTGGAATTTCTTATTCGCACAAATTTTATGATGAAAACCGTGTATTGCGGGTCTTATTATGACGTTATTTAACATTTTTCAATACTGTTATCTTAACACGGTTCCAATAAATGAATCATATTATAATTATATTGTGAAAAGAAAAATTAATGTTTGAACCAGGAATCGAACCGTGGACCTCTAGTTCTCCAGACTAGTGTGCAGCCCACTACTACTTTTTCTTTTCACAATATAATTATAATATTATAATTTGATCCATTTATTGGAACTGTGTTAACATAACAGTATTGAAAAATGTTGAATAACATCGTTTACTGCATGTAAAAGTGGTGGTGTAAAATTCTCAAATATAGAGACTTCTAAACGAAGCCGGCCGTTGGCGATGGTGGTGTCACCTACCTGACAGCGGACGAAACGAGAATTATATGTGGAAAGGATTGTTAATGTTTGTGCTAGGTCTGGAATGTGTAGTGGGCTGCACACTAATCTGGAGAACTAGAGGTCCACGGTTCGATTCCTGGTTTAGACATTAATTTTTCTTTTGACAATATAATTATAATATTATTATGACATGTTAGAATAAAAGAATCTAGAAAAAATTGGAAAGAACATGTTCAAAGAATGGAAGACGTTCGCATTCCCAAAATTATACTTAAATACAAACCAAAAGGACGCAGGAATGTTGGTAGACCGAAGAAGAGATGGATCCAACTTTTGAATGAGAATCTATTACCCGTTTAAGGAGTAAGTGCAGTTGTTGACGGAGGGCACTGCAGTCGTGTTTATGCAGGAATAGAACACGTGACACTGCTATCTATGGCTGCAGAGGGGAATGGGACGTTGGACGCTGACAGTGTACACTGCCTTATATGACGTCACGTGTAGCAACAAACAGAGCTTCGTAATTCTTCCGCCTGTAGAGATATTTTGAATGACTAATATGAGACCGGAACAAGTCACTTGGGCTTAATCCGTGATTGTTGATGATGATGATGATTATGACGTGTTTCTGGGTCTTACACTCTCTGGTCCAACTATCATCTACCATGGCTGATATAGTGTAGAACTCTAGGATATCTCCTTCTTATTGTTTCCTGATGTTAAACAGTTCCTGATAGGGTCCTGTAAATGGTAGCCAGTGTAGTAATCTGATGTCTTCTATGAAGTAGGTCTCTCATGTGCTCGTAAACCAGGCATATGGCGCTGTTTTTCCAACTCCTAATATCCGTTTCATGTATCATACATAGTCTTAACTTTTTCTAGTATTACAATATTACCAATTTTAAGTTTATCCCACATAATCCCTATTCCATACGTTATGAGTGGTGCTATTGCTGTTTCAAATAATGTCATCGCTGTGTCTGTTGATAGATTGGTTATGTTCGGAATATTGTATGAGGCTTTGATGGATGAAACTAAATTATGTGTGGCATATGCAATTTGGAAACAATCACAACTCGTGAAGGAGCTCATATTTTTTAAAGTTCAGAGATTCTAAAATAAGTCTATATATCTCTTTCCTCTTAGTTTAACACTAGGAATACCGACACTTCTTAACTACCTTATAATACCGTGCCGTTAATTAAAACCGGTCAACTTGCCTTAGTGCCCAATTTCCGAATTTTAAATATGTTAGTTTTGTGCCCCAACCTAAGCAATGGATTACAATTCCGCCAATGTCATGGAGAGAAAGCCAGAAATGTCATAAAATACAATCTGGTAGCATTAGACAAAAAAAGGATATTAGTTTATGTATTATTGCTTAATGTTTACTGATGTTTTTAGAGTTTCTACCGTAACTGAGTGGTTTAGGCACGAATCCTTGGCGCAGAGCTACGGGACTTGCGCTGGTACGAGTCTCCATAGGGGAAGAAATTTTTCTCATGGTATTTCGGCCAATATGGGACCGGTGCCCAGCGGTTCCAGGTTGAGAAAACCAGCTATAAAGGCTAGGGAACTCGTCATGCTGACCACATGTCACCCCTAGACTGGCTAGATGATCATCTACGCCTGTGATTGACACATGTGGATTGAGGCCAGCAGCCGGCTGGTAGGCTAAGGGCCTTTTGGCCTGTCGCACCATGACATTTATTTTTTATATATATATATATATATATATATATATATCTGATAAATAATTAATTAAATATTGTAATTATCTAAATACATAAAATGTCTCGATCAAAAATTATTTTAATTCATTTTTATATTTATATTACACCAATGTTCTTTTTTTTTCTTTTTTTTTTCATTTTATAACACGTTTAGGCATATTTATATATTTACTTACAACATATTTATTTATTTACATATTTATTTACTTTTGTACAAACTTATTATTACATGGATACATTTATTAATTTCTTTAGAATTCTCTATTTATTTATATAGGCTATTTATTTATTTATATCTAGACATAATATTTACTCGGTCTAGGTTTCATCGCAGACAGTGAGTTTTTTTTTCATACATTCGAGTCGAGACTGTCCATGGAGCCCAGTAGGCCTCCTATAAAACGAATACCGTGGTTTCTTTCTAAGGACTATTTAACTCATGCCCCAAATGGGAGTCAATGACCAATCACGTTTCAATGATTTTTCATTTACAACCAATCACAGCCGTGTTTCGCTTAGAATTTATCAACTAAAGTTTATCGTAATAAAGAAAGCACCTCCTTTTTAACATTCTGAATAGGTCATAGCATTATTTTGCAGTGACTGACCCTCCAAGAAATACTGCTACCAGATTGTATATATAATGCATGAATGTCAACACATAGCGCATGCGGAGTTAATGTAAAAACATTTGTAGCAATTGATTATACCACCAAAAAAAAAACCGCTGTTTGCACTTACTTAAATGTATTTTTCCCAGGTAATAACATTCCAGAAAAATATAATTGTCACAGGACATCAGAAATAAATTAATATACAGTTTGATGTGTTTCATTTTTTCTCCACTAGAGTGTATTCTTATAATATTGCGTTCCTTTGGCAATAAATAATATGATCTGGTTGCAGTGACGAACAAAAGAAGCAAATGAAGCGTACCAATCGTTTCTCATTTGTTTTCAAACATCGCCGTTTACATTAAATATATAAATACTTTAAAATAGCTATATTTAAATAATGATTTGTGAGTAAACAGCTTAATTTGATTCGTTAAATAGTCCTAACAAATGCCACTCTTGATCCCCGAATTCTCTATATAAATTCACTCCTCACTTCGTGAGTCGTGAATTTATCGACAATTTGGAAATCACTCGTGGCATTACTTATCATACAGTTGGCGAGAGTATAGGGCTATAGTTTTATATATTGTTGAAAATATGTATTTTGAAAAACTTAAATTATTTAAATAGTATTATTTACATTTCATTGCTTTTAACGTATCTTGGGAGTTATTAAAAGAATGAATTGCACATTTGGTATCATGTGCTTTGAATGAACAATGAGTACGGTATTGAAAGTTATAGAAGTCATATAGAGGTGAAATATAAATGGAATAATGACTGCGCACCTTCCTTTTAACTCTGTAATAAAATACAGAATCCCCGGAAACCTGGAAATCTGTTAGAAAGACAACATTAAATCGCGTAGCGCAGGATCTATTGAATGAAATACCCTGTAGACTTTTATGAATGAAAAAGGGCGGAGTCAGCAAAATGCGCGGAAGTGAGATACTATCACGTTGTCCCGTAGTAACGGAGGGGAGTTTCATTCATATGACTGCTAACGTGCATTCTAAAAACATCAGTCAATCCAAAATTCCACGCACGTATGAATCAAATCTCCCCATTATAAAATCAAGCAGCTTTCTACTAGCTTTATTTATTTTTTTCTAGTTATAATTTACATTTTCTAACAGTTCCGTTGATATAATTTCCAAAAACATAATCTATTCTACCTCTCGATACTAGTAAAATGCACGGTAAGTTTTCATTGTGATGTTAATTCACAGTAATATAATGTAGGATTAAAAATTATAAAATAGTCACCTTCTGGGTCCATCTCCTCAACTTATATTGCTTTAAAACTCTGTAGGCCTTTCGGGACTAGTCCCATCATCAGCAGAAAGCATTAGGTCAGTTCTTGTTGACCCTTGTTGAAGCACTGAGGTTGTGAATATTTTGTATAGAGGATTGTGTGGACTGGGTATGTTCTCATTAAGAATCAGGTTGTTGTCGATTTCTCTTAGGATTGCGATTTCCTCCAGTACATTTATCCTCGTAGGAATGTTTTCTCTATGTAATATTGTGAGCGTGTTATCGATGTTATGCATATGGTGTCCAGCCTGAATTACATGTTTTTCGTAACTTCATTTTCCTCCATTATGAACAAAATCTCTAAAATGTTCTTTGAATATAATGTTGAAGTTTCTGTTAGTTTTCCCAATGTAGAATTTATTGCAGTCTGCACATGTTAATTTGTATATGCCTTTATTGTTGAAATCATTTTTTTCTTCGATATTATTATTTATTAAATTGTGTAATTTATTACCAGTTCTGTAGGCTGTATTTATACTGTATTCTATCTCTAGTTATAAACACTTCGATGCAGCTACTTTGTATGTTTTAGATCAGTTATAAGTTGGTCTTAAATAATGAGCCTTTCCATAAAGTATAGTCAGAGGCCAAAAATAATAATTTTATAGAAAGAAAACTTTTAAGGATAGGCGTATCCAAAATGCCTTATGTTACTGACTTTAACATACTGCTTATAAAATTCGTAATTTCTCACAGTTTATTCTTAACAGGAATATAAAATGCAGAATAATATATTTTATAACTTTAATTTGACATTTTAATGTTTAGGCCTATATGTAATTTTATAATATTTATAATGTATAATATTAATAATAATAATGTCACTGATCATTTATGAAAGCTTTGACTGTAACGAAGGGATTTTTTATTCATGATTTCATTAGGCCTATATAAATATTTTTTCCAAGTAATAACATGAACCCATTTTTTCCTGAATTTTCAAAATAATTATATATAACATTAAAATAAATGATTTATCGCTATGCTAAATTGTGCACTTGTTCAATACAGATATACCTTGAAATTTTCAAGCAAATCCATTCAGTAGAAGCTAAGAAAAATATGCACTTTGTAAGTATACCAGTTGATTTCTCGGTATTTATTTATTCCAATCTTCTTGGCATCAATCAGCTAGTGACCAAAAAAGTAAATATATATGTTTTTAATGTCCCAGGTTTGTCCTTTTGGACATCTCTGGTGTTCTCTCCTGCTATTGGCGTAATTGTAACCCACTTTTGAGGTTGGGGTGCCTGGAAGGCGGGGTTACGTTGCCCCGATGATATGATGGCTGATGATGATGATGATGATAATAATAATAATAATAATAATAGTGGTGAGCCAGGAGTGTCCTTAACCCTAAGCTTAATCTAAGATGAATATGAATGATGATGATTATGATGGCCATATGATGTTCGGGGACCGTTTGGGCCTTAAAGTTTCCCGACATTTGTCTTACAGGTGAGGAAAAACCCCGATAAAAACGTCACCCAGGAAACCGTCCCGACCGGGGATCGAACCCGTCTAAAAATTATTTGAAGTTATATATTTTGAATTTATTTTTTTAAACACAAATACCAATACTGAGACGATTAGAATATAAAAATATTGATTTATGTGCAGCAGAAGTAAGATCTCAAGCATGGATTTGACACTTCTCGGTCAACTTGGAAATATTTTTACCCATTCTCATTCCCCATGCAGATGGAGTCTGAACGTGGACTGTCACTGTACGTCTCAGTGACCTCGAAAACTATAGGCTTATCACCAATATCGTTCCTTTATTATTGTTTCTACATCCCCCCCCTCTAGGGATATTAGGGATCAAACTTGGTATTAAATGTCATCAGGATTCGATGGACTTAGCTACCCCAAAACTATGGATTAGGCACTTACCACGTGATTTTATACATATTATTTTCCATCCCTTACCTCCTAGGGATGCTAGGGTCTTAAATATTATCTGGACTCGATGAACTTCCCTGCCCCAAAACTATGGATTAGACACTAGCTATAACAATTTTATACATTTTATTTTTCATCCCTTCTCACACCTAGGGATCAAATTTGTCTTTTTTGTCCTCCGAACTTAATTAGCTTAGCTACCACAAAGCTATGGGTTAGACGGTAACCACGATGATTTTATACATTTTATTTTTCATCCCTTCTCACACCTATGGATCAAATTTGTCTCTTGTGTCCTCTAGACTTAATTAGCTTAGCTACCCCAAAACTGACAGCGATGGGCAGGACATGTTGCACGTATGGGGAATGAAAGACGTGCCTGGAAATTTCTTGTAGGAAAGCCAGAAGGAAAACGCCCAGTTGGTAGACCAAGAATGAGGTGGAGAACAACATTAACTGTGATTTGAGGGAAGTAGATTATACAGGGAATGATTGGAAAGCATTAGCTCAGGATAGGGATGTATGGAGAGCTTATGTCCGCGCGGCCATGAACCTACGGGTTCGATAGTGCCAGTGAGTAAGTAAGTAAGTACCCCAAAACTATGGGTTAGACGCTAACCACGATGATTTTATACACATTATTTTTCATCCTTTCTCGCCGCCTAGGAATCCTAAAGTTCAAACTTAGGTTTTACATGACATCTGTACTGTTACCAATGAGCTTAGTGGCCCTGAAAACTTGCATTGGATAGGCCTACTAATCTTGGTAGTTTTCGATATATTATGTTTCACCTGTCTCACCCCTTAGGTGTTCTAGGGGTTAAACTTGGACGTAGATTCACCAATCAGCTTAGCGATTCCGAAAACTATGTATTTGAGACTAATCTCGTCCACAACTGTATTTAATTTTATTTTTACCTTTCCCACCTCCCTTTGAGGTGCTAGGGGATCAAACTTGGTCTTAATGTCATCCGGATTGAATGAGCTTTTCTACCCCAAAACTATGGGTCAGACACTAACCATGATAATTTGTTTCGCCCCTTCTCACCACCTAGGGATGCTGTTAATGCAGCATTGAGTTTAAGACCAAGGAGAAGTGACCAAGGTAGGAGAATTCATCCTTGAGGCAAATGTCTACTAACTTGGAATATAATCTAAAAACAATAGGATATTTAACATTTATGCAGAAACCATAAAACCAGAAAAAATAATTCATTTATATTTGTTAATCACAAATTTCTAATTTCAAAATTTTGTTTCGTCATATCATAAAACCAAATTGTATTCGGCTCAAATAATAGTATATTACGATGCAAGTTTGGGAAATACAGAATCGAGGAAAATGTTTAAAAACCGAGCGATAGCGAGGTTTTTAATTTCCGAGATTCTGTAAAACACTTCACAAACGTGCGTTGTACATTATTTTTTGCGCGATAATAAATAGTAGTAAAATAATATATTTGTTGGAAATATCTGCGTTCATTATAAACAATTGAGTAATGTTAACAGTGTGGGCAATGTTTATTAGTTGAAAGTACAGTAGGCCGTGAGACCATTTATTATTGATGAAATGACGGCAAGTACGTATTTGTTGTTTTATATTGTTTCAAATAAAGTTCAGTTCCATTTTAAATGGAGTGATATGTTTCGTATAATGTATATTAACACTACATTTTGGATATTTTTTGTGTAGGCCTATACGTTATACGTAGTATACATACAGAGCAGTGGTTTTACTGCCCACACGTGGGTGTAAATACAATATTACAGTATAGTTATTTAGGTTGGCAATCCCGAAATGTAGGAAGTTGAACTTTCATTCATGGTCGCCATTGCTGTAAGTACGACAAAACGCTCTATCGCGCAAAACTTATTTAAATTTGTGTCAAACTATACAAAATGCAGTAGGTATTAACTTACGGTTGTCCGTGTTTATTTTCACGGCAGTACGATACTTTTAAATAAGTTTGCATATGAAATTGGGGTTCTCCTATTCGATCCAGACTCATCAGCGACATAGTTACGATGCACCGATCCAGCATATGATCTTATTTCCACTATACCATATTGTATCATTAAATTTAATGTCCTGATTCCACCGTGTAGGCATGGACAAGCTGTTGAACACCATACAGCTAGCAGTTAAGAAATTAGCCGTCAAGGTGCGTAAACGGCTCCAGAATTTGCACACTGGAACTGCGCACTGTTGCAAGATAAGAAGAGTTTCTCTAATGTAATGGTTAAGAAAACAAAGATATATTCTGTAAAGCAGAAAAATTGAACCATAATTTCGGCTTGCTGTGGAATTTGTTAATTTACACAGTTTCTACTTGAGGACTTTTTTTCTAAAAATTAACATTTTAATAGCATTATTCTTTAGGATATTTTTTGTCTTCGGTTAATCAAAAAAATAAAGTATGTTCACTTTTTAATTGTAAAATGTTTATTTTTTATCATGGCCATGTGGCAAATAGCCTACTACAATACAATCACAACTATTTGCAAGAACTGATATTTTAAAACAAACTATTTATATAACTGATAGAACTATTTTAAATATAAATAACAATAGTCTTATGTGAGAGTTCTACTGTTTACCTTGTATACGTATTATCTTATACAAGGTGATTCACAAATCATGTTTTACCTCACTATTTGCAAACTATTGAAGTTGGCATGAACTGGATTGTGTATTCATGTAAATGGTTAAATTCTTTATGCGGAGTTTTTTTTACATTTTTATATTTATTAATTTCAGAGATACAACACTCAAAAACATTTTTTAATGAAACAGTATTATTATTATTATTATTATTATTATTATTATTATTATTATTATTATTATGTCGGCCGCGGTGGACTAGTGATTATCCTCCTTGTCTCTGGTCCCGAGGGTCGCGGGTTCAAACCCGGCCGGGGTCGATGGATTTTTTAGGATGGAAAAATCCAAGGAGCAAGTCCTCCGGGAGGGACTTTAAGCCGTGGGTCCCGAGTCTGAAGATTTTCAGGCTCGTAAATGATCCTTAAGCCTGAATGAAAAGGCCTCTAAGCAAAATTTACCGAATTTTCCCGTCCTAGTACTACCTTGGTTTCCTAGATGTCAGTATGAGGCGGAACGCTGACCACGGACCACTCAAAATGACATCTATACGAAAACAAGTGTAACTAAATTAATATGGTTCAAATTCTTCCCTCTAGGAGGAGAGTGCCTAAATCTCTGTAAAGGGAAAACATAGGCTTACAAAAACAATTATTATTATTATTATTATTATTATTATTATTATTATTATTATTATTATTATTATATTATTATTATTATTCATCCAACCAAGTCTTAGGCCTAAAGGCCTGTTACGATCTCACTGAATGAATTTTGTATCCAGCGTTTCCTTGGACATCCCAGAGATCTCTTCCCTGTTGGACAATAACAAAGCATGGCCTTGGGAACGCTATCTGAACTCATTCGTCACAAATGATTCATCCAGTTGTTTTGGTATCGTTGTATGTATTCAATGACCTGTTCTAAACGTAGTTCCTTCAAGACATCATCATTGCGTTTGTGATCCCATTTGGTACATCCTGCTGTATATCTCATGAATCTCATTTCACTAGAAGCTCTCTTCTCCTTTCCTCAAAGTCAATGCCTTACTGCCGTAGCAAAGTGCAGGTCTTTGCTAAGGTTTTGTATAACCGTATTCTGTTATCTCTCTTACTAAATTTACTATTCCCATGGTTTTATTAAAATTAATAATTTAATTTGTTATGTCTACTTCAAGTTCACCGCTGTGGTCTCGAGGTAGCGTGCTGCCTTGTCACGCAGCGGGCCCGGGTTCAATTCCCGATCGGGACTGGGTCCTGGATGAGGTTTTTTTCGGGGTTTTTCCTCAACTGTAAGACAAATGTCAGGAAGCTTAGGGCTCAACGGTCCCCGAAAATCATCCGGCCATCATCATCATCATTATCCTTCACCGGTGTGGAAAGCAACGGGAAGCTACCGCATTTATAATTCCCTAGTAAAACTGCAAAGCATAGCATGAAAATGCAGTGAAAGACCTGCCCTTGGGCAGAATTACTGTGGATGGATGTCTACTTCATCCAAATATGTTAATGTATATCCAAGGTAGGTACTCTTTCCAGTATTTTTGAATCTATACAAATTTTGCTACATACAGAGTATTTTCCTTGAAAAGCCATTACTTTTGTTTGTTTTTCATGTTATATTTTATGGCTATTTTGTTAAAATTATATACTGAATATTGTAATTCGTCCTCTGAGGGTGCCACTAATGCTACATCATCTGCAAAAATTAATGTATCTAATTTCATATTTCTGATCAACTGTAAATGTCCATGGCGTTGTTCTTTCCATTCTCTGTCTGATTCATTCATATATATCCATCCATGGTAATTCTGCCCGAAGGCAGGTCCTTCACTGCAATCATAGTATTTTCATGCTATGCTTGTAGCTTTACTAGGGAATTGTAGGTGTGGTAGCTTCCCGTTGCTTTCCACACCGGTGAAGCATTATGATGATGATTATGATAATGATAAGGATGATGATGATGATGATGATGATGATGGTGGTGGTCATATGATTTTGGGGACCGTTTGCACCTTAAAGTTTTCCTGACATTTGTCGTACAGGTGACGAAAAACCGATTAAAAACCTCACCCAGAAAACTGACCCGACCGGGGACCGAACTTCGGGCCCGCTCGTGACAAGGCAGCACTCTACCTCGAGACCACAGCGGTGGACTATATATATATATATATATATATATATATATATATATGTATATGATTAATTTGCCTTGGAAACAATAGAAACCAAATACCCCTGTTCTAAATGGTTGCATATATGTACAAATGGTTCTAAGCTCGATCACAATGGCCCTATGGGAGCTGGAATCCATTGCTCATTCTTCTCTCTATACACTTCACTTGGACCAAAGAAAACGGCTTTTGATTGAGAAATAAAGGCAATTCATACTGCACTTTCACAAATCATATGCCGTCAACAAATCAATGACCATATCGTCATTCTCTCTGATTCCAAAGCTGCCATACAAGCAATAACATCATTCAAATCAGCTCAAAGCAAGGAAGTAGTAGATTGCAATAAACTACTCACTGACCTTTCTCAAAAACATAAGACCGTAGTATTACAATGGATACCATCTCACTGCGGAATCAATGGAAATGAAATAGCCGACATGCTGGCAAAACAAGGAACAATGTGTTTACAGCAACCTAATTTAAACACATCTTATCGCTCAGCAATAAACTGTATCAAACAAATGATAAAAAACACATTCTCAACCAATCTTCAGGCCCGAATTCAAGAAAAACAGTGGAAAAACACCATACACACTACACCAGATGCGCCTCGAAAGGAAGCTGTAGCATATTTTCGACTAAACACAGGACATGATTGTCTTGCAGCTCATCTACATCGGATTGGAATCTGCAGAAGCCCTCACTGTCCACTGTGCTCCATGAACACCACATGGACAGAAACCACCTGCTACAGTGTCAGGCACTTCACTCTGCTACGCTGAAGGATAGATACTGGGAAGCAAGAGCCAAACTTTCTGTTTTGCTATAATGTTCTATTGTTTTAATTTATTGTATATATTTTTGTTTTCTCATAATTATGGACAATGACTTCTGTCAAGTCCCCTGCATTTGTATAAATAAATAAATATATTATAAATAAAAGTAATTATTGTATGTAGTAATTATAAGAAATTAATAATATAAATATTGCAGTTATTATATTGAAGGCACTCGTTGTGTGGTTTACAGTTCAGTTTGAATTGCTCCTGCATCTGAGAAAACGGCGTTACACCTAGGTCACTATTAATTATTTTTACGGTTGCTATGAAATGTTCAAATTTGAGGAGGTGACGCAGCCCTCACTACACACGGACTCCGTACTTATCTTTGAAATGATGCAAATAAGCTAAATACTTGTTTAAAAATTAATTTAAAAAATATAACCAAAAGTCTGTTTACAGATTCTTTAGAGTTGAAGAATATTAATCATTTACATGATTTCACAGTTCATGCTAACTTCAATAGTTTGCAAATAGTGAGGCGAAACATGATTCGTTATTTGTCTTTGTGAATCTTCTAACAGTTTGATATGATTTGCTAAAGTTGTCTTACTAACTGTTCAAGTCAATATGTATTTCAGCCTTGTTTGTTGTCATTCAATGTAAAGTTATAAAACGTATTTTTCTCTATGATTAAACCATTTCTAATTGAATTCCCTTCTACTAAACTCAGATGTCCGATACCTGGATGTGACGGTTCTGGACATGCAACGGGGAAATTCTTATCCCATAGAAGGTAGGATAAAGAAATGTAAAATTGCATGCAGAGTCCACTGTGTTATATTTTCAGTTCCTCATTACTCTTTATACATAGCTACTTTTTAAATACCATATAATTTCATAATTATTTTTTATTGTAACATAGTGTATTATCTATTTCTTTTCATTTCATTAATAACTTAACATTTTCACTTTTAGATTTCGTTTTAAATGTGGATTTAGGAGTATTTTTTGGATTATACTCAAATATTGTGTGTTCTTTGATGTAATTATTCTTAATAGATACATAAATTATTTTCGTAATTATTTACACCAAATGCTTTTTGCACACATTAAATTTATGTTAATACAATATTTATTTTATAGCATAATTTAATAATGAACTATTAAGTGTAAAATCTATGGACATTTAAGTTTGTCTGAAAATCGTAGATTTGAGTGTGAATATTTTTAAAAAATGTTCTATCCACTTAAAAATATATGCAGTGTGTCTAAAAGATTAAATATAATTTTAAGAATATTTGTAACCAATATTTGTATTCATATCTCCTTCAAATAATAATTAAATCTATGAGTGTTCATTACTTTGTACGTATAATTTTATATACTCGTACAAAAAAGTTTGTTTCCATTGCTCTGTTTTGTTATTGATATTTCTGACTATTCCCAAAAATTTTCATCTTTGTTTTATCTTATTATTTTTACGTGTTTATTAGTTCTATTATTTTAATTGTGTTGTATTTATATTATCATTACTATATCCAACTTAAGTGTTGACTAACATTACAATATACAAGAATACACCAAAATACAGAATTGGTACAAATGATTGGAGTTTAGTTAATATTTTACCATAAATTTTAAAGTTATCACCAAGTTATTTACTGTATGCAGAAAAACTCAGTGTTTTTTTATATAGTAAAGATGCTTTAAAGGAATTCCTACTATGACTCTATAGATATCAACTCTATAACCCAGTTAATGAGACAAGGGAGGACAACCTGTTGTAATTGACTTTTCAAATGCGTGTCTTATTTTCAAATTGTTTATACCATAATCACCATGACAATAGTGAGACAAGGAGGGCCATGTTCCAATAAAATGAATAATGGGGACATTACACCATATAAAATATCGGTAAAATTATTATTGTTGTCACTAATAACATTATTTAGTTTTTATTTTTGTTTTGACTATTTAACTCATGCCCCAAATGGGAGTCAATGACCAATCACATTTCAATGATTTTTCATTTACAACCAATCACAGTCATGCTTCGCCTAAAATTTGACCAAATAAAGTTTATCATAATAAAATCAAGCATCTCCTTTTTAACATTCTGAATAGGTCTTAGCATTATTTTACAGTGACTGATTCCCTAAGTTATACGGCTACCAGATTGTATATATAGTGCATGAATGTCAGCAGAAAGCGCGTGCGATAGATAATATAAACACATTTGTAACAATTGATTATACCACGAAAAAAAACAGAAATCACTGTTTGCACTTTCTTAAACGAATTATTTCCCAGGAAATGACTTTGCAGAAAAATATAAGTGACATATTTACATCATAGGACATCAGAAGTTAATTAATACCTATAATGTTGATTATAAATTTCCCCACTAGGGTGCAATCTTACAACATTGCGATCCTTTGGCAATAAATAATATTATGATCTGGTTTTAGTGATGAACGAAAGATGCAAATGAAGTGTACCAATCGTTTCTCATTTGTTTTCAAACATCGCCGTTTACATTAAATATATAAATATTTTAAAATAACTATAGTTAAATAATGATTTGTGAGTAAACGGCTTAATTTTATTCGTTAAATAGTCCTAACAAATGCCACTCTTGATTTCCAAATTCTCTAGATAAATTCACTGCTCATTTCTCGACTCGTGAATTTATCGATAATTTGGAAATTACTCGTGGCATTACTTATGATAAAAATATTTCAGATGTTTGCTGCACCTGAGTAACGTAAAACTGAATGCCTAAGGTGTGTACCATCACTGAGTAGATTTGTATAGTAGTCTACTTTATTACAAATTTTCAGTGATATTTCATAACAACAGAAATTATCTCACTGTTCATTTACATCTTGTAATTGTTCTACTCTTTCACAAGCCTACACCTGCCAAGCAATTAAAATAAAACTTGAGAGATGCCATCTTATTAGATCAAGCTCAATAATTTTTTTTAAATAAAGCCATGAACAAATTGTGAAACCTTCTCCAATCATTTGTATTCAACTTCTTATTGTAAGTTAGTAATAAGATTTGCAGCCCAAGTTTAATTATAAGCAGCAAATGCAGGTAGGCCTTCTTATTGGATTCTTTGGATCATTTTCTTAATGTATCCAGTTAATTTAATTATTACGAGTAGTTTCGGCACCCTTCCATACATCAATCAAAATTATTTTATGTGTGAGAAGAATTATTATTCTTTTAAATTCTACACTCATCTACCAATAACATGAAATTAAAAAATAATGAGCTTATTTTTTTGTAGTTGAGTTTTCATTTTTACTTACAGAAGCAGGAACACACTTTGAGGTTTGATATTAATAATTACACTTATGCTAAACCTAGTTTTCCTTACACGTACCAGTATTTATCTTCCTCCCGTGCCATGGCCAAGTGTTCAAAGGCATCTTTGCACAAACTTATGGCACATATGCTTATTCGAGTCCCCATAGGGAAAGAAACTTTCTCATGGAATTTTGGCCAGTTTGGGGCTCACTATCACGAGGAGTTTGGGTAACTACAGTAAGTAGTGACCAGGTTGGGATAACCTGCTGTAAGGGCTGGGGAATCATCATATAGTGGCTGGATGATCATTCATCAAAGTAAATGGCACATGTGGATGTGAGGCCTGCAGCTGGCTAGTTGGCTAATAGACTTCAAGAGCTGTCATGCCATGGAGATTCGTTTCTATTTATCTCTATGTAGGACATTGTTATATATATTAGACTCATTAAAATTTTTACATTTGAGGAAGAGTGCATGCCTATTTGTAATATTTAAAGTGAGATTACATGCTAACTAAATAATTATATTTTCTAGCTTTTATGTTATTTACAAAGTAAAATAGAATTTGAAGTTTTATGGTAAAGTAAAGTAAAGTGATCCCACAACAGGCCCGGAGGCACTTGGGGTAGTAGGAGGTTAAGGCTCCCACTTTTTCTAGACAATCGACACTTTGTCAGCCGGGTTGTCAGCCCTGCGTGACGGCCGTCTTTACCCCCAGAACAAGCGTCTGGTACTCATTTCCGTTAGAGGCTGAGTCGACCCCAGGGCCGTAGTGCCGCCAGAGGGTTTGGGTCAGTTTAAAAATCCTGACCCCAACGGGACTTGAACACTCGACCCTCCGGCTTGTAGCTCAGTGCCTTAACCACGACGCTACGGTGTGCCCCCGAAGTTTTATGGTACTGAAAAAAATTAGAATTTCTTCAGTGATAAGCTTTTCCTTAATTACTCGAAATTATTTTTTCATTGTTTAGGTCAGCAGTCAAATTTTCCATAAGAACTCAAAATCAAATAAAATGGAATTTTTTCTTTGTTTTGTTCCAGAAATGTAAAGTTATTTTGTTTTGTTGTAGAAATGTAACGTCATTTTGTTTTGTTGTGCAGTGCATCAGGGTGTCCAATAGCTAACAGAAATAAACTGCGGGTACTAGAGAATGGCGGTACTGTTGAACAACACAAAGCAGCTGTAGCGGCAGCAACTGCAATGAAGTTTGAAGGAGTGAATTGTCCAACACCAGGCTGTGATGGTACAGGACACATAAATGGTTCATTCCTCACACATAGATCTCTGTCTGGCTGTCCCATGGCCGGCAGTGGTCAAGCAGGATTACCCAAGAAGAACAAATATGCTCCTGATGACATGAACAACATGTATGCCAAAGCACCTCCAGGTCAGTGATGAGCTTTCTGCAATATAGCAGTCACAAATGCATCACTATTTAGTAAGAAAAGATCATAAAATAATAAATAATGAAAGAAATTTACACAAGCTGCAGTTAAAGACTGTAAAAAGATTAAATATTATTCTGGTATCTGTTTACAATCATTTCTAAAGCACATCATCCATAAGCATATGTGTCCTTCCATAACATTTTCTTTAAAAAAGCTAATATCTTAGACATTCAAGTTGTTTGACAATGGATAGGAATGATAGAAAGGAAATGGTCAACCTCCTAGAATATAAAAAAAGTTAACTTTCCCAAAATGTGTGATACCCTGATAATTTTTTGCAACACAATAAACTAAAAGTAAATTTTCCCAGTATAGGCCATAAGGCTTGAGGTAGTAGGAGAAGACGTTCATGTTTGTACAATCACAACCACCTTTATTCCTACAACTTGCATCTGGTACTCATTTCTGTTAAAGGGTGAGCCAACCATTGTGCAGTCAGAAGGTTTAGATCAGATTTGAACATTTTGATTGAACCCACAATCATCCAGAGTGTTATATATTGCTTTAATCAACTAGAAATAGTGAACACACCAAGGAGAAAAAAGTCAGTACAGAATAATGGAAGTGTGAAATATGAATGAAATCACATTCTTTACTCAAAATTAAGGAGATTCAGAATGTCCCCTATATGCTTGTAAAGTACATGTTTTCTCATGATTTACTGACTGGATTCCTTAAAATTTTCCAGGGATATTTAACAAATTCTTGTACATAATTTAACATTGGGATTTCTATAAGAAATAATTTTTGTTAGATTTATATAAAATTATATTGAAGTTTGCAGGAAAATGCATGTTGTTAGGAAAACATCATAATTATTTAATGAATAGTAGTAATATCACTCCTATGGGAAGCATACAGCCTTATTGAAGACACAAGTATATTCTATTATTTTCCCAACTTAATATTAGTCCAGCATGCTCTCATTTTGGGGTTTTTAATTTGCAGATTTAAGAAGTTCAAGTTATAAGTAGAGACCGGATGTTAGGGAAAATACCTATAGTTATTTATTATAAATATTGTAAAAGTGACTTCATATAAGTTCATACGTACGACCTTAGAGTTGTTTTCCATGAAGTTCATTTTGCCTATAAATGCCTACTTGCCATTTTTTCTTGAAACTAACTTAGTATTTCAATGAAATCAATTGAAATGGACACACTTCATGACACATATCATTGCATAGAAATTTTCAAGTGTTATTTTTATAAATTCTCTCTTAGAATATTTTAGGATAAGAGTGGCAATAAGACATTTTCCTCCCCAATGCACTCCCGTTAGGCGAAATAAGTACCGCCTATTTTATTTTAACATAAGGCTGTAAAAATGTACGTTGTAGTCCATTTTTGTAAGAGCTATTTTGAATTTTTAGTGCCTATATTAATCATTTTAGTGCCTTTTTGCCTGCTATTTTGAATTTTTTAAGTGCCTACCGGACTCTAGTTATCAGTTCTTGATGTGGAGTTGAATATTTCCTCCCAAACTCTTAAATTATGTTTTCCCACCAATACTCAGATCTGTGATTGCAGTGGAATCCACTGGGCAATGGGGTCGCCACATCTTTACACCAATTTAATGAATATGTGAACAAAATTATTTGTTTAATTATGGTAAAAGTTCTGGGAGAATAACATTAACTATGATTTGAGGGAAGTAGATTATACAGGGGATGATTGGAAAACATTAGCTCAGGATAGGGACGTATGGAGAGCTTATGTCCGCGTGGCCATGAATCTACGGGTTCGATAGTGCCAGTGAGTTAGTTAGTTATAGTAAAAGGTTCCATGAATAATAATTTGAAAAGTCTTATCTTCCTGTTATGAACGGGTCCTAAGAAAATTTTCACTTTATAAGTGACATTTTTAGTATTACCAACATAGGACATTCTAGATCCCCTTAAATGAATGAAGTAAGATAAAGTAATCCTTCTACTTGTGTCTGGCATAATGCTAGGTGGAGGGATGAGATGAGATGTAGTATATAAGGATGCCGACTGACCAGGTCTGATTGGCACCATCACAGGGGCAGACGAAAGAAAATAGATGACTTTTTTTTTGTTCAATGCCACCTGTTTGTCATTCGACATTTCAGGTATTCTCTCCTGGCTTTGGCGTATTGTAACCCACTTCTTAGGTTGGGGCGCCTGGAAGGCGGGGTTACGCTGCCCCAATGATTTGATGGGTGATGACAATGGGTAATGATGCGCCAGGAGAGGTGATATCAGTTTGGAGAAATGGGGAATGAAACTTTTTGGTAGAGGAAAATGGGAGAAACTTCAAAAAAGTCTGCCCTGTCTCGAATTCATCCACCACAAACCCCACCACATGGAATTACTGAGACATGGACTTAAGATGCAAAGTTGGAGAATGAGCGACTGACCACTTTCATCATGAGCTATCATAAATGAATAAAAATATGCCATAATCTTTTTTTTAGTAAAACTTAATCATAATATGAATTTAAGTCCGTCGCCGTGACGTAGTCGGTAGAGTCCCTATCTTCCACTCCGGCGACCCGGGTTTGATTCCCGGCGGGGGTAGGGGATTTTAAATCCCACCTTGGGTCTGGGTGTGTGTCCTGTCCCACCACTCAACTGAGTGCACATTTCCTAATAATATGAATTTAACCATCAACTGTACTTCATAACATTAATAAATAGAGAGATAGTCATCTTGACAGTATTATCAAATGAGTCTGCCATGCTGGCTCAGGTGATAACATGACTAGCGCGCCTGGATTCAATACCCGGCAGGGTTGAAAATTTTAATTGTTAAACTAATTTAACTGAAAATTTTCAATTTTGGGGCCAAGGGAGGTGGTGGTGTACAATTTTTAATCGCTAGATTGTGCACCAAATTCCTGCACTAAATTTCGAATTTCTTCACAGTACATATGTAGCATGTGGTATTGTTGATAGCGATTCATCTATCAGATGGGGAAGTTAAGCCTGGCGGCCCCCTTGATGCATTTCGATAGGAGTACGCTGAGTGCCGGCACCAGGTTTCACCTTCTCTCTTCCATTCATCATGCCTCATACAATACACTTTACACTACACAAGCATATACAGGGTGTAACAGGATCTCACCGACAAAATGATAGGGTGATAGGCCATGCAGAGAGGATCATTTTTTTGTGAAGGAACATATAGTCACAAACATGTCATTTATGAGTTATGCGCAGATGAAGGTGTTCACCCGTAAGGGTCGGAATTGAATACAAACAATTGTACACGTATAATTTTATTCAAAAAGACATTTTTTTACAATAAGTGTTCAAACCTCGACCCTGTGCCTCATGTTTTGATATCGTCGCAGCAACTATCGGCCAGCACGGCCGAGCATGGCAGGATTCTTTGTGACGTCAAAACACTTATTGTTTGTTAAAAAAACATAGATGTATGAGGTAAGAATAATTCACGATTCTTATTAAGAAAACCTCATAATGTAAAAATTTCCAAATTTATTATATTAAAGAAATAGTATTGCCGGATGTACAATGTAACAATATTTTCTTATTTTAGAGATTGTTGTAATATAGCCTACATTAGATTCCATTCCATAGTGTTCTGCCCGAGGGTAGGTCCTTCACTGCAATTATAGCATTGTCATGCTATGCTTTGAAGTTTTACTAGGGAATTATAGATGTAGTAGCTTCCCGTTGCTTTCCACATCGGTGAAGGATGATGGTGATAAAGATAAAGATGATAACGATGGCCGGATGATTTTCAGGGACCGTTGGCCCCTAAGCTTCCTGACATTTGTCTTACAGGTGAGGAAAAACCCCGAAAAAACCTCACCCAGGAGCCTGTCCCAACCGGGAATCGAACCCGGGGCCGCTGCGTGACAAGGCATCACGCTACCTCGAGACCACAGCGGTGGACTTTTGATAGGTCTATATAATTAAATGTATTTATTATATAATTAAATTCTACTTAAGGACATGAATTATGCTTTAGAGTCCTCAAACTTTTTTTTCTTTCTATAATGATATAACCTATGTAGAAATTTCAACTCATTTTTAGGTCCTTGTCCGAAATGTTTCCAGCTTCTTAACTTGCTTGTTGATGGGTTTCACCTTTTTAGTTGTTCAAATTTGCAAATCTACTTGCTAGGAAAATTATCTGTTAGGATTAATCATTGTTGCCAGGTTGAGGAATAATCCCAATGACATAGGATTAAGGATTTCTTTTGTAGAATGTAGGATTATGTTTCTTTTCTTATTTCAAACTGTGTTCTTTCATTGAAATTTAATTAACGGTAAATAGTGTTATTTTATTTTCTATGGTTTCATTAATAATGTCCTTAGTTAGATATTTCTGTATTATTTGTTTACCAGAAATATAATTTTTCTCCATTGTCTGATATTCTCAGCCATTAAGTTTGACATTAGGTGCATTGTCCAAAAAGTGCATTTAACTCCTTTGATTTATAGCTAGCTTAATTATAATGCATATAAATGCAATGTATATCCATCCATAGTAATTCTGCCCGAGGGCAGGTCTTTCACTGCAATCATAGCATTTTCATGCTATGCTTTGCAGCTTTACTAGGGAATTATAGGTGAGGTAGCTTCTCGCTGCTTTCCACACCGGTGAAATGATGATAATGATAAGATGATGATGATGGCCGGATGATTTTCGGGGACTCTTGGGCCCTAGCTTCCTCAATTGTCTTACAGGTGAGGAAAAACCTCGAAAAAACCTCACCTAGGAGCCTGTCCCGACCGGGAATCGAACCCGGGCCCGCTGCGTGACAAGGCAGCACGCTACCTCGAGGCCACAGCCGTGGATCAATGTATTATAAACCTAAGCCACATTTTCAATCCACAAACCGCCACTGGTTACATATTTTATCAGTATTTATTTTGGTTTTGTTATTTGTAATATTAAACCTTTAAAGATTTACATCATTTTTCTTCTGACATCCCAATGCAACTTTATACTTTATGTTATTATTATTTTTTTATTTTCTATCGTACGGTACATAAAGAATTTTATTTTTTTACTGTTAATGCTATGTTTTGATTTTGATTGTATAAGTATTACCTCTATTGGAAGATAGACAAATGAACTAAATATTTTACTAATCATTTTCCTCTTGAATGACAATTAATTTGTCAATTATAATTGAAAATATTAATGATAGCTTAGTGCATGCATGTGTTAAGTACATTTTTCGGTTGGGTTAAGTTCAAAATCAGAATTCTTTGAGGTGTATCTTCATTGTGCACAAATGTGGTAACTGAATACTAATAGTTTCCTGCAGTTCTATTGTGGCAATATGTTGAATTTACCATTGTGTGATATTGGGTACTGAGAATTAAAATTCATATTTCTCAGAACTAAGAAATCAATACTTACAACATGTGTGCACTAAGCCATAATATATATTAATGCATTTATTTATTTATTTATTTATAATCCACCGCTGTGGTCTCGCGGTAGCGTGCTGCTTGTCATGCAGCGGGCCCGGGGTCAATCCCCGGTCGGGACAGCTTTTCTGGGTGAGGTTTTTATCGGGGTTTTTCCTCAAGACAAATGTCAGGAAAACTTTAAGGCCCAAACGGTCCCCAAAATCACAATCATCATCACTCATATTCATCTTAGATTAAGCTTAGGATTAGGGACTCTCCTGGCTCTCCACTATCATCATCAGCACCCCATCATATCATCGGGGCAACGTAACCCCGCCTTCCAGGCGCCCCAACCTCAGAAGTGGATTACAAGTACGCCATGCCAGGAGAGAACACCAGGAATGTCGAAAGATAATCTGGAGCATTTGTAAAATATAAATATTTATTTATTTATTTGTTTATTTACGGTATTTTTTATTAACTATTAACAATAATATTCTGACAGGAAAGTAGTATCAGATTTAAATTTTATTTACATTTCTTCTTTAATTAAAAAACCTTTTTGGATATCAGATGTTAGTAAGGACATTCTTATTAATAAACTGATTTTTAATCAATAATTTGAGTTAAATATTACGACTCACCTCATAAATTGTAGATTTTTTGAAGACTAGTTCGTATCACACTGATATCAATTTAGATTGTAGATCAGTGTACAATTTATGAAGTGAGTTGTAACATGTAACTTAAATTATTAAGTAATAAACCTTATAGTGTCACTTCCTTTATAAATTAATGTATGTTTTTAAGTCTTTATTCCAATCACCATATCACAAATTTAACACTTTATCTAGTGGATAATGTTTTGCTAATTAGAAGAATATTGAAATGTATATTTTCTAGCTACAGCCTTACTACATTATCATGAACTTCCTATAAAATTTACCGTTAATTATGGACATTTCAAATTCAATAATGATAATTTCTGATTCTTTTAATATTTTCTATAAAAATATCTTACTCTTATTGATACAAATAGTGATGCTGAGAGACTGATGTCATATAGTTAGTATAAATAAGTTCTCTACTTGCTATACATTATTATGTTTACCGTACTGTGAAAACTCTGAAGGAAGGGATGTGATAAAAACTTCTTTGATATATCAGGAATAGTTTGGAGCACCTTTTTTTTGTGTACATTTCTTATCATATAAAAATATGAACTTCTGGCAACTCAAATTTACAATTTTTATGTACCAGTTTTGAAAATTCATTTCGTTTAGATGGCAGGGAAAATCACACAATAGAAATTAAAATACAGCCCAATTATCAGATTTAATTTTCTTCACCTTTCCATGTCCAATTTTGAGGACAGATTTGATATGGACTTGAATTTGAAAAAAAATATATATTCAAAATATATAACTTTTCCTAAATCATGTTATGTTTTAAAATGTATTCAATGTTGCTTAATGTAAATTTACATTGTAAACATGTATCATAAGTATGTGAACAGTTGTTACAGTGAATATATTTAATTAGTAAAAGAGGAAAATTAAATAAGTTAATAGAGAAAGACAAGCATTAGAAATAAAAATATAACTTCCTTTCAAGTCACAGTTGATATTCTGCTGGCTTAGTTTTTTAACATTTTTTTTCTTCTTCTTCCTTCCAAGTATTAGGCCAAGGTCTGTTACGATCCTATAGAAAATTTTCCCTCCAGCGTTTCATAGGACGACCCAGAGATCTTCGTCCTCTTGGTATATAATTATAAACAGTTTGGGGGCCTGATTTGAACTCATTCTTTCAAGATGGTGTTTCCAATTTAGTTGGTACTGTTTAATATATTCCAAAATTGGCGTAGTGTTCAATTCTTTTAAGATATCGGTGTTCCTTTTCCTATCCCATCTGGTGTAACCCGCTGTTCTGCACATGAATTTCATTTCACAAGCCGTTATTCTGCTTTCATGTTGTATTTTTAGTGTCCATGCTTCTCTACCATAGGTCAACACTGATCTAGCCAAAGTGTTATATAAACGTAATCTGGTGTTTTTTTTTTTGTGCAAGGGATGGTTTCATAACTTGATTAATAATTCCCAAACTTTTATTATAACTAGTAATTTCTTCAGGGATATCCTTTTCATCCCAGATAGAGAGATAATATCCAAGATATTTAAATTGATTAGATCTCTCTATAATTTTATTCTGGAGACAGATTTTACTTTGTATGGGGTCCTTCCCATGAAATGCCATAATTTTAGTTTTGTTTATTGATATTTCCATATTAAATTTGACACCTATTTCTTGTAAATTTAAATTGATCATTGAAAATCATTTTCGGAAAGTGCCAGAGGAACTAAATCGTCTGCAAAAAGAATAGCATCGAGTTTGAGGTTCCTGTTGACGAGTATATATCCTTGTTGAGGTCGTCACCTAGGGGATATGTGGATGGCGACCACAATGTGCCCAAGCTGAGCAAAACATTTCTTCCACTTACTTGTGTTTTGCACTCTTTTAACTTTACTATCTAACCTCTCTTGGTTAACTCTAGTTTTTTCGACCCCGACGCTATTAGGGCATCCGAGGGCTAGGGAGTCTTTCCTTTCTTCCATTTCTTCTATCCTTTATGTTCTTTATTTTCTTTTCTTCTCCAGAAAAGCCTGATCAGAGACTATAAGATGGCAGCCCCATCACTGGTCTTGCCTTCCTTTTGCCAGCAACCAATCGAAGGGACTATTATTATGCTTTCAAGTCTTATACAATTTTTTTTTATTTTCACAAAATGTATCATATGTGAAAAATCTATAAAATGTATTGGCACACATATAGATAATCAGAAGTTTATTGTGATCTTAATATAACTTCAACTCCTGTTCCTCTGAATTCTATTTCTGTGAATCATTTCAGAACTATGGAAATTTTGTTGTATAACATAACTTTTAGAACTAACTCTATGGCTTATGAAACCTGTAGGTTCAGTGCCACATTCACAAACAGAAATATTGATAAAATTCCATTCCACCCATACTTTCCTATTAAAAATACCTTCGGATTTATTATTTTAATTATAGTTTTAACAATATTGACACTAAAGGCTCTCCATTGGTTCCTAATCTCAACTAAATCAACCCAATTTATATCTCCAATATCCAGTTCCCCAAGATCCATGCAAATATTATCCTCCCAACTGTGGTCTTTCCCCATGGGTTTCCCATTTAAAATTTTAAAAGCATTTCTACAGTCATCCATTTGAGTTACATGACTTACTCATCTCAACCTCCTGGACTTAATAATACTGAAAATATTAGGACACCAGTGTAGGCCCTACATTATTGAGTTTCTAATTGTGAATCTTCCTCCATTCCCCATTCTCATTCATCTCAAGATTCTATTTTTGAATACTTGTTTCCTTCCCTTAAGTTAAAAATACTGTGTTTCACACTCATATAATACCACGGACAAGATTATTTTTGCGTAGATTTTAATCTTTAGATTCTTAGACAAAAACTGACAAGACACAAAATTGAACACACATTATGCGTTAAGTCGGGATTTACTGTAATTTCTTCATTTACATAATTTTGATCTTAGGAAATAGCATACCTACTTACTCACTGGCATTATCGAACCCATAGGTCCATGCCCACACGGACATAAGCTCTCCATACACCCCTATCCTGAGCTAATGCTTTCCGATCATTCCCTGTATAATCTACTTCCCTCATATCGTAGTTAATGTTATTCTCCCACCTCATTCTTGGTCTACCAACTGGGTGTTTTCTCTCTGGTTTTCCTACCAGAAGCCTCCATGCAAGTCTTTCATTCCCCATACATGACACGTGTCCTGCCCATCGCAGGTACGCGACTTAACTGTTCTTATTATATCTGGCTTCCTATAAAGACCATGTAGTTCATTGTTATCTAGTCTTCTCCTTTCACCTGTCTGTTCATCTCTCTTTGGTCCAAAAATTGCCCTAAGTACTTTATTCTCAAATACTCGTAATCTCCTTTCTTCCCTTAAGTAAGAATCCATGTTTCGCATCCATATAATATAACTGGAAGAATAATAATTTTATATATTTTCAGTTTAACGTTTTTTGAAAGGAGTTGGGACATCAAAAGTCTCTGTAAAGCATAATAGTTGAGCCATTGACATGGGTTCCCTGAAGTAGTCCCACCCGGAGAACCAAATGGGAGACGGAAAATTTTACCCTAGTGGAACCTGTGTCCGCATTTTTTGACAGTTGTATTTTTACGGTGAAAGATCGTCAATCTTTTGACCATGGTACTTTTTTCGTCTGGCTTATCACCTTTGACCATCATAAAAGTGGTAATTCCATTTCATTAACTCTCAACTTATAGGTTGCTTTTATGTGACTCATGCCACCCCGGTCTTACAGTGACACA
Organism: Diploptera punctata; assembly: GCA_030220185.1. NCBI lineage: Eukaryota > Metazoa > Arthropoda > Insecta > Blattodea > Blaberidae > Diploptera > Diploptera punctata. The sequence continues at coordinate 134,599 of JASPKZ010006811.1, read as the reverse complement.
ATATGTTGGGAGAGAGATTTTAACTGGATATGGAGAGCCTCTCCGAATAAGGGATCAGCTCAATGTCAAGGTCTCCTCTGAGACAACACAACATTAAGACAAAACACACCATTCACACATACACATTCTTCCTAAACATCAAACTGGCACCAAAAAAGATTTCAACTGGAATATGAGAAAATAAATGAAGACAAAACAATCAAAAATGTTTTAGATAAAATGTAAGGATTATGAATAAAACATAAGAAAAACAAAAAGAATCCTGAACGTCAGAATGAAGGGGAACCTTAGAATTATAAAAAAAATGAAAAAATATCAAAATGTCCAGTAGTTGCTCACACTTGGTCAGAAAAGCAAAAAAAAAAATTAAATAATAGTAAAATTTATGAAATAGTTAGATAAATCTAGTGAAAAAAAACTACATCCAAAAGATTATTTATTTATTTATTTATTTATAAACAGGTTTAAAATTTAAAAAAAAAACATCTTGTGTCCAAAGCATTTTAAATGTTTATCTGCTTTTTCCATCCTTCTCTATCTTCCCATTCCAGTTCTTCCAGACCTATCTCCCTCATACCTCTTCTGATATAATTCATCCATTTAAATCTAGGTCGACCTATCTTTCATTTCTCAGGTGGAATCCAATCCAAAGCTTTTTTGGGTAATTTTATCTGTGGCATTCTACGTATATGGCCTTACCATTCTAGTTGTCTGTATCTCACAAAATCTAATATTTAATTTTAGACTTTCATTTGTTGTCTGATGATTGTATTTCTGATTTTTTCCAATTTATAATGTCTAGTTGAGCGTATAAAACAATCCATTTCGGTAGACATATGTTTGAAATTCAAATTTTTATTCAAGTGCCAAGTTTCTGCACCATATGTTAGCATGCTTCTAATTATGGATTTATAAATTTCTAATTTTGTATCTATTCGTATGATTTTATCTCACAAAACTCCATTTAACATTGTTATTACCGATCTGTCTATTTGAAATCTAGATGTCATTTTCTTGGGTAAGCTTTGAGTTAATTTTGATCGTCATTCTTCACATCCTTTGATATATCCCATTCCCTCTTCCAAAACTAAATCTTTCTTTTCATCACCACAAGATAAATAAAATTATTTATTTAAATTTACTTTTAAACCCCATTTAATATACTCTCCTATGAGTTTTCGACTCATATATTCCAGATCCAAAAATATAAAAACAAAATAATTAATTTTGAAATTCATGGAAGAAAATATTTGAATTGGAAGTTCATTGGTTCACCAACAGAGGGAGAGAAGCAAAGGAATATAAACTGTCAAATCAACAATCAAATTCCAATTGAAAATTAGGAAAATATACTTGAAAGATTCCTGGTTACAAAAGTACATGGTGAGGTGTAAAATCTGATTCAATTACTGATTAATAAAATCTCATAATATTACTTCCTAATAAATTTCTAATATATTTTTATATTAAAACATCTTCTTCTTATTCTTCTTCTTATTCTTCTTCTTCCTATCATGTGATAGACCTAGTGGTCTGTTATGGTCTCAATCCAACATTTGAAGGGTCTGCCCAAAGATCTCTTGCCTGAGGGTAATTTAAGATTTGACGTGGCATTCTTGTTCTGCTCATTCTTCTAACATGAGATTTTCAGTTGTTTCTGTTTTTTGTACATATTCCATGACTGATTCTGTTTGTAATTCTTTGAGAATCTTAGAATTCCTTTAATGTAAAAAGATAGTGAAGTGCATTCTATATAACCTCTCCTATCTAAATCCCAACTTCGCCTGCTCGCGGTGCAACCTGTCTAAAACAAACGGGGCTCTGGAGACCGAGTCACGGCGGTATAACCGTTCCATCAAGATACAGAGTAAATGCTGTATGGTAATTGCGCCTGTCCAGAGGCCTAAGGTGTAACCCCACCATTTGACTTGCTCACTTCAGGCCAGTAAGCTGTTGTGAGGATTTACTTTAGTAAAAAGTCTCAAAGAAGATTTAAAAGGACTGCTCTAAATGATGATGACCCAAGCTTGTTTAAAGGAGACAAATTGAAAAAAGAGAAATATAATGAATTTTGCCACTTGGAACGTCCGCAGTATTACACATAAAGACGATCAATTAGATGAAAACTTAAATCAGAAAAACATTCATATAGCAATAATATTATAAACTAAGAGAAAATTAAAGGGTTCAAAAGAAACCAACAATTACATTCAAATCTATAGTGGAGTTGATAGAAATATCAGAACAAAAGCAGGTATAATGATTATTAAAACATTTATGACATTTTTATCTTCGAAATAATAATAGGTCTACCAAGCAAAATTATAACATTTCAGTAATTACATATTGTTAATTTTAATGTGCCCTCAGACACATACAGACAATGGAACAAAAAAGAGTAAGCCAATACAATTTTCTAACCAACTTACTAATTCACAGGTACTATTGAACCTCCAGAGGTTGTTGGTCACACAAGCATAAGTTCCTCACAAATGTATATCCTGATGGTTTATTTTAGGAAGTAACATTTTGAGGTTATTTTAATCAAGTTTTTGTGAGAATGGGAACATCTTACCTCAAATTAATGTTGGTTCAGTTTGAACATGTTTCGATATAATCTTCTATATCATCGTCAGCTTGCCCAGACTGTTGAGTTTAATGTTGTGGACCCTGGATGTTGATATCAGCTCCTTCCTCCGGCTGGCCGAAGAACCTCCTGAACTTTACTTTCTAATCATTCTAGTATAATTCACTAGTCTCAAAAGATGGTTAACCCATTTTCTTCAGAAGACAAGGTACACTTGTCGGCTGTGGTCTTCATCTCAGAAGAAGAGGTACACTTGCTTAATTCTGCCTGTTATATATTTTGCAATATTTTGTACATCCCTTGGCAGAGTAATATTTTGTTAACATTTATGAATAATAGAGGAATGTGTTTTGGCCTTCATCCTTATTGTGATCTCAAATACTGTTATCTGTTGTTCATTTAAATGCCTAAATTTAGGCAGCACAAGGAATTCAATATAGAAACTCATATCGCCTTTGTTGACTTCTTAAAGGCTTTTGACAAAGTAGGCAGAAATATATTATTACAAATTTTAGCTGATGATAAAGTTCCACAACAATGTATTACTAATATCTTCAATATCTATAAAGATAATTAAATCTCTGTTAAACAAGGTGGCAAACTATCTTCTTCGAAAAAGATCAACACTGGAGTAAGACAGGGATGTGGACTTTCACCAGTGCTTTTCATTATATACATGAATAAAATAATAAACGAATGGAGGAAAACACAACGGGGATATATACCCATCAATAGGAACCTCAAATTTGATGCTATTCTTTTTGCAGACGATTCAGCTCCTCAGGCACTTTCCGAAAATGATTTGCAACGATCAATTTATAATTTAAAATAAATAGCTGCCAAATTTAATATGGAAATATCAATTAAAAAACTAAAATTGTGCCATTTCATGGGAAGGACTCCATCCAAAGTAAAATCTGTCTCCAGAATAAAATTTTAGAGTGATCTAATCAATTTAAATATCTTGGATATTATCTTTCTATCTGGGATGAAAAGGATATCCCAGAAAAAATCACTAGTTATAATAAAAGTTTGGGAATTATTAATCAAGTTATGAAACCATCCCTTGTACAAAAAGAACACCAGATTACGTTTATATAACACTTTGGCTAGACCAGTGTCGACCTATGGTAGTGAAGCATGGACAATAAAAAAACAACATGAAAGCAGAATAACGGCTTGTGAAATGAGATTCATGTGCAGAACAGCGGGTTACACCAGATGGGATAGGAAAAGGAACACCGATATCTTAAAAAGAATTGAAGACTACGCCAATTTTGGAATATATTAAACAGTACCAACTAAATTGGAAACACCATCTTGAAAGAATGCATTCAAATCGGTTCCCCAAAGCTGTTTATAATTATATACCAAGAAGACGAAGATCTCTGGGCCGTCCTATGAAACGCTGGAGGGAAAAGTTTCTATAGGATCATAACAGGCCTTGGCCTAATACTTGGAAAGAAGAAGAAGAAGAAATTTAGGCAGTAAAATTTACTGTGACTTAAATCCGGTTTCTGGGGAAATGCATTGAGCATTTAAACCTGAAGCAAACGGGTTAATGTTATTCTCCCACATTATCTCCCACATTACTTTTTGCCCACCTCACCTACCAGGTATTTTCCTTCTGGATTTCATATAATAAGTTCCCTTGACACTCTTTCATTCCTCATTCATCTCAAATGTGCTCATTAGCTGTTTGCATTATATGTGGTTTCCTATAAAGTTATCTAGTTTCCTTTATTCGCATGTCTTTGTTTCTTTGATCCAAAAAAAAAGTCCTAACCATTTATTTTCAAATCTTTTCTCCTCTCTAAATGCAATAGATCATATTTCACATTCATACAATCTAATTGGAAGAATCGCTATTTATATATTATATAATATTAAAATTTAAAAAGCCAAATGATTTACAAATGTACAGAACTATCCCCAGAATTATACAAACTTTCTTAATAAGAGCAAGGACAGGCCACATAGTCACCCAGAAATACCTATTTCATTTTAATATCATTGATTCTAGTACCTGCTGTTGGTGTAACAGTCATGAAGAAAATCTTGAACACATCCTCATAAATTGCTCTTTTCCAAACCTTCAAAGAACTAAACTCAAATCTTTAATACCTGGAACTTTGGAAAAAGCACTACAATATATCTTGACTACTCCTCATCCTTGGACTCTAGCAGCTGTAATATACTTCAAACATCGGGCACTATATCAATTTTTTGTAAAATTAAGAACAATGTAGTGAAACTTTGTGTTGTCAGCAAGTAGCTGGATACATTAAGAAGATATGTTATATATTTTAACTTTTTTTAGAGAATTTGGGGTGATGCGTGCTTCTAAATGTATAATAGAATGCATTTCCAGAGTGATCCTATTTATAATTATTGTTTTGCACCTCATTCCTGTTCATTACCATTCCTAGTTATGCAGTAATATTATTTTTACACAAATAATTAATTATTTTTCTATTTTAGATTTCCTAAAATTTCTAAATTTGAGATGAGTTAGTTAACTTAGCACTCAGAACCTTTCGAGCAGTTAAAAATGCTCTTACTAATTAGAATGAATGTGCTGTTTTAAAATGATAGTGACTAAATTGTTATTTATGCATACATTAATTTAAACTATCGGCCGCGGTGGACTAGTGGTTATGCTCCTTGCCTCTGGTCCCGAGGGTCGCGGGTTCAAACCCGGCCGGGGTCGATGGATTTTTTTAGGACGGAAAAATCCAAGGAGCAAGTCCTCCGGGAGGGACTTTAAGCCGTGGGTCCCGAGTCTGAAGATTTTCAGGCTCGTAAAAAATCCTTAAACCTGAATGAAAAGGCCTTTAAGCAAAATTTACCGAATTTTCCCGTCCTAGTACTTCCTTGGTTTCCTAGATGTCAGTATGAGGCGGAACGCTGACCACGGACCACTCAAAATGGCATTTATACGAAAACAAGGGTAACTAAATTAATATGGTTCAAATTCTTCCCTGTAGGAGGAGAGCGCCTAAATCTCTGTAAAGGGAAAACATGGGCTTACAAAAAAAAATAATTTAAACTTCAAATATCAATATTTATGATATTATGTTATCTTGTGAATACAGTGTTTCCTTTATAAAAAATAATCAGCCTTTCTTCATAAAAATCTCTGTTAACTGGTACATTTTTATATATTATAACTTAATTATTGTAAATTCACTTTCTGATATTAACATTTCAGTAAGAAAAAGGTGCTCCAATTTCAATATACAACTAGGCACACAGAAGTTTTCTGCAAAATGATGTAGAACTTAAATAAATATTATTACGTGAAGCACTATAGTTTTCCTGGAACAGTGTACAATGCACATTGATAAAAACTTTATTGAATTCATACTTTTCACTTATTTTGTAGATTAAATTACGATTTAACTTACTGTAAACTGTCCACTATTAGGTTATGTATAATATAAATTACAGTTGTCAATTTATATTTATTTGTAAAAAAGCTGTAAATAGTAAAATAGGATTCCAGTAATGGGATAAAAATATTATAATGCAACATTTTCAGTATTCTGATTTCATCTTCTTCTTCATCCAACCAGGTTTTAGCCTATAGGCCTGTTACGATCTCACTAATGAATTTTGTATCCAGCTAAGATAAATTAAAATGTTTCATACCTCTCCTCATAATTGATCTCCTAAGTAGATCTCTATTTCGGGTTCATGGCGAACCCATCTTCAGTACTATTTTTCTGACTGATGTTATGTCGATCGGAAGAACCACTTCTTCCCTCTATTGGTGGACCGACGAACCTCTGGATCAGGCCAGAATTCGCGGGAATTTCGAAGTTCCTAATCGCGTGAATTTCGAAGTTCATAAGTTATGAACTTCGAAATTCCTGCGAATTATGACCTGATCCAGAGGTTCATCGGTCCACCAATAGAGGGGAGAAGAAGTGGTTCTTCCGATCGACATAACATCAGTCACAAAAATAGTACTGAAGATAGGTTCACCATGAACCCGAAATTGTTATCTACTTAGAAGATCAATTATGAGGAGAGGTATGAAACATTTAAACCTCGTAGTTATTTATTCCTATAAAAGTTGGAGATTTGTACCCAGCGTTTCCTTGGACGGCCAAGAGATCTCTTCCCTGTTGGACAATAACAAAGCATGGCCTTGGGATTATTATTAATATTATTACTAAACTGATTAAGACTTTCACGGTTAACTTTATGTATTTTAAAAGACCTTTTCAGGATTCTTCGCCATGTCTTGCAGTGTTGTCTTCTCAATGTTTCATCACCTACTGTGGGTGACACCTTCAGGAGATACTGCTTGTTTAAACTCTGTAACTATGCTGCAGTTAAATCACACAAGTCAACATTTACCTTAGTTAGCAATTTATTATTAGAATTTAAACAAGCAATATCTCCTGAAGATGTCACCCACTGTGGGCGATGAAATGTCAAGAATAATCCCGAAAAAGTATTTTTAAAATATTACAATCAATTTTGTTTTCTGTTTTAAAATTACCTGTTAACTTCACTATTTCAATACATAAATAAATAAAAACGTGTTCTGAATATACAGAGTGAAAATGATTTAAACCGACAAACTCTGGGAGGTTGTAGGGGACACCAAAACAAATATTTTTCCCTAATGCCATTTTTCCTATGAGGATTATTTAAACCGGTAGAGGGTGTATTACGCTCTTAAGTTGTCATGACTGCAACTGCTGTTGATGGTAGGAATTGTTTTGTCCACCAGTGTAGTAGTGAATTGTATCTGTTTACTAATGGAGCGATACACCTGGAGTGAGTACACTGATATGTGGTGGGTGGTGTTGTTGGGGACTGTTTAATTGGAACATATCTTCTACCTAGGCCAGTAAATGTCAGGCACCATTACAATTTTCTCGCCAGAGCATTGCTAGAATTTCTGGAAGACGTCCCGCTCTCTACAAGACAACGCATATGGTTCCAACATGACGGGACGCCGGCACATTTCAGTCGTCATGTGCGTCGATTCTTGAACCAACTGTTTTCAGAAAAGTTGATTGGCAGAGGTGGTCCTGTACCATGGCCTGCTCGATCCCCAGATATGACCCCTTTGGATTTTTTTGTGTGGGGAGAGATGCGCAACCTTGTTTACACAACTCCTGTTGCATCAGAAAAGGATCTGGTTGCCCGGATAGTAGTAGCAGCAGGAGCAATTAACGATACTCCTGGAGTTTTTGTCCGTGTTAGACAGAACATGATCCGCCGGTGTAATCTTAGTTAACATGTCAATGGAGGCATTTTTTAACCTCTACTGCAATTTAAGTAATTGCGTTGTGTTAATGTGTTGTCTCTTGGTAATAAAAAATGCAAGTGTTTGTTGGTTTAATTAATTTGCCGCCAGAGAAATCTTCCTCTACCGGTTTAAATAATCCTCATAGGAAAAAATTACATTAAGGAAAAATATTTGTTTTGGTGTCCCCTACAACCTCCCAGACTTTGTCGGTTTAAATAATTTTCACCCTGTATGAGGAAAAGGTTATTAGGTGTACTTATATGTGTCATATGTCTGATGCAATTGTGAAAAGTAAAAATTAACAAAATATTGAAAGGAAAGGATTTGTTGAAAAATATAAATTCTCTGAGAACAGTTTGCTGAGGCATTTAAAATAAATAGAAAATGAAAGAACTACATACATTCTTATGTTTAAAAAAAAGAAGACCAATTAAGAGATGACTGCAGGACATGTAAACAGAGTTTCATGAAAATGGAAATTATAGAATGGAAAAATCTTTCACAACAAGAGCTGACAGGAAGAATAGTCTGAAAGAGATCAAAGTTCATTAAGAGCTTAAAAAATGTTGAGGATGGTTTGGGAAAAAAGGATACTTAATTTTTTTTTAATTCTAAAATTATCATAAGTAATGCCACGAGTGATTTCCAATTTATCTAGAGGATTTGGAAATCAAGAGTGGCATTTGTTAGGACTATGTAATGAATAAAATTAAGCTGTTTACACAAAAATCATTATTTAAATATAGTTATTTTTAAAATATTTATATATTTCTTGTAAACAGCGATGTTTGAAAACAAATTAGAAATGTTTGGTTATGCTTCTTTTGTTCATCCACAGCAATTTGATCATATTATTTATTGCCAAATAGGATCGCAATGTTGTAAGAATGCACCCCAGCGGAGGAAAAATGTAACACATCAAACTGTATATTATAACGATCATTATAGGTTATTAATTACTTTTTTAGGAAACAACTCCATAAAATCATTATCTAAAAACACAATTATCGACACACAATTATCAAATGTGTAGTTGAAAGAATCTGTTCATTATTTGCTATGTTCAAAGTATTTGTTCGAGAGACAAGTCACTGTAAAATAATGCTCTGACCTGTTCAGAATATTAAAAAGGAGGAGCTTTCTTTAACATGATAAACAGAAGTAGATAAATATCGAGGTGAAACATGACTGTGATTGGTTGTAAAACAAAATTCATTGAAACGTGATTGGTCATTGACTACCATTTGGGGCATGAGTAGTTTAAAATTAAATTGTACCTGTTGGTAGGTGCCGTCGTCCTCAACTTTGTTAAAATATTGTGTATAAAATTAACTGGAGCGCTTTCGGAAGTTATCTTCCATCTTCTGCAGGTTGAACCTCTGGATCCACCAACAGAGGGACATAACATCAGTTTTTTTGACAGAATCAACAACTGTGAAAGATCCAAGTTTAACATGATCTCAGCTACCCTTTCATCAACGATGGCATTCCTCTCTACAAAGTGAAACATAAGAGCTTCATCAAAAAATATACTGAACAAACCAACACATGTGTCAAAAAGTCTCAAAAATCTATTCTTCAGCCATCTATATGAGATTGTACAGAATATAAGAGAATAACTTGAATGTGGACTAATTTGGATGCCCATAAATGAGACTACAAACGAAGAAGGCAGATTAATTAGTAACTTAATAATTAATTTGTTGAGTGAACAGTATTCTGAACACATTATTTTACATTGTAATGCTCTAGAAAAGTGCAATAACAGTACTATAGCAAAACTGTTCAATTAAGCTATGGGTATCCTTTGGTCAGAAGGCATTGATCGTGATAAAGTTTAACTGTTTATTAGGGATACTGCCCTTTACATGATACAAGGTGGACAAGCATACAAAAATTTGCCATATTCTTTACCACGACAATAATACATATATTATTACTCTCCGAAACCTAAAAGATGGAAGTTTACAATGTGTGAGAGACCTAAACACTGAACCTAGTGACATCAACATTAACACTCGAAGTCTTCTACCAGATACAAGGAAACTGTGAAAGCAACTAAGAGACAAAGAAGCAGTTCTCTGGAGTCAACTTCCTCATAAAGTAAAAGGTTATGTTCTCTACAGTGAATATACACCACCAAATCAATGGATTCATGATCATCAGGAATTGTCTTGTTCCAAATGGAGAGAAGCAATTAAAATGCAAGTCAATATATTGGCAGTGTGCTCTTTGCCGGGCAGGTCTAGGGATGATTCCCTCTGTAGACGTCGCAGAGAGCACGAAACCCTTGCACACGTCCTTGGGGCTTGTCTGTTTGGAGAATCACTGAGAAACATTCGGCAACACACTATTCAAAATATGATGGCAGAAGCCTTGCGATATTATGGATACACAGTTTATGAGGAAGTTCATGGTGTGGTCACTAGTGAAAGTAATAGACGAATAGATGTTATTGCATTTAGATCATCTTCTAAAATTGGTATGATATTAGATCCCACAATCCGTTTTTAGACTCATAGTGGCCAACCTGAGGAAGTTGACTCTGAAAAGAAAGCCATATATGAGCCAACAATTGACTATTACAAAGATAAATACCAATTAGATAGTATAACTGTCGTAGGATTGATGGTCGGGGCAAGAGGTAGGATTCGTAGCTATTTTTTTTTTTATTTCTTAGATTTGGACAGAGTGTATCTTTCTAAAATTGCCATCGCTGCCATTAGAGGATCAATTTCAATTTTAAGAAACCATTTTTACAAAATTTCTACTTTATAGTATGTATAGCCTACTTCAATTACAATTTGAATTTGTTTAATGTATTTACAAAATGTATTTCATCAATTTCGAAAAGTGTCTGTATCACTTTGAGACAATCCTCTAATGAGGAAAGTTGTAAATAATAAAAATGTTTTTTGTGTGAGATTTTAAATTTAACATTTTCCATTGCTGGACATTGTTAAATTTAAAATCTCACATCAAAATATTAAGCTTTACTGCTTAAAGAAGTGGAGTAAAATTCTCATTAAAAATACTTTAATAGAAGCTGGCCATCGGCCATTGGTAGCGACGTCTATCTGTTTTCGGATAATTTGAGAATTGTATATGAATAAAAAAAGTTAATGTTTGTATCATATCTTGAATAGTGTAATAGATAGCATACTCTTACAGGGAATGAGAGGTCCAGGTTTCAAGTCCTAGTTCAAGCATTAATTTTTCTTTTTAAAAAAATCTGTATTTGTTCATAAATGACCCTTTTCACTCGTGTGGTGCATGCATTTCATCATTTGAAGTAGACTTTTTATTTCTTCAGTAAAAATGTTTTTCTCAAAACTCTCAGTAGTGTTCATCTTTTGAAAAATAATATTTTCCGAAATTCCCTTGGCATGTAAATCCATTCTAATTAGGTGAGGTACATAGCTGTAAGATTTTAATATTTTGCCAAACATATTGATTTGATTACTGAGTTCTTGCTGGAGGTCCTGGTTAGCTGGTATAACTGGTAGTAGGAACTTCAGTCTCAGCTCTTCTATGTAGAAGGGTTCTCAGAGAGTTCATATACAAGTCGCGAGGGGGTATATTAATTATTTATGTAAGTAACATTTTATTACCTCACCTCATAAGTTTCTTCTTCTTACGTTAGACTAGTTTCAAAACCTATGGTTCCATCATCAGTAGTTTCATGACTCTTGTTGTTTCGTTCTGAAGAACTGCCTCCTGCTCCCTCTGTTTTAGACTGAAGAACCTCAAAATAAAATATTTTTCCTCAGGAATTTCATAGTTCATTCATTTCTTCTTTCCTTAACCCATTCGCTTCAGATTTAAATGCCGAATCCATTTTCCCAGAAACCAGATTTAAGTTATTGTAAATTATATTGTCTATTTTCAGACATTCAAAACAAACAAAAGATAACGGTACTTGAGATCAGAATAAGAGTGAAGGCAAAAACACATTCCTCCACTATTCATAAATGTTAACAAAATATTACCCTGACAAGGGATGTACAAAATATTGCAATATATATAACATCAGAATTAACTGAGTGTACCTCGTCTTCTAAATTGAAAGCCATTTAACTGCTGGCGAGTCTCCCTCTTCTTTTGAGGGTGAATGGATTAAGAAAACGGAAAGGAGAAGTTAATGAACTTCGAAATTCCCAGAGAAAATGATTTGATTTCGAGATTCTTCAGCACGACACAAAAACAGTAGTGAAAATACTGATGATGGAACTGAGGGTTTTGAAACCAGTCTTAGAAGAAGAAGAAGAAGAAGAAGAAGAAGAAGAAGAAGAAGAAGATTATGAGGTGAGGTAATAACATTTTACTTAAATAAATGTTACCTCACAGTGTTAATTCCTAAAAAAAAGAAATTATTATTCATTTGCATATTTAATACATTTTTAGTATATACAAATCTGTTTTTTGTTCATAATTATTGGAATATTATCCAAAACTCAACCCTCAAAAGGTGATATAAGCTAGAAAATGAAGAAAAAATAATTAAAGTATAAAAATATGATTCCTGGAAACTTTTTTTATAATAACTGCACAATCATAGTTATAAAATAGAGCATAAATTGCCAGTGAAAGAGCATTAGAAAACAACAGCTAACTATGTATAAGGAATCGTGTTATTTAACTAAAATTTTAAGGAATTTCAATTTTTTTAACTGCAGCACTGTGTAAGTATTATAATTTTCATTAGATTAACAGTATAATTCAATGAACAAAATTATTCTCTGAAAGTATTAACAGATATTTAGTGCGAACCTTACAATTAATAATAACAACATTTCAGAACTGAGGCTAATACCAAGCACAGAATTAAATTACTCAGACAAATACAGTTATTAATCTGCAGTTTAATAAACAATAATTACATCTACATCTATTTTTGCAGTTAATTTTAGTCTGTGTGCACTAGTAATTGGTTTTTCTATAAGTAGATAATTCTAAATACAGATCATTGTAAAGATGTTGGTTGATATGAAAAGTTTTACCCGTCTTCTCTCTCTAGCCTATTTAGAGAAAGGTAAAAGTGATGTAAATAAGTACAACAATCATCATTGTTGGTAAAATCAAATGTTTCCTACCTCTCCTCATACAAATCTTCTAAGTAGATCGCGATTTCGAGACTATAACGGTCTCATCTTCAGTACTATTTTGGTGACTGATGTTATGTCGATCGGAAGAAACTCTTCTTCTTCCCTCTGTTGGTGGATCCAGAGGTTCATCAGTCCACCAACAGAGGGAAGAAGAAGAGTTTCTTCCGATCGACATAACATCAGTTGCCAAAATAGTATGGAAGATGAGACCGTTATGGTCTCGAAATCGCGATCTACTTAGAAGATTTGTATGAGAAGAGGTAGGAAACATTAATTTTACCATAAATTAAACCTCATAGTGATTAATTCCTATAAAAGTTAAATAATCATTGTCTTTGGAAACATATTTGATGCCCTGTTTATCCTAAGATCAAACAAGTTTCCAAAGGAGGTAATGACAATGTTACACTGGTTTATGTCCTTCTCGTTCTCTAAATAGACTATACATTGATGAATTTTGTGCAAAAGATTATAAATTTTAACTTGAATTAATCGTCATTTTTTTACAATCTGTAAATAGACCTATTATATAGGACTATAGAAAAATGACACATTTATACTTTTTCTGGGTCCAGAACAACAGTTTTTTAAATAAAGTTCAAGCATTTTAATTCTTTCATCCTAAATAATGATGTGTCAATGTCAATATAAATATAAATTTTATCAAATAATTAACAGAGCTACTATTAAAGAAGTAAACAACATTAACATTCTACAAAACAAAAACTACCAAGTGTTTGTCTACAGGTGGGGCCAGGAAGATGCATGAATGCATCTACCTACCTGTGGTGTAGCTTGCATACCAGCTAGCACCCGCTTTCCCATCCCATCTACAGACAAACACTCTGCATTTCTTAAATTAATGAGTCATTTATACATCTTACCTCATATTTTATGTTTCTCTTAAAACTAGTTCCCGTGTTTAAAGAAACATAATATAGGAGGTAAGATGTAAAAATGACTCATTAATTTAAGAATTAAGAACCTCATAATGTTATTTCCCATATTTAACTATGTAACACACTGTATTTTTGTACCTGGAAGCAGTTTAGACTGTTTTTTTAGAGGAATTCTTGAAGTTTAGTTTCTGAACTTGCAAATTTTCAATGTGTGATCCCTATGTCACACAACACATATCTAGTTCATTCCAAACCCGATGTACCGTATCTCCATTGACACTTGTCACAGTTCTGTCTTTTTCCTTTGGGAACTTGTGAAAGATTGAATATTCGTATTTCCACTTCCTCACGATTTAAATGAAATGAAATATTGCATCAGAAGAGCTTTGAAAATTGTCATTGCAGATTTATTAAAATGAGTTTGGAGTGAACTTGATGTGTTTCATGTGATGCAGTGATCATATTGAACATTTTTGAGTTCAGAAACTAATCTTTAAGACTTTTTCTAAAAACTATGCGAAGTGCTTCTAGGTACCACAAATAGATATTGTTTTATGAATTTTAAAGTTGTTTATTTATTTTGTAGTACCTCTGTATTAAGAAAATTAACTGCCAGAAATCTAGCAAGACTTTAAAATGTCTTATAGAGTGTCATTTAAATTAGAAACTTATCATCTTCTTGTAAAATTGTTATATATATATATATATATATACTGTATAACCACACTTTAAAAAATAATTTTATTCAAAAGCACTAAGATTTGATTTGCATCATCTTCTTAATACAGCTCTGCTATTGTATTTCTCTACTGTTTGGTACAGAAGATCTTTAACATTGATTCCAAATCTGCACTTGGCTGCAGTAAGACACTTCATTCTGTATAGATATTCTGCAACATAGTAATTTTTTTTTTCCATTTTCAATATGACAATTCCTCTTTCTCTAGGCATATGTAAAGTAAAAGTAAGTAAGTAAAGTAATCCCACTACAGGCCTCAGGAGGTCCTTGGGGTAGTAGGAGGTTAAGGCTCCCACTTTTTCTGGACAATCGGCACTTAATGTCAGCCGGGTTGTCAGCCCTGCGTGACTGCCGCCTTTACCCCCAGAACAAGCATCTAGTACTCATTTCCATTAGAGGCTGAGTCGACCCCAGGGCCATAGTGCTGCCAGAAGGTTTGGGTCAGGATTTTTAAACTGACCCAAACCACCGGGAGTTGAACCGTCGACCTTCCGGCCTTGTAGCGCAGTGCCTTAACCACTACGCTACAGCATGCCCCCTAGGCATATGTGCTACGTCAATTCTACTCCATATTACTACCAACATTAAAAAAAGAAAGAATATATATCTACAGCCCAACTACCATTTTCTTCTGTCTACTCCACATATCTCTGAATCCATCCATAGTAATTCTGTCCGAAGGCAGGTCCTTCACTGTAATCATAGAATTTTCATGCTATGCTTGCAGCTTTACTAGGGAATTGTAGGTGTGGTAGCTGCCCGTTGCTTTCCACACCGGTGAAGGATGATGATGATGATAAGGAGGAGATGATGGCCATATGATTTCGAGGGACCGTTTGGGCCTTAAAGTTTTCCTGACATTTGTCTTACAGGTGAGGAAAAACCCCGATAAAAACCTCACCCAAAAAAAAACTGCCCCGACCGGGGATCAAACCCGGGCTCACTGCGTGACAAGGCAGTGGACTATCTCTGAATATTTCCTGTAAATCCTATTCAGCTAAGATATTTTATACACTAGTACAGTATCCCACTTCTTTAGAGACGTCTTTCATTTCACTTTTTTTTTATTAATCTGCACATACAGTGCTCCTATATCTTGTATCACTTTACACCTTACAAAACAAACTAAACAGCCAGTCCAGACTATAAATTTTAAGATTCATATTTAATAGATCCAAGTTTAATTTCTGGAGCTAATCAATCTAACATATTGTTGTGGTTTTTCTCAGTTGTCAAGAAACTCTGGGTTGAGTTTCATTATCAAGATCATTCCAATTTTCATAAAAAATCAATGTTCAATTAATTTTCATTAGACACACTAATACATTTAACAATAGATTCAGCCCATTAAGCCTCCAAAAATTCTAGATGTTTTATGACTAGGGCTGAAAATAGTAGCGGTATCAGGATAGTAACTAATTTCTATACACATTTACAAAATGCGTGTCTTTGTCGAGCGTCTCCACTGCCTGCTCGGAGCGGAGAGTGTGTATGTTCGACTCTCCTCAGTAATAGACATATTTACGTGATGTGTGGTTGTATCAGAATGCCGAAACAAAAAATGTGCAAAGATGAGTCTATTCTTACACAAAGTGGACTGTACTACACTCTAATTCAACCCAGGAAGTTACTACAGACCTTATGGGCTATGCCAGTGTCCCCGCACTTACAGAGGGTAGATTTTGCCAAACTCATAATAACGGTATTTGTTTGTTTAGGGAGAGGTGGAGGGGCAAGGTTAGCAGTACTTTCTCCAATTCTATGTACTGTACATTTAAAAAAACATTGTTCTTCTTTTATGGCATGCAAACTAGTTTTATAGTAAATATGAGAGTTGACACTTTCACACAGGATAGTACAGATCTGCACGAGCTCAGTGACAAGTGGTAACTGTTTTTTTTTCTTTAAGAGGGGGTGACTTGGACGGCTACAACTTACAACTATGTACCTGCTGTGTTGCAATCTTCAGTTTTATATAAGGATTTCTCTCAAGAAAATACTGTTAAAATGGCAACCCAGTTCCCTATTCTAAACACACAGTAACTTCCTGGGTTGAATCTGACTGTAGAAGTCTGTTCTGAGTAGGCGTGTCAACGTGCAGTTTGTAAACGTAGCAGTCTAAGTATGATGCAGCCTATGCTTTTTCTCAGCCCTATTTATAACCAAAGACCCCGAAGCATATCAAAATAAAATTGAAGTAAAAAATTATATTACAAATGCAAGACTGACTTTAACTGAGTACATCCCACAAGCACTAAAGTAAAAGATTAGAGAATGTAGTGAGTAACAGCATAGAAACTTTCTCTCTCTCTCTCTCTCTCTCTGTCTCTCTCTCTCTCTGTCTCTCTCTCTCTCTCTCTCTCTCTCTCTCTCTGTCTCTCTCTCTGTCTGTCTCTCTCTCTCTCTGTCTGTCTCTCTCTCTCTCTGTCTGTCTCTCTCTCTGTCTGTCTGTCTCTCTCTCTCTCTCTCTCTCTCTCTCTCTCTCTCTCTCTCACACACACACACACACACACACACACACACAACACACATACACACACACATAACAATTATCGAGGAAAGGCCACAATAGGCTGACTTGTAGTAATGAAACTTCATCTATCCAAAAGACATATTTCATTTTGTTTGCATGGAAAATTACAGATACCATCAAGGGATGAAAAAAGTCTGTCATGTAGGAACATATAAATGAAGGGAATTCCTCAGAAAGTCAAATTTATGTTCCAATTTTGTTGGTTTACAGAACATTATATATATACGGTATATTGTTAATTAAATTGTACATATTAAGTTTCTTGCAAGGATTGCGACTGCTAGAGCAATTATCAAAATTTTGGTTCTGGGCAAACCTCCGTTTCTAATGATACAATTTTTCTGGTTTAAGGAATAAGTCTTTATTTCAATAATTAAATTGTATATACCAAGTTTCATTGTGAGAACATAAAAATTGTGGCTGCTAGAGCATTGAAAATATTCCCATTAATGTTTCAGCTTTCAGGTTATAAAAAAAGCAAATACAAGCTTTTAGGTTATAAAAATAGCAAATACATATACATACATGGATATAAATATTTTTTTCATCATCAGTTTTGCTGGCTAATAAGTAAAATCAATTACGATTTTCAAAATGTTTTCGAGAATCATTTCAGGTTACAACTTCAATAGCTTCAATTCCTTCAGAATTTGCTAAGAAATTATTAGTGTTGAAATATACCAGTAAGTCAAAATTTCCAGATAGGAAAATTGGAAAATTAAAGATATTTTCTTTCCTTATGAAGATAAAATCAATGTAATCTAGTTACAGAACTTGTGGAAGTGTACAATGATCTATGTTCAAGTCAGAACACTTAGCACACTTCATAATAACAGCTAAGAAAAATATGCAAGTTCACATATTTCAGAAATAATTTGTTGAAACTGTACTTTTGCAGAATGCATAACAAATAAGATTTTTAAATGTGGTCCAAATAAATTAAAAGTGAAGAATGATTCAAAGCATAGGAAAATAACCTCTTTTCCAAAAGTTAATGTACAATCTCCAATGAAGATTGCATTCCTGATAAATGTCACCACGACCAAAAGAAATTAACATCTACAGGAGTTAAAAGAGATCAGTATATTTTTCAGGAATGGGTTTTTTTAATGACGTTTCTGCCTGAAGGCGTTCTTGAATTAAAAAGTCTGTCATTCATATTTAGTTTTCAAGATTCCAGCAGAAAAAACATCATTCAGAAATAGTTGAAATCAGGCTTTCATGGCCGTTAATCATAATGTTGAGTGATTCCGGGCTTTGTGGCCTTGGTCCATTATTGGTGTTCATACCAGACGTTTCTCCCTCCGCAGCTGAGGGAGAAACGTCTGGTAGGAACACCAGTGCTGGACCACAGCCACAAAGCCTGGAATCACTCAACATTATCATTCAGAAATGTTTAAGATCTGTCCTTGGCTATTAACTAATTTTCTTCTTCTTCTTCTTCTTCCTTCCAAGTATTAAGCCAAGGCCTGTTACGATCCTATAGAAAATTTACCTCCAGCGTTTCATAGGACGGCCCAGTGATCTTCGTCCTCTTGGTATATAATTATAAACAACTTTGAGGATCCGATTTGAACTCACTTTCTAGATGGTATTTCCAATTTAGTTGGTACTTAATACACAAGTGATCTTCTTGGTGATATAATATTAAAATATATATGTAGTCAATATGCCCATTTCACCAATTAATGTTTTAAAATGGTCAACAAGTTTCTACAGCCAAGCTGTCATTCTCAAGACCAGATATCTGGTCTTGAGAATGACAGCTTGGCTGTAGAAACTTGTTGACCATTTTAAAACATTAATTGGCGAAATGGGCATATTGACTACATATATATTTTAATATTAGTTGGTACTGTTTAATATATTCCAAAATTGGCATTGTCTTCAATTCTTTTAAGATATCGGTGTTCCTTTTCCAATCCCATCTGGTGTAACCCGCTGTTCTGCGCATGAATCTCATTTCACAAGCCGTTATTCTGCTTTACCCTATGATTCTCTAGTAATTCTGCCCGAGGGCAGGTTTTTTACTGCAATCAAAGTATTTTTATGCTATGCTTTGCAGCTTTACTAAGGAATTATAGGTGTGGTAGCTTCATGTTGCTTTCCACACCAGTGAGGGATGATAATGATGGTCGTATGATTTTCTGGGACCGTTGGGCCCTAAGCTTCCTGACATTTGTCTTACAGGTGAGGAAAAACCCCGAAAAAAAACCTCACCCAGGAGCCTGTCCCAACTGGGAATCGAACCCCGGCCCGCTGCGTGACAAGGCAGTACGCTACCTCGAGACCACAGCGGTGGACTTACTTTATGATGAGTACTCATTAAAAAAAGTTTCTATTTTGAACATTGTTTGATTACGTAGTTGCATTTTTTTTTTTCTGTAGTTATATTACATTGTTATAACTTTCATTTTGAAAGAAAACATTTACAGTACAATGTTTCGAATCAATACAATTTTCCTATCTGAAAATGCTCAATTTTGGCATGTTTCAACACCATTGGCATAATGTTATTTCTCATAATAAACTTTATGAAACCACTGGCTTATTTTTTACCATGCCATAGCCAAGTGACCAAGGCAAGATGCCTTGGCGCAGAGTTCTGGACTTGCACTGGTTCGAGTCCTTCTGGGGGAAAACTTTTCTCGTGGAATTTCGGCCGGTATGGGACTGGTGCCCACCAGCATCATGAGGCATTTGGGTAGCTACAATAAGTATCTATTCCAGGTTGAGGAAACCAGCTGTAACGGCTGGAGGAGAAGACACGCTGGCCGCATGTCACCCTACACTGGTTGGATGATCGATTAATACATGTGGATATGAGGCCAGCAGCTGGCTGGTAGGCCAAAGACATTCTAGGCCTGTCACGCCGTGGAATGTATTGGCTTATTTCGTCTTCCAATATGGCATCTAAATTGTATTTGCAAACGTAATGACATTTATCCTTTGGATGAATCAAATTTTATTCAATTTTCCTAGTCATTAAATTATGACCTTTCCTTTTGAGATTCAAAATTATAATTGATTAGCAGACTTGCAACAAGGATAATTATACAAGGCCTAATTAAATATCAGCACATTGTTAATACAACTGCGGGATTGTGAGCAAATTTAAATCTAATAATAAGTTAGTCTGTTTAATTCTTACTTCACATGCTAGATATGTTTCAAGGCATGTTAGCCTCATCTTCAATAGTTACAGACTAACAGTTAGATGAGGCTAACATGCCTTGAAACATATGTCTAACAGAAACAACGATATGAGGTAAGAATTAAACAGACCAAACGTATTATTAACTAAAACCTCATAATGTTACTTCCTATTGTATTTTCAAATTTTAATCTATGTCAATAATGATAGATGTTTCAGGATTAACAGTCTTAAGATCGGATGTTTTTATTATTGATTTAACACATCTCATTGAAGAGTAAATTTAATTTGAAGAGAAAAATTTTCTCCCAGACCGGGACCCGAACCCGGGACCTTTGGTTTACCGTACCAATGCTCTTCCAACTGAGCTACCGGGGCGAGTTCTCTTCAAATTTAATTTATCCTTCAATGAGATGTGTTAAATTAATAATAAAAACATCAATACAAGCCCTACTGGCTTTTAAAAGTAATGTTTAAATTCCCAATAAAGCCTTCTTAATCAAGAAGCCGCCATTTGCAAAAGATGAAGCCACAGCTTCAAGCATTTACTGCGCGGGTATTACAACATAATATATAAGAGAAAAATTTGCGTCTAGATTGGAACTCGCCGCGGTATCTCAGTTGGAAGAGCATTGGTGCGGTAAACTAAAGGTCCCAGGTTTGGGTCCCGGTCTGGGCAAAAAATGTTCTCTTCATATTTAGTCTTAAAACTGTTTAATACATAACACTTGGAGTATCTTGACAATCTTTAGCATAAAATTCATCAATGCGATAGAAGTTAACAAGTTAAGCATCATCTTGCAATGATTGTATATTTATCTGAGATGAACAAAGTGTTAATAATGATACTGTTTCAGATATGGACCTAGATGTTGAAGATAACAAGATGTGGAACATCGTATCTTCATCCCTTCCTTGGAGTGGTCCTTACTTCATACAAGGTTGGACTGATCTAGATGCAAGTTTAAATTCAGTCCAACTTTGTAGATAACTATAGTGATGAGAATCTTTTCCATATCAAAGTTCCATTGACTGTATAAATATTATTTGTGTCTTAAACTACAGCATACTCATGCTACAGTATAATTCCATAATAAATTTACTTGTACACTTCTAGCACAGAGTCTTTATGGTAAGTGTATTTTAGCACGTTCACAGCCTGCCAGATGTTAGTGTTTATGACACCAGGAGATTTAAATGGAATGAAAATTTCAAGTAAGTATTCCAGTAGATGACATTATTTTTGTATTTGACACTTTTCATTCGGATGATATTCTTAAAAGATATCTGGATTGCCCTACGTCACTGATATGCAAATATTGCTTTTGTAGTGTTTGTTTTCACACATCTTATTGTTTCAATTTTTCATAGGATATTTAACAAATTCTTGAACATAGAATATTTTCCTTACAAGTGATTATTATTGGTATTGATACTCGTCTCAGAATGGGGAGGTCTTGCACCAACTCTTTATTTTTACCTTGGTTTTTGGATTGAGTTGTTAAACAAATCAATGTAGATCTTAATAGCAAATAATCTTATAAAACTACTCAGATTGTAGTAGATGCTTGAGATTTATTTTAAGAATCTGGTTGCCAAAAACCATATCAGACAAAGGGATTATGGAAGAAAACACAGGAAGGAGATTAAGTATCACAAATGGAAATGGATTGGACATACTCTCAGAAGAGAACAAGACAATGTGCCAAAAAAGCACTGGAATGGAAGCTACAAGGATTGTCTACAAAAAAGAGGAATACCAAAAATTACTTGACCCAGAACTGTAACAACAGAAATTGAACAAGAAAAAAGTTTGAATGAAGTCATAAATTTGGCAAAAATCGGATCCCGGCAGCATAAGTAACTAACTAACTAACATATGGCACTATTGAATACATAGGTTCATGGCCACACGGACATAAGCTCTCCATACATACCTATCCTGAGCTAATGTTTTCTAATCGCCCCCTGTATAATCTACTTCCCCTCAAATCATAGTTAATGTTATTCTCCGATCTCATTCTTCGTCTACCAACTGGGCATTTTCCTCTGGTTTTCCTACAAGAATCTTCCATGCATATCTTTCATTCCCCATTCGTGCCACATGTCCATCACAGACTACGAGACTTAAGTTTTTCTTCCCATCTATATCTCAGTCTTGGAGTCTTTCCTCCTAATCTAAATGCTGTTCTTCTCTTGGTATCCTTCCAGTATTCATTCTTTTAACATGGCCATATCATCTTATTCTACTCTTTTCCATTTCATCTTATATTTTATCCAACTTCAAAATGTCTCTTACTTCAGTGTTCTGTATTCTATCTCTTCAGATTTTCTCAAGCATACTTCTTAGAAACTCAATTTTTCTATCTTTTTATTATAAATTTGAACATTTCTCATTGAAGGACAAATTACATTTGAAGAGAAAAATATACGCCTAGACAGGGGTTTGAACCCAGGACCTTTAACTTTATATGCTAATGCTCTGCCACTGAGATATCCAAGGCTTCCCATTAAAAGTCTTCTTAAATAAGAAGCTACCATTCACATGTCGAGCAATGTAAAAAAAATTGCATTTAGATTGGAGGCCTTGGATAGCTCAGTGGCAGAGTAGTAGCATATAAAGCTAAATGTCCTGGGTTTAAATTCCAGTCTAGGAGTATATTTTTCCTCTTCAAATATAACTTCCCTGTGTTCATTAGAATTCTACTTAAACCCTTCTTTGTTTCTGTCCATGTTTTGGTTTCATAAATTGATATAGGTTAAAATAATTTTATGCAATTTTTTATGGAAGTGAAACACTGACAATATCCATGAAAATTGAACTGATGCTCGGCGTATTTGAATGAAATGTACTGAGAAGGATCTTAGGAGATGCAAGACCAACTCTAAATGGGGAATTAGATACAATCATGAGTTGTATACTGGGTTATCATTCATTCGTCGGACCGATTTCATGGCTTGGCAGTACTAAACTACAGCCGCTGGATCTCCAGCTCTGAAGTTTAGGTTACATGAGGGGTAAAGGGAGAAACTTGCCCTCTAATGCCAATAAGGAAATAGTAGATATCTGTCACAACCAATCATTGCTCATGATGCAGCAGCGCGCTAGTAAGGTTTGAAATTGCTGAGATGTCAGCTGTATGTCTGCTAACCGCATGCATAAAGCGGCCCCTACCACTGAATATCCATATCAGCAACACTGTCCTGAAAAAGTCAGAGCTGGAGAAGCAGTGGCTGGGATGTAGTTGCTATGCGGGCAGTGACAGTTGTAAATTCCCCCACCACTGCACTAAAAGGAGTGCTAGGCTTCAGTGTGAGTTGAACTCTTGCAAGATGAGCACATGTTTTTTTTTTTTTTTTTTTTTTTTTGAGAATGGGAACATCTTACCTTAAATTATTGTTGCTCAGTTTGATGTTCCCATTCAAAAAAAAACTTGATTAAAAGAACCTCAAAATGTTACTTCCTAAAATAAATCATTAAGCACTGGGTTTTAGGTAATGGAATACAGAATGTTGAGTAAAATGATTCAATTCAGGTATTCTTTCCCCCAAAAATTATTCATACAATCCGGCTGATTTCCATGAAGCTTCTCAGTAAGATGAATGTCTCCTGGAAGCGTTACGAGTGCTTCGCAGGACAAGGATGGTGGAAGGGCTGCTTCCTCTGAGCCTCCAAACATGCTCCTCTGGGTATCCATCCCCCAAGAGAGGGCTGCTTCTTCCGCTCTTCAAGCCCTACAAGTTTAGCTGTGCTATTCCTTGTCGCCCTGTTGACCGTTGAAGACTTGACGAAGATGTGGCCGCCCAATATGGATACAGACGCTATTCCCTCGTTGTGAGCTATACTTAGTTCCCCTCGCCTCTTACCCACCAGCAAGATTAACCTAAGTCAATCTTCCCCAGTAGGGTCATCTGGTTCATCGGTACTAAGCCCCCCCACCACGTCAAGGTGATAGCTCTTGGGGGGGGCTCAGTAGAACATGATATGTATGGAAGACAAGAAATAGGTTATAAATTAGTGAAACATCTAAATCAAACTGAGAAAGATTCTGCCAGATTGAATATAATCCCAGAACAAGAATGGATACAACATTATGAAAAACTTTGGAAAAAGGAGGGAATTGAAGGAAAAGAGAACAACGAGGAAGAAATAAAAGTGGAAAATATTGATGTAATAGACATAAATGAATTAGAAATGGCTCTGAAAACCACTAAGAATAGGAAAGCAACAGGATTAGATAATATAAATATGGAGTTAGTCAAATATAGTGGAATATTGTGTAAATTACGAATACTTAATTTAATTAATATATGTTGGCAGACCTATGGGATTCCAACCACTTGGAAAACAGCAATTGTGAAGAATAGATTTAAAAGAGGAGACCGGAGAAATTGCGAGAATTACAGAGGGATTAGCTTAATGGATACTGGCTACAAGATATATACGAAAATAATAAATAATAGATTGAGAAACATAACAGAAGTAATAATAAATGAAAATCAAAGTGTATTCAGAAAGGGAAGGTCATGTATAGACAATGTCTTTACACTGAAACAACTCATAAAAAAGAGAAGAGAACATAACTTAGAAACTCACATAGGATTTATAGATTTGGCTAAGGCCTTCGATCGAGTAAACAGACAAAAATTATGGGAAATATTACGAATGAAAGGATACCCGCTGTGCCTTGTTGAAACAATAAAGAAATTATATGAAGACACAAATATAATTATAGACACCGGATTCAAAAGAACTGGATTACGACAAGGATGTAGTTTATCACTCACTTTGTTTAATATATATATATATATATTAAATAAATAGAAAGTTTTAGTGAATCCAGGAATAAGAATAGATAATAAAGTGTGCATAAATAACCTTCTATTTGCTGACGATGTAATCATAATACAGAAAAATGAAGACGACTTACAGAAATCTATGCATGCATTAAATGAAGTATGTAAATTATATGATCTAAAGATTTTTGTAAGGAAAACGAAGACCATGACTTTTAGAAGAAGAGATCCAGAGAGATCCAAAATTATTTTAGAAAATCAAAGTATAGAACAGGTGTCTAGTTTCAAATATTTGGGCTTTGATGTTGGCTACAATGTGGAAAGAGATATTGACTCCAAAATAAATAAATTTCAGACGGTGTGTGGAACAATACAGAGAACATTCAAAAATAAAATTAGAAAAGAAACAAAGATAAAAATGTATAATGTTATGGCGGTTCCCACAATATTGTATGGATGTGAAACTTGGGCACCAATGAAAAAACAGAAGGATAGAATACAGACGGCGAAGATGAGGTTCCTAAGGCAAGTTAAAGGATGTACAAGACTTGATAGAATAAGAAATGAAGATATAAGAGAAGAATTGAAAGTACAGCCTTTATTGGATAAGGTCACGAATTACAGACAGAAATGGATTGATCATATGGATGGAATGAGTAAGGAGAGATATCCATTGTTAGCAAGAAATTATCAAGCAAGAAGAAGACGTGATGTTGGAAGACCTAGAAGACATTGGGCTGATGCATTATGAAGTCGGAACGGGCAATTGCCTAATCCCTGGAGTGATGATGATGATTCATACATGCATATAGAATTCATGCATTTCCTAAAGAGATTATTTTAAGCAAGATTTCCTGATGTTCAAATTCCAAGTCAAAGTTTTTTTCATAGATTACTTACATACTTACTTAGTTTCTTACTCTTTGGCTCTACACCCTTTGATAAGCTTAGGACTCCTTGACAACTTTCTTCCATTCTTCTTTTTGCTGTGCCAATCTTCTCCATCCTTTTATCTGTAGTCTTTTCAAGACCTTCTCTACACCGTGCAACCACTCAATTTCGGTCTCCCTATTCTTTAAATCCCTATAATATAGTCTTGTAGTAGACTTTTGGGTATCCTGCTGGTTTCCATTCTTTCTATATGATCCAACTATCCTAGCCGTAAATACTTCGAATATCTTATTTGCTCAATCTCCGTATTATGTTTTACTCTCTGTACCTCATTTTCAGAGACTGGACCATACATCCTACTTATAATTTTTCTTTCAAATATTCTGAGGAAATATCTATCTTCCTTATTCATAACCCATACTGAGCCGCGTATGTTACTACTGGTTGATTCGTAGATTAGTAAATAAATTTCATTAAATGGGAAATTTTTTGATAAGAAACATAGGCAACCATGCAAAGTACTCACAGAAGGAACTCTAAATAATATTGGACATGCTCTGGAAATTTCTCCCAAAAATCACTTTGATGCCTTTCTCAGCAAATGAAAATTTTCTACGACTCTGTTTGAACGGCCACAAAGCTACCAAAGGTAAAACCCTATAACATTACTAAGTGCAACAACTTAAACTCGGTGACCCTGCATCAAGGATGAGATTTTGAATAGGGTCCATGATAAGGAAATGAACCATAATCTGATTTTCTTTTTTGATGAATCATCATTCTACTAAAGTGCGTAAATTAATTCACAAAACAACCATTATTGGAGAACTCAAAAACCTAACCTGCTTCACAAGGAATCCCTCCATGATCAAAAAGTATGAGTGTGATATTAGCAACAAGAAAATAATAAGTCCTGTTTTTACTGTAATAGTGAACAGTATGCGCTAAACATTTTCTGATTTTTTTTCAAGGAATTAACTGAGAGGGAAAGTAGTGTCGCAACTTTCTAGCAGAACTCTGCGACAGCACTACAACCAGTGACTCCTTAAAGGAAATTCATTAATTGTTTGAAGATAGAGGTTACTAACTACCTATGGTCCTCTCATTCTCTCGGTTTAACCCCCCGAAATTTTTATCTCTGGGGGAATTAAAAGAGAAAGTTTGCAAAACAAATTCATACATTTTACATGAACTTGAAAATAACATTCGTCAAGAAATTGTTGGAACTTCTCAGAGTGAACTGCAGAGTGGTATAATGGTTAACTTCCTTACATAGAGAAAACATTCCAACGAGGATAAATATACTGGAGAAAATTACAATTCTGAGAGAAATCGATAACAACCTGATTCTGAATGAGAACATACCCAGTTCACACAATCCTCTATACAAAATATTCACAACTAAGTCAGTGCTTCAACAAAGGTCAACAAGTACAGACCTAATTCGTTCTGCTGATGATGGGACTAGTCCCGAGAGGCCTACAGAGTGTTAAAACAAGTTAAGTTGAGACGGACCTACAAGGTGACTATTTTATAGTTTTTATTCATATGTTCCATTACTGTAACTAGTACACTGACCAGCTGAAAGCCGTGAAATCGATCCCGGGAAGGAATATTCACCTAATGTAAAAAGTAGGAGATTGCTGACCTAGTTTTGTATTGTAAGCCCATGATTTTCCCTTAACAGAGATTTAGGCGCTCTCCCCCTACAGGGAAGAATTTGAACCATACTAATTTAGTTACACTTGTTTTCGTATAGATGTCATTTTGAGTGGTACGTGGTCAGCGTTCCGCCTCATACTGACATCTAGGAAACCAAGGTAGTACTAGGACGGGAAAATTCGGTAAATTTTGCTTAGAGGCCTTTTCATTCAGGCTTAAGGATTTTTTACAAGTCTGAAAATCTTCAGACTCGGGACGGCTTAAAGTCCCTCCCGGAGGACTTGCTTCTTGGATTTTTCCGTCCTAAAAAATCCATCAACCCCGGCCGGGTTTGAACCCGCGATCTTCGGGACCAGAGGCCGACCTAGTTTCTTTTTTTTCGTAATCCCACTACAGGCCTCACGAGGTCCTTGGGGTAGTGGGAGGTTAAGGCTCCCACTTTTTCTGGACAATCGGCACTTGATGTCAGCCGGGTTGTCAGCCCTGCGTGACGGCCACCTTTACCCCCAGAACAAGCGTCTGGTACTCATTTCCGTTAGAGGCTGAGTCGACCCCAGGGTCATAGTGCCGCCAAAACGTTTGGGTCAGTTTAAAAACCCTGACCCCACCGGGACTCGAACCCTCGACCTTCCGGCTTGTAGCGCAGTGCCTTAACCATTACGCTACGCCGTGCCCCTTGGTCGACTAGTTACTCGTATTAAATTGAGAACATTAGAATGGGCTGGTCATATCTATAGGATGGACAAACACAGGATACCAAAGAAGGAAAAATGTTTGGTAAAAGACCAGCTGGAAGACCTAGAGATAGTAGGAGTGATGCAATAACAACTGACTTTAGAGAACTCCTTGACATAACAGCATGGAGAAGAATGACATTGGAGAGGACAGAGAAGGATGGTGGAAAAGGATAAAGGAGGTTAAAGCCCGACACTGGGTTGTGATGGCTTTGTAGAATAAGAAGTGATTATTATTACTTTGCATATAACATTACGTTGATATATGCAACAAAAATATTTGTTCCCAGAAAAAAAATCATATTTCATGAAACCATAAATGCAAAATCCATGAGTTAAATTCTATCAAGTTTTTAATAAATAAAAAGTATATAAACTTTGTCCTCTGCTTTGAATAGATTCTGAGAACATGCACTTTATAAGCTGTATTTAAATGTTAGTAATATTGGGTATTCTGGACTTCGTAAAGAAATAAATTATGCTACAATAAATAGCTTACTCTATTAATTTTTTAAAAGAAAAATTTTAGCCCAAAATGGAATTTGAAACAACAATCTCTATTTCTACATACTAGAGCATTAACCAATATGCTATCTGGACACCTCATTTTAGATGGAAATTCTTCTCTCTTTTATATATAATCCCGCACACTTGTCAGTGGATCTTTGTCCACAACACCACCTGGCTACTTCTTATTCAAGAAGACATTGATAGGATTTTAACATACTATTATAGCTGCAGTGCTAATATTCCAATGCTTTTATATAAATGTACACACTCATATTTAATGATAAATTAATTTTTGAGAAGAAAATGTTTTGCCCAAATTCTAATTTGAACCCATGATCTCTAGTTATGTGTACTAGTGCATTAACCAACTATCCTATCTGAACATCTTATTATAGATAGAAATGTTTCTCTATCTTATATAATCCCATGCACTTGTGAGAGTGGACCTTTATCCACATTGTCACCTGGCTGCTTCTATTCAAGAAGACCTTAATAGATTTTAACATCACTACTATAGCTGTAATGTTAATATTCTGGTGTTTTTATATTATTAGAAAATGTTAAAAACTAAAATAAGTACCTGATATATCAGACATCCTCAACTAAAATGGATTTTAAACATATATACATTTTAGTTGAGAACGACTGATATATTAGGTACTTATTTTAATTATATTTCAAGAGAAAAATATAATTTATCCTTCATTGAGGTGTATTAAATGAATAATAAAAACTTATTCTAATATTTTAATATTTTACTACATAACCTCAATTGTGATTTACATTGAATTTTAGAAGTTTTTATATAAATTTATACATTCTTTTTTAACGATAAATTAATTTTTGAGGAGAAAATTGTTTCCCCAAACTGGGAATAGAACCAACGATGTCTAGTTATATGTACTAGTGCATTAGCCAACTGTGTTATCTGAGCATCTCACTATAGACCGAAATTTTTCTCTCTCTCTTATATAATTCTGTACGCTTGTGTCAGTGGACCTTCATCCACAATGCCACATGGCTGCTTCTTATTCAAGAAATCTTCAGTTGGATTTTAACACCAGTATTATAGTTGTAATAGGGCACGCCATAGTGTAGTGGTTAAGGCACAGTGCTACAAGCCGAAAGGTCGAGGGTTCGAGTTCTGGTGGGGTTAGGATTTTTAAACTGACCCAAACCTTCTGGCAGCACTATGGCCCTGGGATCGACTCAGC
Organism: Diploptera punctata; assembly: GCA_030220185.1. Taxonomy (NCBI): domain Eukaryota; kingdom Metazoa; phylum Arthropoda; class Insecta; order Blattodea; family Blaberidae; genus Diploptera; species Diploptera punctata. Next base: position 104,505 of record JASPKZ010006811.1, on the reverse strand, counting down.
CTCTAACGGAAATGAGTACCAGACGCTAATTCTGGGAGTAAAGGCGGCCGTCACGCAGGGCTGACAACCTGACTGACATCAAGTGCTGATTGTTCAGAAAAAGTGGGAGCCTTAACCTCCTACTACCCCAAGGGCCTCCTGAGGCCACTTTACATTTTACTTTTTATTATAGTTGTAATGCTACAAGCGCATGGGATTATATAAGAGAGACAACAATTTCAATCTAAAATGAGATTCCCATATAGCATCATTGATTAATGCACTAGTATGTAGAACTAGAGATCTTGGGTTCAAATCCCAATTTGGGCAAAATATTTTCTCTTCAGAAATTAATTTATAATTCAGTATGAGTGTACCAATTCATATAAAATGTTGCAATATTTGCGTTACACCTATAACATTAGGGTTAAATTCCTATCAAAGTCTTCTTGAATAAGTAGGAGGCAGGTGGCATAGTGGACAAAGATCCACTGCTACAAGCACATGGGATTATATATGAGAGAGAGAAAAATGTCCACCTAAAATGAGATGACCAAATAGCATACCAGTAGTTGGTTAGTGTGCTAGTACATGAAACTATTAATGGTGGGTACAAATACCAGTTAGAGGAAAAATTTTCTCTTCAAAAATGAACCTGTCACTCAGCATTAATATACAAATTTATATAAGAACATCCAATGATTCTCTATATTTATCATGAAGAGGCCCCATAGAACAATATCTCTTTTTTTAATAACTCCTAAAATATCAGATTTCCATAAAAGTGAAAAAATAACTGAAAAGTGTCAACTACTAGAGCATTGTTATATACTGGTGCAGTTACTTAAATTAATGGCTATTAATATCTATAACTGAAAGTTACTGCCATCCATCGGCTTCCAAATCAAGTATTTAATACTTACTTGTAAAGAACATGGCTCATAGGAATGAGTTCTCCAGGGAAACTCCGGCCTCTAGTCTATGTTTTTCAAGGCCTTCATCTTAAACCCTAAAAATATCAAGTTTATAGTAATATAATTTCTAATTTCAATGTTTATGTATGCTTGTATGCAGGATCAGTAGCCTCCATAAATTAAAATTGACGTATGCTCTATTAAGAAACATTTTACAAGTAATATTATAAAGCCTTTTCATCTGGTGATATTTAAATAATGTTCATTACTATTTTGTCCTTGTTTAATTGTCATATATTTATATTATTAAAGTCTAAATCAGTACTACGTAAAAAATAGTAATTTTGACTGCAAAAAATACTCTATTGGAAAAAAATAAGTCTCATCTCAGCCCTTCAATATAACATATAAATTACACAATGTTACGAATACATAGATTATTTTAATTACTTCATATAAAAACAGCTGGTGAAATATAAAACATTTAGACATATTATATTTCAACATGTAAGTTTTACTAGATAATTATTTGTGTGTAAATTAGGGCTGATTCGTAACTACACCTCTCTCCCTCTCGAAACTCAGGAAAGTTAGAATGTAGGTTTTCTTAATATAAGCTTAGATTAGTTATTTAGGGCTAGAATTACTTAAGGTTATTGTAATAATTTTATGCTAGAAATAAAATCGTTAAGTTAAGAATCCATTTATTTATGTTCAAAAACATGTATACCTTTATAACTAATACACCCACATAATAACTTCGGCTAGTTTCATGGTAAGTATAGCCCTAAACCATAAAGAAACTCATGCTACCAAAAACGCCCAATTAATCCATGTCCCAAAAGTCCTTTAAGCCCTAAGAACGCCTTCATTTCGTAACATTGGTGGCAGCGGTGGATCCAATATTACGAAATGAAGGCTTTCTTAGGGCTTAAAGGACTTTTGGGACATGGATTAATTGGGCGTTTTTGGTAGCATGAGTTTCTTTATGGTTTAGGGCTATACTTCCCATGAAACTAGCCGAGGTTATTATGTGGATGTATTAGTTATAAAGGTATATGTGTTTTCGAACATAAATAAATGGATTCTTAACTTAACTATTTTATTTCTAGCATAAAATTATTACAATAACCTTAAGTAATTCTAGCCCTAAATAACTAATCTAAGCTTATATTAAGAAAACCTACATTCTAACTTTCCTAAATTTCGAGAGGGAGAGAGGTGTAGTTACGAATCTACCCTAATTTACATATAAATAATTATCTAGTAAAACTTACATGTTGAAATATAGTTGTTCACTCTGAAATTAATATTGCAATCAAAATACTTGATGGCATTTCTAATTGTCCTAGGAAAATTTAAGAAAAATGGTATGTATACTTACCCATCAGCTCACTGCTTCAACAGACACGAGTCCCCTATTTTGAACAGTTTATATACAGAACTACTGCACGGTTAATAACTACAGGCTATGACTAACTGTACTGGCATTCCTACAGTACTAAAAGCATAGATTTTACAGTTAGCCTTGTCCTACTTTGTTCCTGCCATAAGTATAAATTCTATCATGAAATATAATATGTCTAAATGTTTTATATTTCACCAGCTGTTTTTATATGAAGTAATTAAAATAATTTATGTATCCGTAACACATAACAAAATCATATCTTTGTTACTAAATAGTAACTTTAGCTTGAGTTGATGATCTGGTAATATTTAATCAGTGCAGCTTCTCTTGCTAGGTTAGAATATTTAGAATGCTTCTTTTTTATTGATGTGTTGAGAGAACACGTCATTATATGTCCAGTTAAATATTGAAATATTTAATCACCTCACCTCATACTCTGTCTTCTATTTAGACCAGTTTCCGAAAAAATGTTATTCTATCATCAGTAGTTTCAGGAACATTGTTCTGTTGTGATGAAGCACTGCTTCATTGTTATAGAACAACAGTTGTGGAAATACTGAAGATGGAATAAAAGTTATTCTGGAAATGATCTAAATAGAAGACGAAGTATGAGGTGAGATGATAATTTCTTTTATAATTAAATTATTTTCAGTCTGATCATCTTATCTCAATATTAATGTTGATTTGTTCTTGGACATGTTTCAAAACAATTCTGTTTTATCGTCAGCTTTTCCAAACTTCAACTAAACTAAAGTACAACTACTTCTTTTATAATGTTTAATATAAGCCTCATACCATTACTTTCTATAAAGTTCACACATCCATTTATTTTTTACCTTTGAGTATGATGTGGGTAAGGATGGAGTAAACAATCATAAACTGGCTAACTGATCAACACAGCTTACAAGTTCCAATGTAGCAGCAAAATTTAAATGTGGAATTAATATTCTATTTTGTTTCAAATTATGTGACATCAACTATGAGTAAATTACTAAATATTTGGTGGAAATAGTATTAGAACAAAACATTGATGTAATTAAATAATATATTGCAAATCATAAAATTAATGTACCAGCAATTATGTAAATGCAGTGTTTATAGTAAATGGAACTTTCATATGGAATGTACTTTAATATTTAAGTATCTGTTCAAATGAAGGAATATTTAAAAGTATTAAATAATATTACTTTGTGTGCATATGATGCAAGTTATCAGAATGCATACCTTATTTATGTTGTTCCTTTAACTGCATGTATTTTTGTTCTAGGTTTTTAAAATATTTTTGTAGAAGCAATGCTCTAATTTCTTATTGTATTATATTTTATGGCTGTTTTTTTTCCTAAGAAGATATGTTTTTTATTACTAAGCATGGTTATGTTTTACAGTCTTCTATTATAATTTACTTTTGAAGTATTGGGGAATTAGGAAAAAATAAACTGTTACTTTAAAAAGTATTAGATGTGGGATGTGAACAAACTTTAAATGTCTCTCTTAAAATAGAGTTCTTTATTCAAATTTAAATTTAAAATATTTATAACATATATTATAATTTTTATGCTAAAATGTGTACGTTACACAGTGATACTTAAAAATGTCATCTTTATATAAAGCAATTATTTTTCTTTACTAGTTTAGCCGAATCAATAATTCTCAGTTTTTCTTTGTGGTTAATCTAACAATTTGAACAGTTCATTTTGATGACACCCTTTTATATCCATTTGATTCATATCTAAATATATTTTCACATCTGGTTAGGATTACCTGAAACTAAAAACCAAATTTAAGATAGAAAAATTTGGATTGAGCAGTGAGTTTTAAGTATAAGTTCTTTGCAGAATAGAAGTCTGTGGTTCAAATCCCAACTCGGTTTTATTTTTCTCTTAAGTTAACTATGAGTCAGTATGAATCAATAATTTCCATATCCCTACGTAAGATAAGGGAGTAAATAGTAATTTTATGATATACCAATGATGCCACTATTTTGCATATGAATAGAAAATTTTAACTGAATTTTATAATTGAGAATAATTTCTGGTTGATTTTTTAAATACTGGTTATTTGGTTAAATTAATATAATTTTGTTTTGATTTAACACTAGAGATACCGAACTAATATTTAACTTGAGGGTCCTATAATGCATGCTACGGTTATTACAGACTGCCTCACTTAACATAAAACTAAATAATTTTAAAAAATATAAATAAAAAATATAAATAAAAAATATTTTAAATAAAAAAATTAAAAACTTGAAATAAAAAATTATAGCTTAGTTTGAAATACATTACTATACAGAGTGTCCCAGAAATCATGCACAATATTTTCACAAATTGTAGAAGAATTTGAGACAAACATTATAAGGTGTGGAACTTATGATCTGTGAGTTTTAAATTTCACATATCATCCATCCATTCACGGTAATTCTGCCCATGGGCAGGTCTTTCACTGCCATCATAGCATTTTCATGCTATGCTTTGCAGCTTTACTGGCGAATTATAGGTGTGGTAGCTTCCTGTAGCTTTCCACACCGGTGAAGGATGATGATGATAATGATAAGGATGATGATGATGGCCGGATGATTTTCGGGGACCGTTGGGCCCTAAGCTTCCTGATATTTGTCTTACAGGTGAGGAAAAACCCCGAAAAAGAAACCTCACGCAGGAGCCTGTCCCGACCGGGAATCGAACCTGAGCCCACTGCGTGACAAGGCAGCACGCTACCTCGAGACCACAGCGGTGGACACATAATATCTTGGCATTATGAAAAGGGTCAGACTGGCACTGATTATTCCTCTATATGATGTGGTGATACAGTTGCAATTTACTCAGGATGAAGCCCAATGTTATTTGGTGGAGTAATGGTGAAATTACTTGGATCACCTAAAAGTCTCATATCCAGTATCAGTCCTGGAGTTCAAATGTGAATAATTATTTTTTATTAACATATTTATTTTATTTTTTAAAAATTATCTATGCATCTGATTTTTTTAATGCCCCAGATTGTCCTTTTGGACATTTCCGGTGTTCTCTCCTGACATTGGAATAATTGTAACCCACTTCTGAGGTTGGGGCGCCTGGAAGACGGGGTTATGTTACCCCGATGATATGATGGGTGATGATGATGATGATGATGATGATAGTGGTGCACCAGGAGAATCCTTAATCCTAAGCTTATTCTAAGATGAATATGAACGATGATAATTGCGATGGCCATATGATGTTCAAGGACTGTTTTGGCCTTAAAGTTTCCTGACATTTGTCTTACAGATGAGGAAAACCCCGATAAAAACCTCACCCAGGAAACTGTCCCGACCGGAGATCGAAGCGGGCCCACTGCGTGACAAGGCAGCACGCTACCTCGAGACCACAACGGTGGACAATTTTAATATATTATAATACATTTAATAATAATTTTAATGCATGAATTTAAACAAACTGCAAAGCAAAAGAATCGAGGGAACTAAATGTACAAAAATATAAAAGTGCCAGTCTTGTAAATTCCAAATATTATCTGACATGACCTAAACTGTTATTAGTGGCACGGACACTCCCTCTAAAGGTACAGTTTTTGCTAAAACAACAAAGCTTTAATTTTTAAAATATTTTTTACTGTCCATTGATACTATACAGTGTGTTCCATTTATCTTGACCACCCGAAATAACTTTGTACATAAGTACAAAACAAAAAATTGTTTTATACAAAAGTTGTTCAACTACAAAGGAAAAATAATATTGATGGTTAGTGAACTTTGTAGCATTATTTATTAACAAGATATGAATACTAACTTTGTTTTCATCAAGGGCACTATATTTGTTTTTCTTTGATGAATTAATTAAGACTCCAAGACCTGTTAAAAGATGTATCACTAAGTGCTAATCTAATAAATAGAACCTTATATTTAAATTACTGTTGGGAAATAAACATTATGAGGTTATGTCATTAATAGTGAGTGGAGAATATTTTTAACGACTCATCTCATACAATTTCAAATTTTTTCTTTGATACTGACGGTTTCAGACAAAATCCTGTCCCACTTCAGTCATGACTTCCACTGATGAAATTCTCTGGTTGTTGATTTCTCTATGGACGGCACCTCTTGAGCTGCCATCTTTGGTGGTGATTATAAATTTTGAAATTAAATTTTTATCCACCAGAATATTGAAGTTCATAGATCGATATTTATTCTTCTGAATGAATATCTTCTCCCAAACTGTCAATTCCAACGGTTTATCTAATTGTTTCAAAAGTTTTGCTTCTTTTCCAATTTTATGATGTTCTAGCAAACTATGTGCAGCAATTGCTGATTTTTCAACTTCACAATTTTTAATATTTCTAAATTGTTCTATACTATGTGTTTCACGTGTGAAGTGGGACAAGATGATGTCTGAAACCGTCGGTAACAAAGAAATTTGAAATTGTATGAGGTGAGTCATTAAAAATATGTTCTCCACTCACTATTAAAATAGAATTTTATTAATGGAAACATAAAGTGCCATATTACAATACTACCCATATGAATTATGAACAGTTGAACACTACTAAAGGCCAACACGCACACACTATTGAGTAACACTAAGAAATTAGGACTGGAAGTAAATATCAGTAAAACTAAATATATGGTCACACGTAGAAATTCAGTATATAATGGAAATGGACAGCTAATGACAAATGAGGTAAATTTTGAGGAAGTCGCTGAATTCAAATACCTAGGAACAATAATCACAAATAGGAATGAGATGCACAAAGAAATTAAACATAGGCTCAATTCTGGAAATGCATGCTATTATGCATTGCAGAGACTTTTGATGTCCCAACTCCTTTCAAAAAACGTTAAGCTGAAAATATATAAAACTATTATTCTACCAGTTATATTATATGGGTGCGAAACATGGACTCTTGCTTTAAGGGAGGAAAGGTGATTACAAGTATTTGAGAATAAAGTTCTTAGAAGAATTTTTGGACCAAAGAGAGATGAACAGACAGGTGACTGGAGAAGACTACATAACAGTGAACTACTTGGTCTTTATAGGAAGCCAAATATAATAAGAACAGTTAAGTCTCGTAGACTGTGATGGGCAGGACATGTTGCGCGTATGGGGAATGAAAGACGTGCATGGAAGCTTCTTGTAGGAAAGCCAGAGGGAAAACGCCCAATTGGTAGACCAAGAATGAGGTGGGAGAACAACATTAACTATGATTTGAGGGAAGTAGATTATACAGGGAATGATTGGAAAGCATTAGCTCTGGATAGGGATGTATGGAGAGCTTATGTCCGCGCGGCCATGAACCTACGGGTTCGATAGTGCCAGTGAGTAAGTAAGTAAGTAAGAACATTCACATTAAGTGCTCAGACTGGTGAGCATTTTCAGTGACCACATATCCAATCGCCAAATGAATGAGGTGATTGATTTCTCCATTGTTATGGTTGAATGGAATTACAAGGACAGCCCTGGAGTTATCCTGATAGATAATATATTTAATAACTCCTCAGAGAAAAAGTTGTTAGGGTAAGATCAGAAGATGAAGTAGGCCAGTGAACTGCCCCTCTGCGACCAGTTTGTTTTCATTCATAAGGTGCTATTTATTAGAATGACACATTCTGATACATTTTTAAAGAGGTCTTGGGGTACTTAATTAATGCAAAGAAATACATAGTGCCATGAAGAAAACAAAGTTAGTACAGTAAAAGCTCCTTATTCGCGGGGGATATGTTCCGCAAATATGCCGCGAATACAGAAACCGCGAATATGGAATAGTGATTTGTATGGGTATATAGAGGATACATTCCAAGATTACATAGTAAAATAAAAATTATCAAAATAAATTGATTATTGAGAGGTTTTGAACCATTTCAATTAATTATTACTGTCAGGTTTAGGCAAGGGCTTAAAGAACTTTGTAATGTTTTTCCTGTTTTGCCACTTTTAAAATAAATTTCAATTAAGATTGATATTCAGATGTAAATTCTGCAATAGAATTCCTTATTTTGTCTTCGGATTTCTTGATTCATTAACATCGAAACAGCGTGATATAGAAGCAAACGTCTAGCCAACATATAAACGGTCAAGCATTTATATTTTTACTTTAAGCGGCGACACTCGTTTTTTCTGCTTCAAAACTAATTTTCTTTCCTTTTACTCGACATTATAAATTGGCAACAAAGTAGAATACGAGTAGATAGCGTTATTCAATCAAAATTATTGCAATGATTGACAAGTTGAAACAATAAAACACTGATCATGGCAAGAATGGCATTTATCAATGGACATAGCGGCACGTGAAATACTGCGGCGGTGGCTTTTAATAATAAAGTTTAGGCTTAGTGGCAATAAGCTTCGTTTTACTTTGATACTAATTTGTCCATTTGGTTTAAATCACTCTTTATAAAAGCCGCCTTGGCACGTGCCTGCAGTAAAAAAGTTGCCGATGTGTTAATAAAGGACACTAATCCTTTTAATATACTGTCTAGATTCGCAAATAAAGAAATTGTTAACCTCGAATACAGGAACTGTGTCTCAATTTTTTAACCCGCGAATAAAGAGCTTTCACTGTATTCATATCATGTTAATAAATAACACTACAAAGTTCATTAACTATCAGTATTATTTCTCCCTCATAGTTTGACAACTTTTGTATAAAACAATTTTTCATTTTGTATAATGATAACTGATAATAGAATGATAACTGTTGACTTAAATCACATATACATACATTCCTTTTATATAGACTATCAATGCTAATGTTCATTCTAAAAAAATGCCTCATATAATTGAAATTAGGCATTACGGACCATGAGTTCCTTATCTCAAAATGTTTGTCTGAGACCCCTCTACAATCCTTGAAATTATTGCACATGATTTCTGGATTTATGCTGTATAAAGAATATACTGTAAAATTTCATTATGATACAGAATTGTAAATAAAGTAGTGGCAACAAATATATTACCAATACTTAGTTGAAATCATAAGCAAAATGTTATTACATTTCTTTAATATACTGGCAGAGTTCTGGACATTCTCCCATCAGCCATCAGCAAAGTGATTTCTGCTGAACACGTAATTGAGTCCCCACAGATGAGACCACTGACAGAATATCATAAAACTTCACATCTGTGAGAGGTTATCTTCATCTGTGGGTACAAATCAAATTCAGAAGTACCTATGTCAGAGGAATGTGGAGGATGTTTCAAGACTTCCCAAAAACACCTGTGCAACATGATAGCCAATGCTTATGCTCTCTGACAATATTAATTATATCATGCAAAGTGAAAGTTATATTAATCCTGAAAGAAAAGTAGATTTTTAGTGCAAACCAGATGAAAGCATGCTTAAGGAAACTCTACCGATGATCAACACAACAACATGACTCTTAACTGATGTGTACCATTGTCTGTTAGTAAATGTTTGACATTGTATTATCAAGAGTGTTGCCACTATTTTATTTAAATTGCATGTATGTAATTCAAAAAAGATATATCAATATAAATTTATACATGAAATTAAATCTCTTGTTTTGTGGAAAAAGCTTAGTATTTCTATATTGTAGAGAATATACATACTATAGTATAAAAATCACCAGGTTTATATCACATTACATAAGTTCCATGCCATAGCTGAGTGATCTAAGGTATCATGCCTTGATGAAAAACTACAGATGAGCATTGGTTTGAAATCCCTTAGGGGAAGAAACTTTATCACCCAGCATTGTAAGGTAATAGGGTAACTACAATAAGTAGCAGCTCCACATTCAGAAAACCAACTATAAAGGTTGGGGGACCCAAATGCTGATCACATATCTGGCTGGATGATCATCCTTCTCTGTAAATGGCACATATGGATATAGATCAGCAGATGCTTGTAGACCAAGGGCCTTCTAGACCTTTTGTGCCATTGTGTTTATACATATATAGGTTTAAAATTCCTTAGCATGTAGGACTTATTTAATAAAAAAGAACATTTTTTGCCTGAAATTTAATGCCCTTTTAGTGTTAAAAATAATTAATATATATTATCAATTATTCTTTTTATAAATGTACAATCAACATGTCATCAACATAAAAATAACTGTTATTTTATTTTATTTATGGCTGTCAACTTTTAAATTGAAAATACAATAAAGTATTGAGTAAACATAAAATGTTATTGAAATAGAAGGATGTAAAGAGTTTTATTAAAAAATAAAATTAAATGTACTTGAAGTAAACAATTAATTTCCATTTAACTATGTGGAAACTCCCTATATTTGCACCAATCTAGATATATGGATTTAATTTAAATTGAACACAATGAAAGAAATTTGTACTATGTCTAAGATAAGGATAATTTGAGGGAAATGGATTATTTGAATATCTAGACTATTTAAAAGCTATACATAGTGATTGAAAATATTTCAAGGTTTGTGGAGTTAATTAGAGAACTTATGGTATATACACTACTCAAAAAAATTAGAGGAAGACATGTTTAAACCAAAGCCACAAAATAAATATTGTAACAATTTAATTTTTGAGAGTCAGATGTTTTGAGTTCAAGTATTGTTTAAAATGAGATTGAAGATCTTCTGGGTTTTATTAATTTTTCTCTGAATATGTTAGTGAAGTTCTAAGAGTTGCTGAAACCAAAGTGAGTTCGTATTGATTTATTTTTTTAAAAACAGAATAATCTGTGATAGAGAATTGTTATTTTTGTGTTCTCTGAAGCTAATACAGAGCAATGAGACATCTGAATGAAACATCAGTTGCATGAGCAGTTGCATTGATTGAAGATGGTCGTTCCATTCACCATGTCTCTAGGATTCTTGATGTCAGCACTTCCATCATCCATAGGCTGTGGAGGTGATATAGAGATACACATGAATACAAGAGGAGACCCGGGCAAGGTCGTAAGAAGAAGACTACAACCGTACAAGGATAAATTTCTTGTTTTATCAGCTTTGCACAGAAGAAAATCTACAGCCAGAGATCTACAAAATCTTTTACACACAGTAATTGGGACGGTAATTTCTGATCAGACTGTAAGAAATAGATGAGAAATGCAAGGTTGAGGTCTAGAATCCCCTTTAAAGCCCCTTGTTTAATACATCAGCACAAAGAAGCCTGGCTGTGAATTGCTCAAAATCATGTCAACTGGCAGCTCCACCATTGGAAGGGTGTTTTATTCACGGACGAATCAAGATTTCGTCTAACAGGTTCTGATGGTCATACACATGTATGGAGACGTCCTGGTGAATGTTTTGATCCAGCCACAATTATTGAACGTGACAGATTTGGAGGTGGTTCGGTTATGGTTTGGGCCGGGATTACTATTGAGTCTCGGACAGAGCTTGTAGTTGTCCCACAGCACATGAGTGCTGATATTTACATTAATGACATTATCCTCCAACATGTTGTACCCTTTGCTTATGGTATGGACCCTAATTTTCTTCTAATGCAAGATAATGCTAGATGTCATACAACACAGGCTTCCAGAGATGTCCTGCAAGAATGCCAAATTCGGGTGATGGACTGCCCTGCATGCAGTCCGGACCTTAATCCAATCGAGCATATGTGGGATAAGTTGGAAAAATTTGTTCATTAGAATCCTGCTGTACCTCAGAACCTTGAAGAACTTTCACATGCACTCACCGAGGAATGGGAGAGAATCTCACAAGTTTCTGTAAGAAGGCTTCTGCTAAGCATGCCTCGTAGGTGTAACGCAGTCATTCAGATTCACAGAGGACACACTAAGTACTGGGTGTTGAAATAACCATGGAAACATTGATTCCAAAAATTGTAAATCTCAAATTTCCACTTTGTTTTCTATTACAAATGATAACTTGTTTGTATTGCTAATACTGTACAAGAAAATATTGTTTGAATGTCTATTCTAATTTTACTTAAATTTTCAATTTATAATTACAAAAGATCAAACATTAAATTGTTTCAATATTCATTCTCGTGTTTTGGTTTAAACGTGTGTTCCTCTAATTTTTTTGAGTAGTGTATAATCTTATGCAATGCTATGGAATATATTTTATATTGGTAATGGGTATTGGTAATTAAATATTACAATTTAATAATAAAATCCTTCATTCCTGCTCAAATAGTTAAGAAAATGCTTAAATATGCACAGTTAATTTACTTTATGCTATATCTCATTTTAGTATTTTATGTTCTCGTAAAATGGTAAAAAAATGGACACCGCTTTCACTAAACATATCAACAAAGCATAATGAATCAATTATATTTGAAGAGAAACACTATATGCTCAGACTGGGGCTTGAACTCAGGACCTTTCACACTCTAGAAAGGTTCTGGGTTCAAACCCCAGTCTGAGTGTATAATTTTTCTCTTTAAATATAATTTATCCATCATTGAAATGTATGAAATGAATAATAAAAACATGAAACCATAATGAACTCAATAGAAATTATATAATTTTATAAATTATGTTTTATTACATTAAAAAAAATTGGTACAATTTGTGCCAGTATATCTTCAGTAGATTTTATGTCTGTTCTTTTGTATCAATTATTTAATGATTGGCTCTGCAATGTATATCATGCCAATAATTTAATAATTATTGTCATTGAGAATGAAGTGTGGGATAATGTAGTTATTTATTAAAAATAATTAAATTTGATATAATATGAAATTAAATACTATTTGTTGCAAGAATTGAAAAAAAAAATTATTGAATTTGTTTCAAAAGTCTGCTCAGCAACACTTTGGTTATAAAAATTTCAACTCTTCCATAAACTTCAGTTTTCATCCTTATACTGTAATGTAAATAACTATGATAGTATTTTTGAAAATTTGTGACTTATGCTGTTTTTTGGCAACATTAATCTTTTACCAAGAGAATGCACAACGTTAACAGTTTAGTGACAGCAAACTTTCTCAGAAGACATGTCCAGTTGTATCATTATGTCACAGTGAAATATAATCAGTAGCATGAAAGCCCTTAACAGAAATTGTCACTGCATGAAAATTTGAATACCTATATTTATATGTTCTCTTCTCAAAGTCCTAAAATGTTTGTACTTGAATTCTGGGACATTCTGTATGAGATAATGTATATTCATCCATGATTGGTTTTAAATATCAGTTTATTTCAAGGTTACCAAAATGTTGAGAGAAATAGGGAATTAATGTAGTATGACAATGTAATCAGTATAAACAAAACAGAAACTTGGCTCAAGTGGCAGCATTTCAGACTTGAATTCAGAAGGTTCCAAATTCAAACCCCAATGCTGACCTACCTGTCTGAGATATTTTCTTGGTTTTCTACAGTCGTTAAAGGCAAATGCTGTTTGAAATTCATTACATTCATCATTTCATAACAAAGCTATTGTTAAAGATCATAAATTTATGCAGATAGAATATAAAATTTTTGACATCTATAGGGAAATAAGCATAACTAAATTAGCCTGATTAAGAAACTCCTGGTAGGGCGCACTTGTGTCCCCATGTGGGATGTATGGAGTATATATATATATATATACAATATAACCTTAGATGTTAAAGTATCTATAAATAAGAATACAAAAATAAATAAATAAAAAATGTTGCTATATTATTTTCTTTTCATCACTGTATGAGTGCTGAATAAAAATATCTTCAACTAATTTGAATAAATAAAAGTAACAGTTTAACCCTGATCATCAAGAATATGTGTCTACACTATGAGACACATTTTCTCCTTGAGTTTACAATTATGTATCTCAGAAAAATCATAATTTCTCTCTACTGATACATAATAATTTGTATGATTTGTGAAATTGTATCTAAAGAAGTAACATCCCCATAAAAGGTTGTTTTATTTTGAAAATAATTTAAATATCCTACTATTTTACAAATGGAATTAAAACAAGTATAAGATTAATTATAAATCAATCTCACAAATTTAGATAATTAATAAAATAAATGATTGGCTATTCTTTACAACATGTGATGCGACTTTTTTAATTCCTCCATAAACTCCTGTCATATTTTATTCTTAAGGTTCCATTTTTCTAATTATTTCCCACCATTTACAATGACTTTTACATTTTTTTAACAATTATTTTGATATATTTTTCTGTGATATTTGATATTTAGCTACCTACATAAAGACATGACAGCCATATTGATTTTAATGAATATTCTAAGAAACAACTAAGTCATGTTCTAGAGCAGCCAACATAGGGTATGTACTAATTAACTGTACACATACTTCAGAATTTCAGAACTTACTATTTATTTTTGGGCTTTGCATTCTTTCACAGGTTACAGTGCTTAAATGGTGTTAGGTTAGCTTTTAGGTTCGTTAAATATTGTGTATATGTTGGATGCATCCCATGATTCCATAGTGTAAACCACTTTGCATTTGTTGGCCCATGCACATGGTGCATGATTGAAACTTAGAAATATTTTTTTGCATCACATGTTGTAATGAATCCCCAATGGATTTTTTCAAGCTATGTTAACACTGAAATTGTCTTCATGGTTCCTTTGGGACAGAGGATATTAGCATTAATGACACCTAGCATAAAGAGAGAATCTGTACACCACAAACATTAATCTTCAAAGATGTCTGATTGATTGGTATCTAATATTGAAAGATGGTATTGATATTTGCTCTCTTGTGCCCAAATCAAAACATTATTTTATTTTTTAAAAGTATAAAATGTATACTTTCAAATCACAGTATAAAGGAGACCAATGAGACATTGCAAAAATATATCATACAAATATGGTGCTGTTTAATGTCATTGCTGCAGAACAGGAATTTTTAAGTGGGACATTAAATATTTTATTAATTATTTTCAAAATGAGAAAAAATAATTTTGCAACTGTTGTAACTCTGATTTTAATAAGAAATAAGTAAAATAAAAATCTCTATAATCTGGAGGAAGAACAACTATGTAATACCTGTATCTCTGATTGTCATAAGAGTTGACTCTTAAAGGATCTCCCTATAGTCTTCGATAAGGGCAGGACTACAGTTAGTGATTTAGTTAATGTTTTAATTAATTATGCTTCTTAACAACCAGTAACATACAGCGATAATTTTCATGAGAGATAAGCAGCAATTGAACTATCATGATAATATTTAACAAATATAATTATACAGATAAATATAAAAATAATAAAATATGTTACCTCAGTAATTCGTATTAAAAAACAAAACAGCTTACCTTCTTCATCTGTACTTCAGCAGAATTCTCCTCTCTACTTTCCTGTCAAATTACATCATCATAAAACTGATATCAAAGAAATCTATGCTATTCTATGGAAGATGCTCATCTATTAATCTTACAACAGATCACGAGTTATGAACTACATTGATAGTTAAATATGTTTATTCAAGTTTTCACTACATGTAATTGTCAACATATTTATTCTGGTTACATTAGATAGGTTATGTTAGATTAGGTGTGTTAATATTAGTTTAGGTAGGTATCGGCAACCTTTCTTTTTTCTTAAATTGGCTATTCTGTTTTAGCTATGATAATCAGATCCAATGATAATGTATACATTTACAATACCATATTTGGCTTGCAATTTTAGAGCAGTAAAAAATTTTTATCACTGCTTTATATTGTTATGAATTCCTATTATTTATTTATTTAAATAGTGTTTTAGGATAGTAGAAGATTTTTTATTCATAAATTATCTCATTAACAATAAAGAAAAATAAATATATTTATTTCATTATCATTTTTTAATATTTGTCCATTTTTAAAATATTTGCACAATTTTTAAATATTTGTAACTCTACAGACTGCAAATGACAAAGAGATAGGACTTCATAATTCCTTCCTCTTTGCCTCCTACAGGACTCTCCCTAGCCACTTGTATTTGTGGAATCCAGTGAACTTGTTTCATTAACAGAGACCCTTTCCATGTTTACTAAACCGCTTAAAATATGCAAAATTGATTTAATTCATATCACACTTCACTGGAAAATTTGTAATACTCCACTGATAATACACAAAAACAAAAAAGTACCAATATTTTCTATCTAACCAGATTATAGGCTTAGAAGTTGTTTATCAAAGACCTCCTAGATTTATATATTATTTTTGGTCTGACATCTTACCTCAATATTAATGTTGATTTGTTCTTGGACATGTTTCAAAACAATTCTGTTTTATCGTCAGCTTCCTAGATTTGCTAAAGTGTTAATGTATATCAAGGAATATGTAGGTTATAGCTGGTCCGAGGCAAGCTAATTGGTTCCTGTGGTGGGGGAGTCAATCTCCGCAAATGCTGAGGAGAGGAAACACAGCTGTATGTTATCATGTTTGAGAAACTTTGAAATTTAATAAACTAAATTTTATAAGCTGATGATACTTAGGGAACTGGCATAATTCTACTAGTCCATTGATGGGGCCATTATTAACAATTCAGATCATTAGCATGACAATTCAAACCTGGGCATGAAAGACACATCTTTAGCTCAGAGCCCTCTTATTTCATACTTGAGGTTCTTTTATGTGATGTAAATGGTTGACATGGAACCCATTGCTTTATTTATATTCTGAAAGAAGCCATAGTCAGGATTTTGGCACTCTTAAAAATTCATCAATCTCAGCTAGATTTGAACTCGAGAACCTTGTAATCATGGTAAACATGGTAATCATTATTTTAAAATTACGACAGGAAGTAACACAGACTCTAATTATTTATTTTGGTAATCATTAGTTCACTAGGAGTACACAGGCCTAGATTTTTGGTGAAATAAAGGGGATTCTGAAGAAGAATATAACTGCTGTATTTTATTAAGGAAACCCCTTGAAGTATGACCTTCAGTATTCTTACTTATAAGAAATCAACTTCTATAAGATTCATGATGTGTTCCGTTGAGGTATTATTCAAAATTAAAATATAAAATTATGGAATATTCACCTGAAAGGTCCGTCTCAACTTAATTAATTATTTAACTGTAGCGCTTTCGGGACTTGTCCCATCATCGGCAGGATTCAAAACTGGTGTTTCACTGAAGATCTGGTAGAGGGGGTTACATGTATTGGATTCATTTTTGTTTATCAGATTGTTGTTGTTGTGAGCTGCTTTCATGATTTCCATCTCTTTAAGTACGTTTATCTTCGCTGGATTATTTTCTCTGTGCATTACTGTTAGGGTGTTTTCAATATTTAACATGTGATGTCCTTTATGGATAACGTGTTTTGCATAGCTTGATTTTCCTTCTGCGTGAATGAAGTCTCGAAAATGTTCTTTAAATCTGAAGTTAAAACTCCTGTTTGTTCTTCTTATATAAAATTTGTTGCAGTCCTTACATGTCAATTTATAGGAGTATTTACAGTATTTACAGGAGTATATAAATTGACATGTAAGGACTGCAACAAATTTTATATAGGAAGAACAAACAGGAGTTTTAACTTCAGATTTAAAGAACATTTTCAAGACTTCATTCACGCAGAAGGAAAATCAAGCTATGCAAAACACGTTGTCCATAAAGGACATCACATGTTAAATATTGAAAACACCCTAACAGTAATGCACAGAGAAAATAATCCAGTGAAGATAAACGTACTCGAAGAGTTGGAAATCATGAAAGCAGCTCACAACGACAATCTGATAAACGAAAACGAACCCAATACATGTAACCCCCTCTACCAGATCTTCAGTGAAACACCAGTTTTGAATCCTGCTGATGATGGGATAAGTCCCAAAAGCGCTACAGTTAAATAATTAATTAAGTTGAGACGGACCTTTCAGGTGAATATTCCATAATTTTATATTTTAATTACTTATAAGAGATAGGGATGACTAGTATAAGGGATGTGTATAGGTGGACTCTGGTAAATAAACTGTAATTTTGCCTATCCGAAATTTATCACATAGGATATGGGAGTTATTAATTTAAATAAAAAAGTTTATGTAAATATATATAATTTAATTAAACACAATAAATCTTGAGGCACATACGACACTGATATAATTTAGATATAAAGATTATTTAGAATAAAACTTCTTGATGTTGATTTGCACTATATTACCTTACATGAGTAATGGAAATTTGACCAGCAGATGTATCGCCTGCCATGGCTGGTACAAAAATGAAATTCCCTCACAATGCAGACAAAGCGTAGCGTGGATTCCAGAAAACCAGTTCAAACCTGATTTTGATTCCAGAACATTTGGTATATGCAAGTCATTCTCTAAACAATGAGAATGCTGACCTAGTGATTCCCATACATGCCTACGTGAAGTTTAAACACCCACAAACAGCAGGTACACTTTAAAAATTCTTAATATTACTTGATTTACTAAACAGGATGACTGCCTCTAAGGGAATCCCTGTACTCTGAAAGAATTCACCAATTCTTGCCACAAAAAGAAATATAAGTAAAATCTAGTCTGGAAAAACAACCTCTACTTGTCATGAAAGATGACTATGAGTTTCTCAAACATAATTATTGAAAGTAACTTCAGCATTGGAAAAAAACTTTTATTTGGATATTGTCAAGGGCAATGACTGAAGCCATCGGCTAGGTGTGAGAGCAACTAATAATAATAATAAATAATAATAATAATAATAACAATAATAATAATAATAATATAATATTTGAGGAATGATAAGAGTTGAAAATAATATTAGCTCTTTCTTCAAAATATTTGACTGTCTCTACAAAGACATAGTGCAGAAGACAATTTCATTATAATGTGAATTAAGTTTAGAATGTAAAGTTTAAAATTAAAAATATTTCTGAAACTTTAATTCTTAACTGGTGATGTGATGGCTTATACAGATTCCTCAAAATATAGAAAGTTACATCTCTTGACCAGTGGCAGAGGGTGAAAAAATGAATTGGGTAGACATAATCACTAACTTTCCTCATTTTCATGCCTTCTAAGTTTTCTAATACTTATCATGTGCCACATATTATACTAATAACACCATCTTGTTTTGTAAATCTTATCTATCAACTGTTTAAGAATTTGAGCAACAAAAAAATATTAATTTGATAATGTTAAGATTTAAATATAATTATGTACCACTTTTTTTTCGTACATTAGCTCTGTGCAATGTATCTTCATCTTGCAAAAATATTGATCAATGTTCCTTAAAAACTGGATCCCCGCTGCATCTTTTAATATAGATTTTTGTTCCTGCATGTTTCATTGCTTTTCCTTCAAAATATTTAATTTTTATAATACCGTTACGACCCCATGGTTTTTCACCACCGAACAGCAGACAGTAATAAGAGTGAAGTGCTTTCCTTTACACTGCTACCATATAACCACCTATACTTTGAGTACTATCTGTTCCAAATATTTTCTTGTAACTCTACCATTTTTTGTGACATTGATATTTAATCAGGAACGAGTTATTTAGACTCTACCTTCTGGCCGAAAGTTAATGAAACAATGAATGATTAATATAAAATGTACTTGATCAAAATTTGCACTAACCATATTAAATTCACTTGAATGTACCATACTTATTATTTTACTGTTAGTTTCTCCAAAACTTATATTAGAAATTGTTAATCACCAGGTTCTTACACTCACTTAAAGTTGTTAAAAGCAGATAGTTAGGATCACATTTTACAAAATGTATGTTATTGTCGCAGTAGACTACAAAACAGTTTCATGCAATCACTACATAACTCCTTTCAAATGAAAACATCTTAAAAGAATCTACCTTGAAGTATTTGTGAATGGGCAGAAACACAAGTTGTTGGAGCACTTTTTCCAAGTGGAACTCAAATCCCACAGAGGCACATGCCACTGTATCTTCTCAGAGGCATCTAACTGTGGTTTCTCACAGAAGGTTTCTGTTTTACTTGAATTCATAAAATTTTATTTACCACAAGGAGTAAAAATGAAGGAAAATTTCATTTTCAGAAACAAAGTACCGTATTTAATATTTAATAAAAATATTCTAAATGTTTCGATAAACTCTGTCTATCTCTTCTTCCTAGATGCTATGTCACTACTATTGACTAGCTATCATCAACAATGACTGCTCATAAATTCTGCCAAAACAACTACCATCACCTTCTACCTTAAAGTAAATAGATTTATAGGTGATTCAACGAGACATCATATGACATGTTATATAAGATAATTATATATTGATTTCCTTATATATTTATGTTAAGAAATAACACAAAAAGTCTTCAAGAATCAAATTAATATTTTTATTACCTCACCTCATATCCTTTATACTTCTAGACTGCAGTTTCAGAGGTATATCTCCATCCTCAGTAGCCTCTCATCGACCGGTGTTATGTTGTTTCTTGGCAGTTTTCTTCAGAAGGAAGAAGAAAACCACCAAGAAACGACATAATACCAGTCGATGAGAGGCTGCTGATGATGGAGATATAGCTCCGAAACTGCAGTCTAGAAGTATAAAGGATATGAGGTGATGTAATAAAAATATTAATTTGATTCTTGAATTAAACCTCATAGTGTTTTTCCAGTGAAAGTTAAACAAAAAGTCTTTATTGGCACTGAACATTAGGGGCGACATTAAAGAACCATTGATCATGCAGATAAAATTCATATGAGCTTTTTAATATTTTCATACTAATGGGAGTAATATAATATCAACTACAAGGTACTTACATAAAATGTGACGGAGAGAAAGTTTGTATTGACATACGGTATGCTTTAATTCATCTGAAATTTTATAAAATTCAATAAATAAATGTATTGATTTTATTAACTTGATCATGATATGCAGTATTTATGTAATTGTTCAATTATGAAGTAATCCTTTATAATGGTTCATTTCGTCATAGTATTTATTTCAAAGTATCCAGATCCTATTTCAAATTATTGTACAGTTTATGAGATGTGAATTTATTTATTGAACTGCAAATTAAATTAATAAAATGGTGGAAAATGTTCTGTCTTCACATTAAAAAAATTACACTTCAATTGCTGTTGAAATGTTTTGTACCGTACACACTTTTCAATCATAAAGACTTAAACTCTATGCCAATGAACTAACAAAGTTTTTTTTTTCTGGTATACAAGATATTATAGTTTAGCAAGTGCGTCCTTAACAATGTTAATCCATTCTTCTTCCCGACCTCTTCCTCTATCATCTAACTCCTAAACAATTTACGTCCTTTTGCACACAATCAAGTTCTCTCATTCTAGATTATCCTCTATGTTCAATGAATAAATGAGTAAATTCTTATCTTACCTCATATTTAATGTTTTTTTTTAACACAGGAACTGCAGTTTTCAAGAGGAAATCACTCTCATTCTCAGCCGATATTATGACTACCAGATTTTCGATTGAATCTTCATCTATAATGTTGCCACCTGGTGCTGATTTGATGAACTTTGAGATCATGTCCTGTTCATCGGGAATTTCAAAATTCATGAATCTAAATTTGTTCTTCTGAATTGATGGCAATGTAATAGGTGAAGATTCAAATGAAAATCCAGAAGTTATAATGTCGGCTGAGGATGAGAGGGATCTCTTCTTGAAAACTTCAGTTCACATGTTTAAAAAAACATGAAATATGAGGTAAGATAAGAATTGACTCATTGATTCATAGAATTAAGAACCTCATAATGATACTTCCTCTATGTCTTTTTTGATCCTGATTTTTATTAAAAACATTCTGTTAACAGATCTACCATCCATCTTGATTGCATGTTCCATCCAGTCATTTCTTCTAGCCTTAATTAGTGGTTTTATATTATGAATAATTCTTCAGGAAATGTGTATGGATTGGCTAAAAGATCAGACAGTTTTCAACAGGATAACACACTACTGACATTAAAATATTCACTAACAAAACTAGGCTCTGAAGATGTATTCGTACAATGAAACTATCTAGCTGAAGAGAAACATCTGAGAATGAAAAATAGTATATATGTGATTCTTAAAAATATAATGGTCCTATAAATACAAATTGTAATAAAATAGTTAATGCAAAACAGCAAGATTATAAAAATTAGGTATTATATACCAGTTTAGCCACAAATGTTTCTCTTCAAATATAATTTGTCCTCAATACTAATAAAATTCATTGTTAAAACCGTTGAGGTGGAGAGTCATAAAATAAAATAAGTTAAAATATACCTTCTTAGGTAAGATCCGTCGTCCTCAACATATAAAATATGTATTCTTTATGCCTGTAGGCCTTTCAGAACATCCGTTCCATCTTCAGCAGGTCCTTCTTCACTACAATATCTAGTATGATGGTTGATATTGCTGTGACAACACCACATTAGGACCAGCAACATCAACCATCATACTAGATATTGTAGTGAAGAAGGACCTGCTGAAGATGGAACGGATGTTCTGAAAGGCCTACAGGCATAAAGAATACATATTTTATAAGTTGAGGACAACGGATCTTACCTAAGAAGGTATATTTTAACTTATTTTATTTTATAATTTGTCCTAAAGTGAGAAGTGATAAATTAAAAATAAGAACATTGAAAATAATGCTTTACTGGCTGTTAAATCCCATTTAAAGCCTTCTTGAGAACAAGCAGCTGGATAGCATGTGCAAGGAAGGTTCAGTGCCTTGAGAGCGTGGGGACCATATAAGAGAGAGAAAAATTTCTGTTTAAATTGAGATGCCTAAGTAAGCTTAGTGGTTTAGAGCACTGGTACAGAAAACCAGAGACCTTGGGTTCAAATCTTAGTTTAAGCGTCTAAGTTTTGCTCTTCATACATAAGTTATAACTTGTGTTGAAATATCTTGGAGAATTCTGTTTTCTGAGATTAAATGCATGTTAAAGAGTGTCATCAAAGGCAAGAGCTTCAATAGAAGATGATTTCAAGACAGCTATGTATAGGTTTCTCTCATTACAGTATCTTAATTGAATAAAAAAATAGTTATATTTGAAGAGAAAAATTTTCACCTAGACCAAGACTCAAACCTGGGACCTTTGGCTTTCTGGGCCAATGCTCTACCAACTGAGCTACCGAGGCAAGTTGTGATCTAGACACAAATGTGTCTCTTATATAGCTCAGTTGATAGAGTATTGGCCCTGAAAGCCAAAGGTCCCGGGTTCGAGTCTCGGTCTAGGCGAAAATTTTTCTCTTCAAATATAATTTATCCTTCAGTGAGAAGTGTTAAATTAATAATAAAAACATAAAAATAGTTGTTTTATAATATGCTTCATTGAAACAAATGTGATTTATCATGTGCAATAGTATATGAATTTTAAATTAAGGAATTTATGGGCATCTGTTGCATCAGGATAACATTTATTTGTACATGGAAACCTCATTGAAGAGGCCTGCCTGAATTTGTCACCTAAAATCTATAGACAAAAGTAACCTTAAACACTAGACCAAGTAAATGTGGTATTAGAGTATTACTGCATGGAAGAATTGACAATAGACCTACTATTGTGTTGGCCACTATGATCTACTTGTTATGTTCCCTGCCTCTAGTCCCAAGAGTCACGAGTTCTAATCTAGCTCGGGTAGGTGGATTATAAGTAAAGTGATCCCACAACAGACCCGGAGGCCCTTGGGGTAGTAGGAGGTTAGGGCTCCCACTTTTTCTAGACAATCGGCACTTTATGTCAGCCGGGTTGTCAGCTCTGCGTGACGGCCGCCTTTACCCCAGAACAAGCGTCTGGTACTCATTTACGTTAGAGGCTGAGTCGACCCCAGGGCCATAGTGCCGCCAGAGGGTTTGGGTCAGTTTAAAAATCTAGGATGGGAAATCTAACGGACAAGCCCTCTTGAAGGGACTTTAAGCTGTGGCTCCCAAGCACAAAAATTTTCAGGCACAAAAAAGTACTTCAAGTCTAAATTAGTGTCCCTCGCCATCCGTATAATACCTTAATTGCCTACTAGATGTCTCTTTAATGTAATGTGCTGATCACATATCACTCACTGACATCTGTAGGAAAATAAATATAACTAAAAAATAGCTTAGTCAAGAAACTAGCTCTAGGGGAGGACCCAAGTCTTCATGAGGGACATATATACGTATATATATTCATAAATTGTGGCAGTATAGGATATGTATACACAATTGCAATAAAAATTGTATTTAAGTCTTTGATTTAATGAATATCATTATTAATATAAATTTTTAATTGACTCATTGTTCCAGTGTCTTTACAGACCTTTAAAATTAATGACTGTACCTCTTGAGCATTGCTACTGAATATTATTTATTTATGGACTCTATTTTTATTATATAGTTAGTCAATCATCTCGCAACTCAAATCTTTGGCTCGAACAAATTAATACTACTTAGCGAAGTTAAAAAGAGAGGAGAGAGGTAGAGGTTCTGATGTTAAATCCTTTTTTGGAAGTGATAAAAGAATTTAGAGATTTCTCTCTCATATGGTAAAGATTTCAGAATCACACTAATAAAATTAAATTCCTCTTTAACTACCATTTTATCTAGGTAGTTGAGAGTTTATGACTGGAATCATTTCAGAATGTCGATCTAAAAATTACTGGCAGAGCCAAACAATTTTCCAAATTATATAATTTTTTTAAAAAATATTTTTCATCTCAGTCAAAACATAAATTTATTAAGTCGACGTTTCAATCTCCTTATGTGAGATAATTTTCAAGATATGGTTATTTATAATTTATAAACGACCATGTCTTGAAAATGATCTCACATAATAAATTTATAAACAACCATGTCTTGAAAATGATCTCACATAAGGAGATTGAAACGTCAACTTAATAAATTTATGTTTTGAATGAGATGACATTTATTTCTTTGTAATTATGATAATTTTCCAAATGCTGAAATTGTTCATAGAAAAGGAATTTCTAGTTACTGGCTTTTTAGTAAACCTGGTGACCCTTTTTGCTGATATTTTTAACTCTGTATTACATTTACAGGACGTGTTCATCTGAATTCAATCCAGGATAGTTCTTGAAATTATTTTGTAATCATTATAATAATAATTTGTCAAACATCTTCATGAAAATGACTTTGAATATAAATTTTATCATCAGTACCTCTACCGCTTAGATCGATCCTTGGCTTCTCTTCAGAATTTTCCTCCATCTGTCCCTACCTTTGCTAATATCCACACCTTTTAAGAACCAGTTTTCTAATGTAATCCATTATATCATCCATTCCAATAAAGTTCAGGCCTTCATATTTTTCTTCTTCCATCAGGCTTAAATTCCTAAATTATTTGTATTTAATTTTCTTTCATTCTTTTAACATATCCAACCCATCTGAATCTAGATATCTTAATTGCTCAAATATCAGGTAATTTGTGGACTTTATACAATTCTTGATTATTTCTTACAAATAAAAATTTATTGAAATGAAAAGAGCAGTGTTTTTATCTTCAGTTTAGTTTGCTATTCTCTTCCCAGTTTTCTTCAAGACAATATTTGATTAATCTTTTAAATTCTTTGAATGCTGACTTCAAAGTTCTATACTTATATTTATGTCAATATGCCAAGTAATTTTTGCCCAATTTAAAAGTCTCTGTAATAATGTTAAAGTAGACCCTACATGTAAACTTTTAATGTTCTTGTTGCCCTCAATTAGTGATTCACACTTAAACATAACATAATTTCAAATAATATAATAATACAGTGAATTTACAGAATTTTTTGTATAGTATTATACAAGAAGGTGGAAGTGTCACATAGCAAAGAAGCTAATTGTTTAAATAGTGATATTCTGTATGGCTGTAGTTTCTAAACAAAATTTTATTTAAAAAAAAAGTAACAAGTGTAATAATAAGAGTCCAACGAACTTGGTTATCTCAGAGTTATATACTCTGTGAGCTAGTATACATTATAACTTAAAAGGGAAAATTTCAGGATCTTCAGTCCAGTCTTCACTCTAATAATTATTCAAACTAACATTTTGATTTCTTAGTTGTTATTTATAGTCAAAGAGCTCATATTAGAAGGATGTGTTGCTCTTACAATGTAAATTCATAATTACATAAATAATTGCTCTCATCTTAGAAAATATTAATTTAGGGCCATGTTTAAAGAAAATTCTTATGTTGTATGTTTTCCAGAGAACTGGAATACCTTTCCAGAAAACTCAGTTCACAGAATTTAATGCATAAATCTCAGAATGTATACATATAACTATTTTTTTTCAGAAATATATAAAAATAATTAAAAACCTAAGAAACACAGAAGACTGTTACGATAAGGAATAGTGTACAAAAATAAAGTATAAATCTGTGACAGCAACCATAACCAAATGGATATGTTTTTGGGAACTTAAAATATGTCTCTGGCATTCCTATTGGCAGTGTTTATTCCATAACAATTAATTTATTATTTTTACATCAAACAGGATCAAATAATCCTCTAGGATTAAATAGTAATATTGATAAAATCCCATCCCATCCACACTTTTTCTTTTAAAGATTAACATTAAAAGAACCTTATATCTATATCACACAAATGATATGTATTGTGAACTGTCATTTCAGCTTTGATTTAATTAATCTCTTTTCATAGGAATTAAATAGTATAGGAAAGTGAATTTTACTTAACATTTGATATTATGCTAGTATTGATATTAGATGTCCTGTTCCGTATCCGAGTGGTTAAGGCAGGAAGCCTTGGCGCAGAGCTACGGGACTTGCGCTGGTTTGAGTCTCCATGGGGAAAGAAATTTTCTCATGATATTTTGGCCAGTATGGGACTGGTGTCCACTCAACATCGTGAGGCATTTGGGTAGCTACAATAAGTAGCAGTTCCAGGTTGAGAAAACCAGCTATAACAGCTGGAAGACTTATCATGCTGACCACATGTCACCCCTGCACTGGCTAGATGATCATGTACCTCTGTGATTGACACATGTGGATGTGAGACTGGCAGCCGGCTGGTAGGGCAAGAGCCTTCTAGGCCTGTCATGCCATGAAATTTATTTACTTTATTTTATTGATATTAGAAAGTAAACAGTATTGCATTTTACGGAGTAATTATGAAATTCAAGTGACCATTAAAGCAAGAGATTCTGGACAATAGGAATACTTGTAAATTGTAGGAGGTCTTGATAACTAAATTTATAGGTTTTCAACTGAAGAACTTGGGTTCAAATCCAACTCTGGGTGGTTTATTTATATTTTTGCCTTTTAATTTTATTTTTATGTCAAATTCTAGTTTACTATTAGCCAACTAGTATTTTATTGGTTAATTACCATAATTTTCTTTGTGATTTGAAAGAAATATCAAGAAAAAATTATAAAATACATAATTTTACTTTATATGAATTTGTTTATTTAAAAATACTAAACTCTAGTTGAATACTTCTCGTGTTCTCTTCTCTAAAAGTTAAATTAATTTTACTAAATATAATTTCTTTTATCTGACTGAAGAAAACTTCTATCATCATTACTTTATTTTTATATTACAGTATAACTAGTAATAAAGTCTCTTAATTTAATATCTGTGTTTTAATGATAGGATATTCCCTCATGAGTTAAAAATTAAATGATTTTTTACATTTTATTTAAATAGGAATTGGTCCTATAATTATAATATGTTCCTTGGTCCTTTGCTAAATTATTATTTTATTTTTATTTCTTGGTCTTGATCAGCTCCTTTCCTGACCCTGAGCTTTGGAGAGACCATTTACTTTTGAAGGTAAGGGGATACAATATGCTTCTTGCTGCATGGTACAGTGGTAATGTTCATGTTTGCACGGCTTTTTCATTGGATGATTCATTTTCTTTATGTAAATGTCTGAACTGCTTGCATGTTGTTATTGTATCCTCTATTTCCAGTTTCTACCTGTAAACAATATACCTGTATTCTCAAAATGTTTGAAGATTTATTTCTAGCTGCATTTGATTAATGAAACAATTTTACTTCCAGGAAACCTGTCTTTTAATTATCAGAACTATAGTATTTATTCTTTACAGGTCACAAGCAGCCAGAAAATGGTGAATTTGGAAGAACAATAAATAACATCTAAAATGTCTTATGAATGTATAATGAATTAATCTTGTTATTTATAAATGAACTCCTAAATTAACAACAATTGTTAAATTATATGTGAAGAGAAAATTGTATGTCTAAACTGGGATTTGAACTCAAGGTCTCTTGTTTCAAATTCCAGTTTCGGAATAAAATTTTCTCTTCAAATATAATTTGTCCTTCAGTGAGAAGTATTAAATTTAAAAGAAAAAGATTGAAAACAGTTGTTAAATTTATACTATATAATTAAATTTTTCATTAATTACATTAAACAATCATTAAATAAATCAGATTATACATCTCATCTCATATTTTGTATCCTTCCCAGGAATAGTTAAAAAGAAATTCTTCCCCATTGCCAACAGGTATCTGATTCAGTTGAAAATGGTGAATTTTCTGGAAACTATTCCTGGAAAGGATACAAAATATGAGATGAGTTGTATAATCTGATTAATTTAATGTCATTAAATAAAACATCTTAGTGTTACTTCCTAAAAACATTAATTAATTACAAAAATTGCATTATTAGTCTACATTGACTAAAACAGAAGTTCCAATTACAACTAAAAAATGTTAAAACTCTATATAAATTATTTGTATGTCAGGTATTATACATTTTAAATTTTCTTAAAATAACCTCTGATATATCTGTAGGAGGGCTTGAATGAGATTAAATAATGCTAGTTGACAGTGGAAAGAAGTTCTCTTTGAAACTGGTCCTGGAAAATATCAAAATATGAGGTGAGGTGTAAAACTTATTAAATTATTATTGATTGTTAAATAAAACCTCATAGTGTAATTTCTCAAAAAGATCAAATAAATAATTTAATTCTCAAATATTTCTTTTACTTGAAAACTTTTGTTGAAATATTTTATTTATTCCTTAAATTAAGATATTGTACTGCAAATTCTCATATTATGTTCATGGTTAAATATGGGAAATAACATTATGATGTTCCTAATTCATAAATTAATTTATAACTCATGTTATATACTGATAATAATTTATTAATGGATTGCAATTAAGCCTTTTCATTATAATATATAAATTAAATGTACTGATAAACACTCACACTCACATATATGCACACATGGAAGATTGAAGAATATTTATATTTCTTTGAAGATGTCAATTAGCGGGTTAAAAAAAAATCATGCATTTTAGGATATTGGACATAAAATATTACAATTTTGTCTTGAATGTTTCCATGTTAATCATAATAAGTATTACAGTAAAATTCAATTAATATGTTTAAAATATAAACAATTGTTAAAGAAAGAAATACTGAGATTTTTTAAACACATATTCAGAAATTGTTGAATGTTAATGGGAGTTAACACGGTTCACTATAAGAATTAAATTAATATTTTTAATACCTCACCTCATATCCTTTATACTTCTAGACTGCAGTTTCGGAGCTATATCTCCATCCTCAGTAGCCTCTCATCGACCAGTGTTATATCATTTCTTGGCGGGTTCTTTCTTGACATAGCATCTCCGATGAGATGCTACTGAGGTTGGAGATATAGCTCCGAAACTGCAGTCTAGAAATATAAAGGATATGAGGTGAGGTAATAAAAGTATTAATTTAATTCTTAAATTAAATCTCATAGTGTTTTTTTCCTGTGAAATTTAAATAAATGGTTCACTATACCCATTAACAATTTTTCCATAAAAAAAAGAAGAAAAATTTCCCTTCTCTTCTAATATGGCTTACTGCTTTCAAATTTCTGAAAATTACTCATGATTACTATCTCATTTAAATAAATAATTCATGATATAATAATTAATTTCAATAAAATATACATAGTATACTAAAATGAAATAAAAAAATACAAAACTTAAATAAATAAAAATAAAACGTAGTTTTATTTGATTTTCATATTTATTATATAATTCAGTGTACCAAAACAGCTGTCACTGAATTATATAATAAATATGAAAATCAAATAAAACTACGTTTTATTTTTATTTAATTAATAAATATGGATTTTCATCAAGTAAACACCAACTCAATTGATTACAAAACTTAAAGCTAAAAATACTAATACTTAAAGAGAATACTAAAAGTGTCATCAAATCATTTATGGTTTTTCCTATTGTATATCCAATAGTCTTCCAGCACTAAATTTAAATATATAAAAAATACAAATCAACATCTAATAGTCACTTTTCAGTTAATTGTGTATCAATATTTAAGACAATGTAAAGAATCATATAAATTAAAACATTCTACATAAGTTAAAACCAATTTTATGGCTACCAGATCTCCTTAGATAAGCTAGCATTTTACCACTGACACAATTTTCTTTTTAAACTTTTTCAAAATTCTAATCATTATAGAGATTTTGTCTAAAACTGATCTATTAGAAATAGAAACAATGTCAAATGACTTTATACATAATATGGTATTTCTAAAACTCCTAAAACTTAGAGTGAAAGTCAAATTCTTCACAATAAGATCATGGTATTATTGAACTGTGGTATGTCCTTCCTATCTTGCTTAAATTGTATTGGTTAGTTATTTAATCTTGTTTTAGAAAATTAAGTAGTATTATTCTGCTTTGTTTGTAAAACATACTAAATATCTAAACAAATATATCAATTCATAAAATTAAAATAGGAAGTAAGATTATGAGGTTCTTTTCTAATAATTACTATGAGTCTGTCATCTAACCTCTTTAATATTTTTTTTCTTGAGAACATGTTTCAATATGTCTTCATATTATTGTCGGTTCATTCAGATTCAACAGTCTGAACGAGCTGACGATAATATGAAGACATATTGATACATGTTTTCAAGAACAAAATAATCTATGAGGTAAGATGATAGACTAAAATTAAATAAGTACTCCGTTTGTCATCATACAGTTACAAGATAGACTATAAGTAACATAAAGAATTGCATCCTAAACGGAGAAATTTGTATTATCAGCTTAACTTTCAATTAATATTAAAACAGTTTTGTTAATTGATACTTTTAGGAAGTAACACTATGAAGTTTTATTTAATAATCATTAAATGAATCAGTTTTTTACCTCATCAGTCATCACATATTTTGAATCCCTTCCTGGAAAAGTCCATGAAACTAGTTCCAGAAAGGATACAAAATGTGAAGTGAGATGTAAAATCTGATTCATTTAGTAATTATTTTGTTGGTTATCAATAGGCACAAAAAATACTGAATTTTATATTTATCGTTGGTACCCTATTATATATTATGACATATAATATACATCTGAGAAAATATAATTAAAAAAAATTAAGCTTAATTTATAAAAATAAAACATAATGCTTAAGGCTTTGTTCAATTACTTTTATTCAGTAAAAAAATGTTAATACATTGATGATATAATTGTGAAATTTAAAATACTCGTACTTATTAATAATTTAACAATATGAAATAACATTATGAGATTCTTCTTAATATATAAGGTGAATCTGGTCATCTTATCTCATAAATATTTGTGTTTTATTTGACATGTTTTGATATGCTGTCCCTGTCATCGTCAGCTTATCCTGACTGTTTAATTTTATGTGGCTGACAACATAAAATGCAACAATCTGGACATGCTGATGATGATGTGGACATCATTTCAAAAGAAACACAAACATTTATAAAGTAATTCTATTTTATTTTAGAAAGAAAAATTACATTCAAACCGGGAGTCAAATCCCCATGTTCCAGAATTGGATATAGTTTTATTTTAGAAAGCCATTCGAACTTCCAATAGGAACGTCAAATTTCTTTCTACTTATACAATTAATTCTCCTTTCATCCAAAGTCCGATAGCCATCACTATCAACAACACCATCTGAAGTCGTCAGATGGCATTGTTGATAATCGGCTTTCAGATGAAAGGAGAATTAATTGTATAAGTTAGAAAGAAATTTGATGTTCCTATCGGAAGTTCGAATAGCTTTCTAAAATAAAACTATATCCAATTCTGGAACATGTTAATTTAAAATATAACATCAAAATGTATGAGGTAAGCTGACTAGATTCACCTTATTAATTTAAAAATACTTTTTACATTAAAAAAAATTGTACAATGATTTACCCCCAATGGAGTAAATGAAATTTAAATTATTTTATATAATTAAAAAACTTAAAATATAACTTAATTTTTTTTAGTATATATTTAATCACACTCTCAAATTGTATGTTACACATTCCGTACTTTAAAATAAATAAAATTGTTGATTAAGATGGTAATTCTTTCAATTTTGGAATAGTTTTTAAGTCTAAAGTCTTCTTTATAAGTATGTATAAAGTGAATTAAATTTATAGTATTGATAATTTCTAAATAAAACATAGCTATAAAAATGAAAAACGTAATATGTATAATTATAGGCTTTCATGGCCAGCGTCTTGATCCCTGTTTGGTCCGTCTTCCAGGCTAAATGGTCGTGGTCCGGTTTTCTTGCCACTCGATGTTTCATCTACTGCTGCAGTAGACCTCATCAGGAGATTCTGTGTGCTCTCTGAACTCCTTAATAGTTAGCTGCTGATTGTTGAAGAGTTCACAGAGTGCATAAGTCAAGTGACAAGAAAACCAGACCATGGCCATTTAGCCTGGAAGATGAACCAAACAGAGAAAACATGATAATTACTTGCATAAAATATAATGTTGGTTATTTTAATTGTCAATTTTCCAGGAAGTTTCTATAAATGCAACAGATTATTTTATTAAACAAACACAGTCTCAGAAACAAGTATATTGTTAAAGCAGAACCACTTGCCAGTTTGTCTTGCATCTTTAGTTGTATGTGCACGAGATATACGCATGTTTTAAATGTTGTCACTGTATTCATTGTTCAGGAATGGCATGAAGTAGGATTGAATTTTATTTTAGATAATTTAGTAATATTCTAATTTTGATTCTCTAGGTCTAGAAGGTGGCCCAGGAGTTGGACCAGGGGGCGAGGATCTCATCACACTGGAGGCTGAGATCACGGAACTGCAACGGGAAAATGCTCGCGTCGAGTCTCAAATGCTGAAACTGCGCACAGACATCACAGCTATGGAAGCTCATCTGAGGCATGGAGAAAAAGTGTGTATAAGTATAAATAAATATTTTGTAATAGTTAAATTTCATAGGCTGTGATGGCATGAATGGAAGAGGAGTTTGGAAACTTCTTGTAGGAAAACCAGAATGAAAACATCTAGTGAGAAGGCCTAGAATGATGTGGGAGAGTAACATTAACAATGATTTGAGGAGGTTGCCTCTGGTCCTGAAGGTAACAGGTTCAAACCTGGCTGGGGTCGATGGACTTTTTTATGATGGAAAAATCCAAGGAGCAAGTTCCTCCGGGAGGGACTTTAAACCGTGGGTCCCGAGTCTAAAGATTTTTCAGACTTGTAAAAGAATTGCTAGCCTGAATAAAAAGGCATCTGTGCAAAATTTACTTATCTTCTTCATAAAGATAATAACAAAATTATTGATTGAACAAATCAATAATTTATTATAAAACATAAGGGGATTAAAAAAATTAAAGGAAAAATTACTATTAACATTGCAGTATTCTATAAGAAATAAAGAAGTAATATCTTAATTGTCTATTAGATGTCTCATTGGGTCGGTATGTTAAGCACATACTATTCATGCTATCTCTAGGGAAATCACCGTACCTAAATTAAGTTGGTCTAGTAATTCCTAACAAAGGAGAGGCTAAGACCCAATATTGGGCTGTTATGCCATTACAGATAGATAGATAGATAATTATACAGGGGATAGGTTGGAAAATATTAGCTAAGGATAGGGATGTATGGAGAGCTTATGTCTATGTGGCCTTAAATCTCCTGGTTCGATAGTGTCAGTGAGTCAATTCAATCATTGAATGTATAAACACAAATTCCCATTTAAGACTAATAAATACTGGTACTAATAACAAAGTAAATCTTAAAGAAACCAAAGTATATAAGGTAGGCCTACATAAAAACATTACAAAATTATTTTGGACATTTATATTAAAATAGTCCACCGCTGTGGTCTCAAGGTAGCATGCAGCGGGCCCGGGTTTGATCGCCACTCGGGACAGTTTTTGTGGGTGAGGTTTTTATCAGGGTTTTTCTCACCTTTAAGACAAATGTCAGGAAAACTTTAAGGCCCAAACGGTCCCCGAAATCATATGGTCATCATCATCATCCTTATCATTATCATCATCATCATCATCATCATCATCCTTCACCGGTGTGGAAAGCAACGGGAAGCTACCACACCTAAAATTCCCTAGTAAAGCTGCAAAGCATAGCTTGAAAATGCTATGATCAGTGAAAGACCTGCCCTCGGGCAGAATTACTATGGATGGATATTAAAAACAGAATTGTTGATATTATGATGAATTGTGAATCTAAAATGTATGCACAGAATAAAATTATAATGAATGATAGTAAAAAATATGAGATTATCAGATAGATTGGATGATCGATACTAGTAAAATTCATGGTGATTTTCCGTTGAGGTATTAGTTCACAGTAATATAAGTTGAGGAGATGGACCTACAAGGTAACTATATTATAGTTTTTAACCGTACATTATATTACTGTAGATTGGATGAGCTGGGAAATTCTATTTAACAATATTAGAAAAAAATATATGTTGGCTGCTCCATGGTGCAAGCAGTTAGCCACTCACCTCTCACTGTTGGGGTCCCAAGATCGAGTCTCAGTCACTCCATGTGGGTTTTGTGGTGGATGAAACAGAGTTTCAGCAGGTTTTTCTCGGGGTTTCTTTTGTTATCCCCTGTCACAAATTTCATTCCATACTCGTCTCATCCATTTCATTCATCTGCTCCTGTGACGGTGTGTCAGGCATGGTCGGCCGGCACCCTTGTCATTCAGCTCACCTCATTCCTCGATCCGACCCTGAGTTGAACACGAGTTGAGGATATTTATAGAAAAAAATATTCTTCAGAAATGACTGTACCAAAATGAAATAACTTCTAATCGTAATGTATAAATTAATATACACAGACTTGCAATCTGTAAGCAATGATGAATATAACTAAAGAGAAAACATTTTTAATAGTGAATGGAGAACATATTTTTATCGACTCACCTCATACATTTTCAAATTTCTTTGATACCGACGGTTTCAGACAATATCATGTCCCTCTTCAGTCATGGCTTCCACATGGGACATGATATTGTCTGAAACCGTTGGTATCAAAGAAATTTGAAAATGTATGAGGTGAGTCGATAAAAATATGTTCTCCACTCACTATTAATGATATAACCTCATAATGTTTACTTCCCAATATTAATTTAAAAAGAAAAATTTTGTCTGAACTGGGATTTAAACCCTGACCTCCAATTTTATGCAATAGTGCTCTAACAATTGAAACCATCCAGTCAACTCCCTGAGGTGAGGAGGGATTAAAAGAGAGAGAAATTTGTGCTTATGCAAGGAGTTGTTTAGATAGCTCAAATGGTAGAGCACCAGCATATAATCCTGGAGGTCCATGGTTCAAATCCTGGCTCAGGAAGAAATGTTTGTCTTTAGTTCTGTTTAAGGAAGTTATAGTCTTTTTTTTTAACATGAAATATGTTACCAGAATTTTAAAGTATATGAATGTTCCAATGTCACCCACTACACCTTTTCATGTTTTTGATTCAACATTAGGCAGACAGGTTGCATTAATGTGCACTATTTTCAATTATCCATCACTTTTGGTGATCACATTACATAAGTGATGTGTATTTGTATAGTGTACAGATGTCAGTGTAGGGTGAGTGTATGTTTTAATCATTAGCGCAGTGTAAATATGTATTTTTGCACAATAGTGCGTTTTGTCGTACTTACAGCAATGGCAACCATGATTGAAAGTTCATCTTCCTCAATTTTGGGGTTGCCAACCTAAATAACTACACTGTAATATTATACATTACAAACCTCATGCGGGAAGTAAAACTACTGCCCTTTATGTATACTACGTACAATGTATATACAAAAATATATTCAAAAGGTAGTGTTAATATATATTATACAAAACAAATCACTGCATTTTAAATGAACTGAAGTTTATTTTAAATAATATGAAACAATAAATATATACTTGCTGCCATTTTATGACTGATTGGTGTCACGGCCTGCTGTAGTTTTAGCTAATAAATATTGCCCACACTTTTAATGTTAGTCAGTTGTTTATAATGAATGCAAATATTTCCAACAGAGATGTTATTATTTTACTATTATTTATTATTTTGAAAAATGGGGATTAAATTTGAACATGAAAAAATCGAAATATTTATCAATTGGTGAACCAGAACAAAATTTAATTTTGGAGTCTGGAGAAACAATAAAATCTTGTAGTGAGATCACATATTTAGGAATTAAAATAAATAAAAATGGGAGTTATGAAGAGGAAATAAGAAATAGAAATAATAAAGGAAAATTTGCAATTGCTTGCCTCAATGGAATATTGTGGGATAAAAATATAAGTAATCAAAATAAAATGAATATATATCATACAATTGTTAAAAGCATCATTACTTATGGAGCAGAACTCTGGCCATTAACAACAAAAACAAATAAGTATCTTTTGGCAACGGAAATGGATTTTATACGAAGGGCAGCAAGAATTTCAAGAAGAGAAAAAATTAGGAACTCAGTTATAAGGAAGAAAATGAAGATTGAAGACACTATTTTAGATTATATTAAAACTCAGCAATTAAGATGCTACAGACATGTCCAGTGAATGGAAGAGGATCGACTACCAAAATCTGTTTTGGAATGGAAACCTGAGGGAAGACGAGGCAGAGGAAGACCTAAAACCTCCTGGAGTTAGGGAATATGTTTATACATGAAGGAGAAACATCTACAACCAGGAGATTAGATGGACCAACAAAATTGGCTATTAGGAATCGGACGATGTCAAAGACATTAATTAACCGATGATCTATCTATTTATTATTCTGAAAACACCATCACGGAAAAAGTAATGTACAATGCACGTTTGCAAAGTGTTTTATAGAATCTCAGAAATTAAAAATCTCGCTATCACTATGTTTTGAAACGTTTTCCTCACTTCTGTAAAAACCACTTCCCAACCTCACATCGTAATATACTATTGGATGAGGGATAATGATAAAATGAAGGGAGAAGGTGAAACCCAGTTCCAGCATTTAGCCTTTCCTGTCAAAAAGCACCAAGAGGACCCCCAGGCCTAATGTCTCCATTTGACAATGAAATCACAATCAACAGCTACCATATGACTTCTCGACATATGTACTATGGCATCTGGCAATTTTACAATTAAAATTTCCAACCCTATTGGAAATTGAACCTGGACCCACTAATCAGAAACCAGGCATGCTACTACCTGCTACTGTGGCAGACCAAATTTTAAAGCTGAGCAATT
Source organism: Diploptera punctata (assembly GCA_030220185.1). Lineage (NCBI taxonomy): Eukaryota > Metazoa > Arthropoda > Insecta > Blattodea > Blaberidae > Diploptera > Diploptera punctata. The sequence goes on along the minus strand of JASPKZ010006811.1, from coordinate 66,986 downwards.
ATAAACCAATGATATAAAAGGATTGAAGTGTTATTTTCTTTTTTCTGTTGAAATACAAGCTAACAGGTGTCAAAAACAAAATGTTCCACTGTCATTAAGAGAAAATGTGTTCTTTTTGGTTGACTATAGAAAAGTGACTAGAATCCAGTCAGAGAGGAGATGATTCACAGATTACTTGCTAAGTTCATCAAATTTTCTGTAATTTAAATATTTATGTAACATACTAAAGCCATTCCCACCTTACAAAATTAAAGTTTGGCCATTTAAACATTTGGTAGAATTTCCCTTCATACAAAGAAAAAAAAAAATAAAACCATTTCTTCTTCCATCAAATGTAGATAAGATGCCTGTTTCTCTTCAATGTGTTGCCTCAATTGTATCTTTCCATCTTTTCTTCAGACATCCAATATTTCTTTTCCCAGTTGGGAATTTATCCCTAACTATTTTAACTATTCTGTCATTTAATGTTCTATTTATATTAAATTTGAACAGAAAAATATATGCCTAAATTCGGATTTAAACCCAATATATATCGATTTAGGCATATATTTTTCTCTTCAAATTTATTTTGCCATTGAATGAGAAGTGATAAATTTAATATTAAATATCAAATTCTATTTATATGTTCATACCAATTTGAAATTTGTTCTATTTGTAAGTTTTCTCTTATCACTTCTAACGTGATCTCTTAATGTCATGTTTTTTATTGTTCTCAGAACTTTCATTTCACATGCTTCCAGTAGGCGTCAAGTATCACTTGTTTCTGGTCTAGTTTCTGCTGTATATGTACAAAGTGGTCTGATTACCGATTTATATATTTTAGTTTTAGCATTTTTTCTTAGATATTTTTCCAAATGGTTTCTTTTAAACAGCCTCAAACTACTGACTTAATTTATTTGATTAATAACTTCTTCTTTTAAACTTACATAGCTGATAACATTTACACCTAGGTAACTGAAATTTGTTATGCTCTATTATGTTGTTGTCATCTACTATCAGTTTACATCTTATGGGGAATCATGAGAATGTCATTGCTTTTTTTTGCTTGATATAATTATGTTAAATTCTTTCGCTGTTTTGTTAAATTGGTACAATCTTTGTAGGTCATCTTCTGTTTCGGCAAACAAGACTGCATCAAATAATTATTAATTAAAATAAACCTCATAGTGTTAGTTCCTACATATATTAAAGAAAAAAAAACCACATCATCCCATAACATATTATTTTCATTTCTTTATTACCTAATAAATGTCCTCTTTTAGTTATTTTTTTAATTATTTCATTTATAACTAAATTAAATAATAGTGGCCTCAAAAAGTCATCTTGTCTGATGCTATTTCTAATTGGCATTCCTTCATTTGTTTTACTTCTTGTCTTTATTCTCACCTTGCCATCTGAATATATGGTGTTAATTAGACTAATAATGTTTTTAGGAACTTTTTTAAAAAATGTATATTGTACAAATATTATCCCCCTAGTGACCAGATTTTAACATTGGTAAAGTGGGACACCATTGACTGGGGGGGGGGTGTTTTGGTTTAAAATGTTGTCTATATGGAGCAACAAAAATTTTTATAGAATGCAAATATAGTCTTCTTCTTCTTCTTAATCATAATTTGTAGGATTTTCATCCTGTTTATTTCCAAAATCACTCCTCGGAGGAAGACGTATTGGATGTGCATCCACTGTCTATTCATATCTTGGCTGGTCTTCCTCTTGTTCTTCTCACGTCCATTGGTCTATCTTCTTTAGCTCTTTTTGCAAGTCAGTTGTCTTCCATTCTTTATATATGACCCTTCCAATATTTTCATCTATCTATGATAAATTTGGTTATGTCTTGAATATGACATTTGTCCCTAATTTCTGTGTTGTGTATTTTATCAAATAATGTTTTCCCTGAATAATTCTTAGATCTTCATTTCACATGTGTTTATTATTTGTTTAGTTTTTGTTGTATCAAGCCCTAGTTTCTGCTCCATATACGATAACTGGTTGAACTATCATTTTGTATATGCGGGTTTTGCTTTCTATTGACATATGTTTGTTGCGCCAAATTAAATCTTTCTTATATTTTGATATTTATGTTGCTTTATCAGCTTATTTCTTTACTTCTTATATTAAAATTTTAGTGTTTGTTATTCATACACCTAAATAATTAAATTCTGGTACTTGTTCTATAATTTTTCTTTCCACTGCAAAAATACTATTGTATTATATTTATTTTAATTTCAACATAAGTACAATTTACAAATGTAATACATTAAAAAATATGAATACTACTGGTATTGTTTTATTTTTTGACATATTTCTCATTTGAGTGAATTCTTTTTTAGTAGATTGCTGTCGTTGTTTAAATGTCATGAAATGTTTCACAAGAATTTGTTAAATTATATCTCATACATAAAATGGTTTTCAAAGTCTCAATGCTCAATTGTGATTTTTCTGATGCCCACACTTTACTTACCAAACAATGGTGGTCGAATTCTATCAACTGATCAACAATGCATACTTTGATAAGCAGTTCTCGATAATCAGTTCTCAACAATTATTTGTTATTATTAAAGTTTAACATTATAAAATTAACAAAAATAATATAAAACTCATATCCTGGCGAAATAGCCACATGGCCGACGAAAGAAATATTTTCCCTTTCCGTTCTCCTGCCGTTCCCTAGCTTGTCATTCATTCTTTCCAAAAATCAGGATTTTTCTTAAATGCTGCAGGACGTGGGACAAATTGTTAAAAATTGGGACTGTCGTGCCGAAATTGAGATGTCTGGTCACCTTACCCTAGTCACATGTGCCACAAAAAAATTGATGTTACGTAATTCAAGTTAAAAAACACTTTAAGCAATTAATATGAGATTTACATGTAGTATACTTACATTTAATAAAATTGAAATATAACATTTTAATAAAATAAATGTAGATTAACCCATTGGAGACTTTTAACGAGTCTCCCTCGTGAGCAGGTATAAAGTCCAAACAGCCCAACAACGACCTACACTCGTTGTTGTGTTATAACTTCCACTGTAAGAAGTTGGCTTTTTTTAGTGGTTTAAATTTTCGGTTCAGCATCAGTAAAATTTGTTGTTTGTTTATATAAAGTAAATATATATAGGCCTAGTGTATTTTATAGTTTATTTTAGTTATTATTTATAGAATAGTAGACTATAGTTGTAGGCATTTATTACGGTAAAATATAAGTGAATATAAATTCAGTGTTTATTTTTTAAACTTCATAGTTGTAAATTTAACTTATTTTGTGCAATATGTCCGCAAATAGGAGAGAACGTATTTCTGTTGAAAAACTAAGTGAAGTAGTGAATGAAATGTTATGTGACAGTGATTGTAGTGAATTATCATGGAACGAAGATTCAAACGATGAAATAATATACAGTGACAACGTAACCGTGCGTGCTACTGGTGACAGTGACAGTGAAACTGAAGAATCAGATTCAGAAATTAGTAGCGCTCATAAACGTAGGAAAATTATACATCAATGTTGTGATAGTACTAGTACGTCGAATTGTGTATCGAATGACGTAACTGCCACAACCGAGTGGCAATGGACTCCTATTGAGAACAATCCCACAATTTGGAAGTACACTGCAACTTCTGAAATAAGTGACATTGTCATGAACAATATTAGAGATAAATTTTCTGTTTATGAAGTTTTTAACCAGTTTTTAGATAATTATTTTTGGGAAATGATAAGTAGGGAGACTAATAAATATGCACATCAGTGTTTCGGCAGTCCCAGCTACGAAAGGAATGTTATGATGATAAGTGGATAGATACAACCCCTGATGAAGTGAAGGCCTATTTTGCACTATGCATCCTAATGAGCCAAGTTAGGAAACCTAAAATAAAATGGTACTGGAGCAAACGAGCAGTTTTAGAAACGCCTATTTATTGTAAAACAATGCCCTTCAGAAGATTCTTCCTTATTTCGAGGTTTCTTCACTTCAATGACAATGAGTCCGTAATTAGAGGTGACAGAATTTACAAGATTAGACCATTGGTAGAATATTTGAATACTAAATTTTTGACTTTGTACGTTCCAAATGAAGACATTTCACTTGACGAATCTCTTATGAAATTTCGAGGTAGACTGGCTTATGTTCAATTCAACCCCTCTAACGGGCGCGATTTGGAATAAAATATTATAAATTGTGCGAGTCTTCTTCGGGATATTGTATGAGGTTCAAAATATACACAGGCCAAGATGCACAAGAAAATTCTGATTTTACAGCAAGTGAGAGTGTGGTCCTGGAGTTAGCAAATCCCTTCCTAGAGAAAGGCTACACTTTATATTTAGACAACTGGTATTCTTCCCCTAATTTGTTTTTTGAACTCAATAGACGAAAGACAAATATATTGGGGACAGTAAGATCTAACAGAAGAAATATGCCGAAAGATTTAGTAAATATAAACTTGAAAAAAGGAGAGGTAGGGTAGCAACACGATCTAGTCGGGGACTTCTAGCATTGAAGTGGAAAGATAAGAAAGACGTTTATTTCTTATCATCCAAACACAAAAATGCCAACATGACTGACACCGGTAAGAAGCAAAGGAAGAAAAAAGGCGGAGAAGAAGAAAGAAAAGTCGTAAAGCCTAAATGTATTCTAGAATACAATAAAGGTATGGGAGGCGTCGATCGACATGACCAGGTTCTGGCTTGCTTTCCTGTAATGAGGAGATTTGTAAAAGGCTACAGAAAAATGGCTTTTTACATTATGGATATAGCCCTATTCAATTCTTATGTTTTATACAAGAAGTTGAAGAAGGGCAATAATGACAAACGAAATTATGTGGATTATCGTGTTGACCTGGCGGAACAAATCCTAGAAAATATAACATTGCCGGAATATAGTACACGAGGACGTCAATCTCATAGTGACACCCCGACAAGACTTCAGGCCAAGACATGGGCACATTTTCCTAGGCACATACAAGCAACAGAGAAGAAGAAAAATCCCACCAGAACCTGTAGAGTGTGTGCCAGTAATAAGAAGAGGAGCGAAACAACATGGGAATGTGAGAAATGTCTCATTGCTCTACATGTTCCAGAGTGTTTTCGGAAGTATCACACTCTTCAGAAATACTAGGTGAGTTTCGTCCAGTTTTTATCTAGAGTATTTTATAATTTACAGGTCGATATATAACTAAGATAATTAGAGAAGACACGAAGAACTTTTCCTGATTTTATAATATATAGATCTATGCTTATTTATATTTCATATGTTTATTTTATTTATTTTTATTATGTACAGTATTCTATTGCGTTTGTTATTTTTTCCGGTCTTGTTTGAACATATGATTTGTGTTTACTTTCAAGGCAATATCCGACAACTGTTACGAAAAGATGGTTTTTTGAAACGTATGTCAACTTTCACAGCCTTGATAATGACAAAACATAACGGTTTACAATCCACAAAAGAGGGTAGCAGGTAGGCCACATTCCTTTGCTATTCGTAAAAGAACAAGATAATAAAACAAATTCAGGGGTAAACAAAATATCTGAAAACATAAGTGATAGAACACAGTACGTGTACTTTGTATCTGATTTAAAGTCCAGCGCAGCCGGATTAGAGGCGAGGAGATTTAAATGGGTTCCCAGTGAACATGCTAGGCGCTTTAAACGTGTCTCCAATGGGTTAAAAAGATAGAGAAATATTAAGAGTAATTCTGTTACTATAAAAATAATTTAAAGTTTTAGTTTCAAATGGCTCATACATGTAAAAGACTGGAACAATATTTTAAAATTCTCAGCTGAACTTTGATAAATAAATTATAAGGAATGGAACATTATGTAGATGACATACAAGATAAGGGATCAGATCAAGACATGCAGGCTTTGTACTTAAATGACTCTCTGTAGTACAAACATTTATTGAATATGCAATTCAAACAATCTTTAGCCTATGAAGATGAAATTGATTTCTTTGCAAGATATCTTCTTGCATTAAAGTAAGCTTTTGGTATTTTAAAATACAATAGGAAGTAACATTAAGAGGTTTGTTTAATAATTAAAATCATTTTGTCTGTTCATTCTTACCTCTTAGAAGAGCTAAGAATGAACAGACAATATGTTTTAATTATTAAGCTTTTGGTACTTAAGATTTGCCTGCCAAAAATACGAGTCTGCAAATTAATCAAGATAAAACAGTATACCATATATGACTCTTGTCCCATGGAAATATATATACTTTTTGATCAATAATTATGAATTTAACTTTTTAAATGGGAAATGAAATAGGGGCATTGAAGCTTCTTGTAAGAAAACCATAGGAAAAATGTTCAGTTGGTAGTTCCTGGTTATTCTTTACTGCGTGTAGACTGGACGGTAAAGGAGGTGGTAGAATTGCTGTGTATGTAAGGTCCGACCTAAAAGCTAAAATTATCTCACATAGCCCAAATGAATACTCAGCTAATCCTGAATTTCTTTTTATTGAATTATTTGCCTTGTATTGTAAATGTCTTGTCTGTGTAGTACACAAACCCCCAAAAACCAATTATTTGTGTGATATTGAAACTCCTTTACTAACATTATTGCCATATTATGAACACTTTATTGTTATGAGAGATTTTAATACAAATATGATGATGCAAACCAAGGACTCCTCAGAACTAGAGACTATGTTCCAGTGTTGTAGTATGACTGTTTTACCTCTAAATTCCACTCACCATACTTCAACATCTGACACACTACTTGACTTAATTGTAACTAACAACCCGGACAGGATCCTAACCCACAGGCAGTTACTGGTGCCAGGTCTTTCTGCTCATGATGCGATTTACATTGCCTATGCATTACAGACACCTAAATTAACACCAAAGACAATAACATATAGAGATCTGAAACAAATAGACGAGGAAGCACTATTTCAGGATGCCCTACAGGTAGACTGGAATCTCATCTGGGGCTTAAAGTCTACAGATGAAAAGTGGAAACGTTTAATAATAATATTTTGCAGTTATATGACTGCCATGCACCTCTCAAAACATCATCATCATCATAGTACATTCACGAATTTAGGCCATTTGTTGACCTGTTTCGGCCTCAAGAGAAACACCATCCAGAAGTCTTTTGAGTGGACGTCCTGGTTTTCTTCTTCCTGCAGGTTGATATCTTAACATTAGTTTGGGTATTCTGTGATCTTCCATTCGATGAACATGTTGTATCCATCTTGACTTATAATCAGAAATTTTGTTTTCTAAAGATTCCATGTGTAATTCTTCTAAGATGTCTTCATTTTTTTTGTGATCTAGTAGTGTGTATCCTGCAGTCCTCCGAAGATATCTCATTTCAGCAGATCTAAGTCTCTGTATATCCTTCTGTTTCAACGTCCATACTTCGCTACCATACAAAAGAGTTGGAAGAGCCAGTGTTTTATATACTTTCAGTCTTGAATGCTTTTGCACTAACTGTGGCTTGAAGATAGAATTTATTAACCCTAAAATTCTTAAAAATTTAGATATTTTTGCATTTACATCCTTTTCTTCTTCATATGAGATATTGCATCCTAGATATGTAAAATTATTCACCTGCTCCAAAATTTTATTGTCCAGTACAATTTTACTTCTGACAGGATCTACACCTTGAAATGCCATAATTTTTGTTTTTTCTGTAGATATCTTTAATCCATATTCTTCTGTAATTTTGTTAAGTTCATACAGACCTTTCTGTAGATTATCTTCGGAATTTGCTATTATTATTTGGTCATCTGCAAACAATAGGGTGTTTAATTTTCTATTTTCTGATATTCTTATTCCGAATTTATATGTTTTGTTCCAGCAACATATTACTTCATTGATATAAATTGCAAAGAGTGTTGGGGATAGGGGGCAGCCTTGTCTCACACCACGATTTATAATTCCTTCTTCAGAAAATCTGTTATTTAATTTAATCTTTATGGTGTTGTCTTTGTAAATATTTGTATGTTCTGCCGAAGTAAATTTGGTGTATTTCTGTCTTCTAATATATTTAAGAGTTTTGATCTCTTGACTGTGTCGAAAGCTTTTTCAAAATCTATGAAAGCAAAATGTGTTTCTAAGTTGAATTCTCTTCTTTTTTCAAGCAATAGTTTAACAGAAAATGCTGAATCAATACAAGATCGTCCTTTCCTAAATCCATTTTGACATTCCATAAGGAATTTTTCACTGAAACTTTTCAATTTTCCATTTAAAATGTCTGCATAAATTTTGTAGCATGTGTTTAACAAACTGATTCCCCTATAGTTGTCCATTTTTCTCTTGTCTCCTTTCTTGAACAGGGGTATAACAATGCTTGTCTTCCATTCTTGTGGTATATCTGCATTTTTGAATACATTATTAAAGAAGGACAACAGTCTTTCATGGAACTGTTTGCCTGCATATTTGTACAATTCAGAATTCAAACCATCTGTGCCAGTTCCTCTCAAAACAAAGAGAGCTAAATGACCTCCTGCACACTGGATGACACCCGAAATAAGAAACCTAATGACTGACAGAGACTTAGCCTACCGCACTTACTTACGCAACAAACGTGACCTTAACCTAAATGAATACAAATGACTAAGGAACAAAACCAATCAATTAATCAGAAATGCTAAACTAAGACATACATATAAACTAATTGACCGTGGTATTACATCCTCAGAAATGTGGAAAAATCTGAAGACAATGGGCCTTGGGAAAGAATTACAACAGACAAATGACAGGAAGATTAGTGTCTCTATTGAACATCTGAACAAATACTTTACGGACATTAAGACAGGTAACTCTATTACGATAGACTGCTCTGACAATAGACATACTGAACTTGCTCCCACATGAGATAAGTTTTTCTTATCTTATATGAATACTGATGACATAAAAAAAGCATTGCGGGAAATTAAATCTAAATCCATAGGTGAAGACCGTATCAATATTACTCTTATTAACAAAATCTTGGACATTATCTTACCAACTTTGACTCACATATTTAATGCCTCTATTATGACTGCAACATACCCTGACATATGGAAGAAAGCACATATATGTGCTATCCCCATACACTCCCTCTTTCCCTCAACATTATAGACCTATCAGCATCTTACCTTCCTTATCAAAAGCACTTGAACGGATTATAAATAAACAACTAACCAACTATTTAAATGAACACGAACTTCTTGACACTTACCAATCAGGATTTCAGGCTGGTTACAGCACGGCATCCGCATTACTTAACATTACTGATGACATACATGAGGCTATGGATCAGAGTAAATTGACAATCCTAACTCTAATCGACTTTTCTAGAGCTTTTGAGATGATTAATACAAACATTTTACTGTCAAAATTTTGGTTACTAAATTTTTCTGAAAATTCGATTCAGTGGTTCCACTCCTACCTTACTGGCTGCCAATAATGCATTGTGGTAGGTGATTGTTTTTCTTCGTGGAGGTCAGTGGAGTGCAAAATACCACAAGGAGCAGTATTAGCTCCAATTTTATGTTCTATATACTTCAATGACATAAGTGACTGCATTAAATATTGCAAATATCATATCTACGCTGATGACTTACAACTTTATATACATACTAGACCTGACTGATTAGCGACAAAATTAAACAACCTTGACTCCATAGTAATGTGGACAAAACAAACAGACCTTTTTATAAATCCTGAGAAGTCACAAGCGATTGTTATCGGCCATCAAAGTCTATTAAACAAAATTGACTGTGCATCGATAATTTCCATAAAATAAATCAAACTGAAATTCCATTTAAACCCTCCATGAAAAATCTTGGTGTGTATTTCGACCAAAATCTTAGTTGGCAGGTTCATTTAAGAGAAACTTGTAAAAATATATATTTAATCTTCCATTCCCTAAAATGTTTGAAAAATTTCCTTCTTTCTTCATTGAAAAAAATACTTGTCTCAACTTTGATTATGCTGCATTTCGATTATTTTGACTTACTCTTAACTGACATGAGTATCAGATTCGGCCAAAGACTGCAACGAGTTCATAATGCTTGTGCACGTTATATATACAACTTACGTAAATCAGACCACATAACTCCAGTATTTGAAATGTTATCTTGACTCCGATTGGAAGACAGTCGAAAGATACATTGCCTCTGCTTCTTATACAACACTTTGTCTACCTCATCACCCCTTTATATTTCTACTCGCTTTCATTCGCTATCCTCCCACCATAACTTGAACACACGATCGAGAGAAAATTTAACTCTTGCTGTTCCTCTACATCGAACATCTCACTATTCCTCATTCTTTCTTGTTTCTTGAATCTGGAATTCCCTCCCCTCATGTATCAAGGACTGCCTGACTCAAAAAGTTTAAAAAGAAACTCACTTCATATTTCATATTTGAAGAGAAAAATTATATGCTCAGACTGGGACTTGAACCCGGGACCCTTGGTTCTCTAGACCAAGTGCTCTACCAACCAAGGGTCCCGGGTTCGAGTCCCGGTCTGAGCGTATAATTTTTCTCTTCAAATATGATGTATCCATCATTGAGATGTATGAAATTAATAATATAAACATCACTTCATATTTCCTTAGACTATATAATATATAACCGTATTCCATGTATACTTTTATTATTCCTTTATATTTTAAACTTTATTCACTTAATCTAATTACAGGTTATTATTTATTATTATTATTATTATTACTATTTTTCTTTATTTCCCTTGTCAACTTTATATCATGTAGTCTATAATTATCTACTATGTATCATTTATCATAATTCTTATTGTACGTATAGTTTAAACCTGGTGAAGTGGAAGAGAAGACCTTATGGTCTTAACTCCATCAGGTAAAATAAATAAATAAAATAAAATATATAAAGAATGAGGTGGAAGAATGATTTTAACCATGATTTGAAGGAATTAAATTATAGAGGGGATGATTGGAAAACATTAGTTCAGGATAGGGATGTATGGAGAGCTTATGTCTATATGGCCTTGAACCTACAGGTTAGTTAATTAGTTAATTATGAATTTAATTCTGAAAAATAATTTTACTTATGTAGGTTCACTTTTTAATACACTTAGTGACCGTTCGGAAGAAATTAAAAAACACTTTCTCAAGCTAACAGATGTCCTTGTGGGTTAACAAAACATTTAAGTATAAAATTAAATTATATAAACCTCTGATTGAATTTTTACTGACTTACAGATCTGAAACATTTCACTATAAAGATATTGATATTGTCACATTACATCAAAATACAAGACTAAAATGGGCAGGGTATGCAATAAGATCAATGATCAGTTACCTATATATGTTTATGTATATAAAATACTTAATTTAACTGAGGAAGGAAAAGATACCCACGGGAAGCCCCAAAGTTAGATAAGAAGATAGGATAATTGAAGGATGTAAAAACTCCAAGTAAAGTGAAATTGATGGAGACTAGTCTCGATAGAGATGCATGGCAGGAATTTCAGAAGATGACTTTGGCTTAAATATGTTGTACCAACTATAATGATGATGATGATAATAGTGGTGGCGATTATTGATAAAGCCTCTATATGGCTGTCACAGGATCTAGCTTCCAAATTAAAAAGCTTCATGTAATATAACAGCAGAAAACACAAAACCCATAAACCAACATTAATTGCTATAACATCTAACACTCAAAGTAAGGTATATTTTGATGAAACCATTACTGTTTACATATCATGTTGGCCCAAAGTAAGCCTTAATATTTGATCGAAATTACAACTGCAAAAAGACAGGTTCGGCCTTATATTTGATACCTTGGCTTTTTTACATATATTTACTGTTAAAAATTATGCTCATTTGCAAAAATACAATTACCATATTTTCAAACCTATAGACTGAATAATTAAATATAGGAACGACTGGAAAGAACATATTGATAGAATGCCAGAAGAAAGATTTCCAAAATTATTGCTAAATTATAAACCGCACGGAAGGAGAAATGTTGGACACCCACATAGAAGATGGTCTGAACAATTTTAACAATTCTAGCTTTCATGGAACCGGAACGAGCCAACAGGCTCAATCCCTGGATGATGATGATGATCTATAACTGTAACTGACAGCGTTTTATCATGCAACACTGCACTTTTATTGGTGTTTTCATATTAATATTTTGTACATTATTAGGTTCTAATTCAGTTCTGTTTCGATAAGAAGTCGGACAATGTGAAATTTACTATTGAATTAAAAAAGAATAACCAAATCCCATTTTTGGACTTATACATAATCAGCTCTGAACAGCAACAAATAATTGAATTCAGTATTTACAGGGAAGATACTCATACAGATAGTTACATAAAATATTTAGGTTTTAATCATATTGCACATAAACATGCAGTTCTCAACAGTTTAGTATACAGATTAATAAGCATTCCACTAAATGAAGAGAATTTTAAGAAAGAATACAATCACAATTTAAACATAGATAGTTTGAATGGCTTTGGAAAAAAATAATTAATTAATTAAAGAAATTAAAAAAACAAAAAAGATTAAATGAATACACCACCCTACATCTGATTCCAAGAATAAAAAAAATCCAAGATAATTACTTACCATCTTAAAACATACCACAAATTGAAAAAAAATGCAATATCACATTAGCACTGATAAATAAAGTTAGCTTGGGTAATCTTCTAATAACTAATAAGAAAGTTAATGCCCCAGATAGAAAAAAATCTGGAATTTATCAAATTTGTTGCTAAGACTGCAATAAAATATATATATAGGAAAACCAAAAAAGGAATTTGGACACTCGCACAAAAGAACACTTTAGAAATATTAAAAATGGTGAAATTGAGGAATTAGCAATTGCAGCTCATAGTTTGCTAGAGAATCATAAAATTGGAAAAGAAATAAAACTTTTGAAACATTTGGCGAAGCCCTTGGAATTAACAATTTGGGAAATTATATACATGCAGAAGAATAAATTTAGATCCATGAATTTTGAATTTCCCGGTGAGCAAGATTTGATCTCAAAGTTCATCAAATCAACCCTAGATGGTAATTTAGAAGATGATGGTGAAGACAACAATCATAAAGATGACTGAAAATAGGAACTGTAAATATCAGCCACAGTATTATGACTGCTGTTAGGCCTAGATCTTTCAAATCAAAATTGCAACTGAGTCAAATAATAGATAATACTTTGGAACCTATTCAAATGTTACTCCCACCTGCTCCAGAAAGACTTCTTAACATCATTTTTTGCAATTCCAAAAAGGACTGTAGTGCAAAATATGGCTGTAAAAAAGTCGGATTATTTTGTTCACCAATATGTATCAATTATCCTGAAACCATGATCTTGTGCTGTAAAAACACAGAGTGTTTATGCTGATATGAATAATCATTTAGTGCAGAAACCATCATGAAGCCTAGGAAATTGATGAAATTATGATAAAAGCTAAGCTTGCTGTTGTGCAGTATGCCAAAATGATAGCCATTGAGAAGCTGGACTAGATGAATCTAATATGCAATGTTGGGTTAGTTCAGAACAAAAATTTAAAAAAATATAAAAAAATCAATGAGGAAATCATTTAGGGGATCAAAATGTGGCAAAAACCCTAAACATGAATCTAGGGTTCTTCCTACGTGCTTAGATACTGGTAATAGATGTAATTACAAGAAAATAAGTATTTATATTAATTTTTCTTTCCTCATTCTGGGTGCACCTATTTTTGTGCCAAATCTGTTTTGTTTTCTTTTACCCCTCAGATTTTAAGGGTGTGGCTTACACCTGGAGATGGCTTATTTTCAGGGCTATATGTTGGTTAAAACTTATAACATTGAACAAACAAAAGCAAAAGGTTGAGAGAAATGATTTGATTTCCAAATTTGGTACCAAAACATCTACACCACCAGCTTCCAGATTGGTTGTCTCTACAACCATCTATACAAAGTTTGTATAATTGTATCTCCTAACTACCCTCTATATAATCTTAACCAATGGACTTATTTAAATGCCTGCTAACTTTCCCCTCCACTCAGATTTAAATGGCCTCAGAGGACAGGAGGTGTCATGCTCTTTACATGCAAACATAAAAATGTTCATAGAATTGAATTTACTAAATATTTTTCTTTAGAAATTTTAATGAAGGTATCTGAATAATTGTACTTACCTAAAACAATACTTTGGTGTGGTAAATCTCGAAAAATTCTGGGACATGAAGTGGAACTTCACACTTTTTGCACTGAAATGTAGTTTCACTTCTTTTGTTCTGTTTTGAACACACCGTTTGTAGGGTTTTTTTATTGTCTGTGCTGGGATGTACATTGGAAAGTGAGCCCAGTTTCTTGCCTGTAACCTGACAGGGGTTGTACTTGATGATGGGTGGCCTCTCACATTGTAGGATGGCAGCTGAATTGTCTCCAATAACTGCTTGGCGACAGCTATTCTGAAGGTAGAACATGCTGTCTTGCGATCTATGCAATTATTGTAGAACACAAAAGAGTTAAACATACATATGTCCAGCAAATAGAAAAATAATTTTCTGTATCCTTTTACAGTGCATCGCATTATAGGGAAAAGGGCAGTGACCTGTCTTGCAAGCCAATGCCTTTCATTCCATCCTGGTACTCCAGGCAGAGTCTTAGTTTTTTTATTTCTTCCCTAGATCTTTGCCCTTTCACCCTCCTTAGTTTTCCTGTCGGTGTTATGTCTGCTGTCTGATGTTTCGAAGACAAAACCCTCTAATAAACTCAGAATTCTGTCACAATCATCTCCACACACCCTCTTAGATGCCATTTCAAAGACTGAGCACTACAAATTTCTTCTGTATATTTCCTACGTACAGACAGCTTCTAATTTCACAGTTTCTTCCAAAAAAGGCAGGTCATCCACCATGCTTTCTCTCAGGAACCTAGAAAAGCTAACACATAAGACATCTATGGGGTAGTTTGGAAGTTATTGCAAAATATATGAGCTCATGCGCTTGACGTGAATGTCACGTCATTCAAAGACTGGGCCTCACTAGAGCAGGCATGAACTTCTTGTCATATGAGTTGAATGGGTTAATAAGAATATGGATTGAGATCTTTCTTTTTTCATCTCTGATTGAATTTTCAACTCTTCCTTTAAAATATTGGAGTGCAAGACAGTGAATGGCATCATTGACAACTGCTCAACATTAGATACTAATCAACTACTTGTTGAAGTCATGATTCATGAATAGATGCATAAAATTGCAGTATGGTAATACTGTTTAGAAAAACTTGCAAATTGTTATCAACAGGACCTTCCCAACAAATATATGTACTGTGGGAGAGGTTCGCAATTTATTGTGGAATTTGGTGCACAGTCTAGTGATTAAAAATGTACATCACCTCTCCTGGCTCCGAAATTGAAAATTTTGCAATTAAATTAATTTAACAATTAAAATTGCCAACCCTGCTTGGTATCAAACCCAGGCTCACTAGTCAGGAAGCAGGCATATTACTACCCGAGCCAGCACAGCAGACATACAGATGAATTTGTAAATGAGTTGGATAAAATGTTTTTACCCCTCAGGGGTCCTCATCTAGGGGATATGTGGATGGCGACCACAAGGTGCCCAAGCTGTGCAAAACATTTCTTCCACTTACTTGTGTTTTGCACTCTTTTAACTTTACTATCTAATCTCTCTTGGTTAACTCTTGTTTTTTCGACCCCAATGCTATTAGGGCATCCGAGGGCTAGGGAGTCTTTCCTTTCTTCCATTTCTTCTTTCCTTTATTTTCTTTTCTTCTCCAGAAAAGCCTGGCCAGAGGCTATAAGATGGCAGCCCCATCACTGGTCTTGCCTTCCTTTGGCCAGCAACCAATCGAAGGGACTATTATTATGCTTTCAAGTCTTATACGAGAATTTCCCTCAAACGCTGGAGGGAAAATTTTCTATAGGATCGTAACAGGCCTTGGCCTAATACTTGGAAGGAAGACGAAGAAGAAGAACATCTCACCTTAAAGTTCCGTGTTTTCACGATACTAGTTTCAAAGGTCATTTTGCCATCATTTTTACTGAAGATGAAGGCAAAAAGGCCTTTAAAACTGGTATCATGAAAACATGGAACTTTATGAGGTGAGATGTAATAGCATATTATAATGCAAGGTTGGGAAGTGGTTTTTACAGAAGTGAGGAAATGATTAAAAACAGAGCGATAGCAAGGTTTTTAATTTCCGAGATTCTGTAAAACACTTCATAAACGTGTGTTGTACATTATTTTTTGCATGATGGTGTTTTCAAAATAATAAATAATAGTAAAATAGTAACATCTTTGTTGAAAATATTTGCATTCATTATAAACAACTGAATGCCATTAGCAGTATGGCCAATGTATATTCGGTATATGTCTAAAATAATTTAGTTGAGACTACAGCAGGGCATGACACCACTCAGGCATAAAATGGCACCAAGTATGAATTTATTGTTTTATATTGTTTCAAATAAAGTTCAGTTCATTTAAAATGCAGTGATTTGTTTCTTATAATGTATATTAATATTTTTGTATATATATTGTAGGTAGTATACATAAAGGGCAGTGGTTTTACTTCCTGCCCTAGGTAGGTAATTTCTAATATTACAGTATAGTTATTTAGTTATTTATTGGTTGGCAACCCCAAAATTTAGGAAACTGAACTTTCAATCATGGTTGCCATTCCTGTAAATATGACAGAACGCACTATCGTGCAATAAAAATGTTATCCAATTCATTTATAAATTGAAAATGACATCATAGTATTACTTCCCACTGTAATTTTGATTAAATTGCAGATAAATATTTTACACTATTGTTTCTTCAGCTAATGACCCTATATACATTGTTTAGTAAAAAAGTCAGCAAACACTTTATTTGACCTTGGCTCCTAGAGCTATGGATTTATTTACTTTTTATTTATTATAGAATCGGCCACGGTGGACTAGTGGTTATACTCCTTGCCTCTGGTCCCAAGGATCGCGGGTTCAAATCCGGCCGGAGTCGATGGATTTTTTTAGGATGGAAAAATCCAAGGAGCAAGTTCTCCGGGAGGGAGTTTAAGCCGTGGGTCCCGAGTCTGAAGATTTTCAGGCTCATAAAAGATCCTTAAGCCTGAATGAAAAAGCCTCTAAGCAAAATTTACCAAATTTTCCCGCCCTAGTACTACCTTGGTTTCCTAGATGTCAGTATGAGGCTGAACGCTGACCACAGACCACTCAAATAACATCTATACGAAAACAAGTGTAACTAAATTAGTATGGTTCAAATTCTTCCCTGTAGGGGGAGAGCACCTAAATCTCTGTTAAGGGAAACCTGGGCTTACAAGAAGATTTATTATAGAAAAGAGATTAAGTTTTGAATAATTGTAATGTTTTATTTCAGGAAAACCAAGTGATTAGTCAACGCAACAACAATCTGAATGAATATTACGAAAGTCTGCGCAACAATGTAATCACGTTACTGGAACATGTTCGATTGCCAAACGGCAGTGGTGGCAGTCAAGAAAAACTTGGACATGAGAACTTTGACAGCTACTTGAGCAAACTGCAGACTTTGTGTACTCCAGATGGATATTGCAGTGATGAGAGCAACCGACCCCTTTATGAGACGGTGAAATCTGCACTGCAAGACTTCACCGTCCTTCCTACTCCCATTTAGTCAACCAGAAAATATATTCACTAAAGTCGTTTTATTCGGACTGTAAAAAAAAAACAGACAAATGAAAAAACAATGTGGAAAAAAATCCTCATTGTTTGTATGGTACTGCTTAACCCAGAAACTGGTACTTTGATAGTAACTATAAACTATAATATGTTCTTGACAGCTCTATTCAATAGTCCAGAAAAATGACCAATAAATTAAAAAAACTCAAAATGAAAATTCAAATAAAAAATTGTCTCATGATCACTAAAAACATTTATAGTGATTTGTTAAGACATAACTGCTTAACACAATGGTTATGTAATTCATTATGATTAATCCGTATCATATATTGTGATGCATGTTTTAAATTCAGTATTTTATAATACAATGCAAATTTAGTTTATTTTAATTTACTTTAATTTTCATGTATGTATCACATAAAATACTGACAAGTTAATTGGAACGTTATGATCATAAATCATCATCCTGTTATTTTCTTCACTAGAGAACTACCATCAAGAGAAACTATAATAAACTTTTTTTTTACTGAATAATAATTTTGAAAATTATGTGAATTAAAATTTTTCAGTGCAGAATTAAACCTTCATAAAAGTGTATGGATATTGGATATGATTTAGTAAAAAATATTTACTTACTTGTCCCACGCCATAGCCGAGTGGTTAAGGTAGGAAGCCTTGGCGCAGAGCCCAGCTACAATAAGTAGTGGCTCCAGATTGAGAAAACCAGCTATAATGGCTGGGGGACTCGACATGCTGACCACATGTCACCCCTACACTGGCTGATGATCATCTACCTCTGATTGACACATGTGGATGTGAGGCCAGTAGCCGGCTGGTAGGCTAAGGGCGTTCTAGGCTTGTCGTGCCAGAAGTTTTATTTAGTTACTTACTATGACAATGAAATACAGATATTTTAAGGGATAGCAACATAATAAATTGTAACTATATCATATCTAAAATATGGATTTGCCAAATAAGTTAAATTTAGAAATTACTCTGGTTTCTTTCATAAAACCTGTTACTTTAAATATTTTAATTTATTATTCCAGATGATAAAGAAAGCTTGGCTTAATAAATAAGGCGAATCGAGAGTAATTTTACCTCATAACTTCTGTTCTATTTGAACATATCTTACAGCAAACTCCCAATTATCCGTGATAATTGGGACCGAGATATGCATGGAAAATCGAAAAACATGGATAATCCAATTAAGTTATTCGACGCCGTGGAAGTTGATCAGAAATTTATTTACCCACTTTAACACTACTTAAATGCAACAAATATTCATAAAATATTATATTAAATGTATTTAGGTGCGAGTCGTAATTATCATTATTTTATTTTACTCATAAATATGAAAAAAAGTGGGACTATTTCCTGTCATGACCACTCTGAATACAACAGTTATTGAAAATGGCCATCGTAACCAGCAACAACTACACTAGTAACCACTGATATCCACACTTATAACCAGCGATGACAAATCAGTGATAACTACACTAACCACTGATAACCACACTGTCAACCAGCGATAAACCCACCACCACAGCATATCTGTGGTTTCAACCTGTAACAACAAACTTTCAGTGACTCACACAATGGAAATTTCCGAAATTGTATTGTATTCTCAGAATGTTGATTGGTACTGTTAAACGCGTCAGGGGAGGGGGTTGTGAGGGAAGGTTACTCTATTGTGCTAGTTTCTAAGCACAGCCACAGTAGCACGTTCAAAAATAAAGAATTTTTTTCATAACAATACAAAATACAATACAGTATTTATCATCATTTTTAAAAAATACAGTAAAAAGAGCCATACCTGGATAATTTGTAAACTGGGTAATATGTGCACGGATAATCAGGAGTTTGCTGTAATACCATTGTCAGTTTTTCCAGACTCAGAACCTGGAAAAGCTGACGATGGTACACATTATATACTGAAACATATTCAAATAGAACACAAGTTATGAGGTAAGATGACCCTGGGTTCACCTTATTTATTAAGAAGAACCTCATAATGTTACTTCCTAATGTAATTTATTAATGCTTGACTTATTAATAGTTTTCTATCTGTTATCATCTTTATTGTATTGGCTGCTGTAACTTTGAAAGCTGAGAATTCGGTGATCACTAAGCCAAGATAAGATATGCTATATCAGTATAACTAGGTTCAATATAAAAAAAAATTAATAATGCTTATTTTGAACTTTTATAGGAAGAAATCACTATGAGGTTTAATTTAAGTTAAATTAAATGATTCATACCTCTCCTCATATCCGATCATCTAAGTAGACTGCAGTTTCAAATCCTTGGTGGCTTCATCTTCAGTACCCTCTCTTTGACTGATGTTATGTCGATCAGAAGAACTACTTCTTCTTCCCTCTGTTGGTGAACTGATAAACCTCCGGATCCAGTTAGAATCTGCAAGAATTTTGATGTTCATAAGTTTTTTCTTTCTTGTGTTTTGTTTGGAAAAACAAAAAGAAATTTGAAAACAAGGGTGAAAGAACATCTTGGAAATGTCAAAAATGGTGAAGTGGAAAAGTCAGTAGTAGCTGCTCATGCTTGGTCTGAAAAACATATAATTGAATCAAAAGCCAGTCTAATTAAACAAATAGAAAAAAAAGTACTCATGGTTTGGGAAAAAATCCAAATTAAAAAAAAAAACAAGAAAAAAACTTATCTTCTTCTTCTTCTTCTTCTCCCTTTCAAGTATTAGGCCAAGGCCAGTTATGATCCTATAAAAAATGTTCCCTCCAGTATTTCATAGGACGGCCCAGAGATCTTCGTCCTCTTGGTATATAATTATAAACAGCTTTGAGGATCCAATTTGAATGCATTGTTTCAAGATGGTGTTTCCAATTTAGTTGGTACTGTTTAATATATTCCAAAATTGGCATAGTCTTCAATTCTTTTAAGATATCAGTGTTCCTTTTCCGATCCCATCTGGTGTAACCCGCTGTTCTGCACATGAATCTCATTTTACAAGCCATTATTCTGCTTTCATGTTGTCTTTTTAGTGTCCATGCTTCACTACCATAGGTCAACACTGGTCTAGCCAAAGTGTTATATAAACATAATCTGACGTTTTTTTGTACAAGGGATGGTTTCATAACTTGATTAATAATTCCCAAACTTTTATTATAACTAGTAATTTTTTCAGGGATATCCTTTTCATCCCAGATAGAGAGATAATATCCAAGGTATTTAAATTGATTAGATCTCTCTAAAATTTTATTCTGGAGACAGATTTTACTTTGTATGGGGTCCTTCCCATGAAATGCCATAATTTTAGTTTTGTTAATTGATATTTCCATATTAAATTTAAAAAACTTATGAACTTTGAAATTCCCACGGATTCTGAATTGATTTGGTTTATCGATCCACCAACAGAAGAAAAAAGAAGTAGTTCTGATCGACATAACATCAGTCAAAGAGAGGATACTGAAGATGAATCCACCAAGGATTTGAAACTGCGGTCTACTTAGAAGACAGGATATGAGGAGAGGTATTAAGTATTTAATTTAACTTAATAATGTTTGATATTTAAGAGGAAGATATTTTAATAAATTAGTCAACTTATTCTATGTTCTCAAATATTAAGCCCCCATCTCTCTTGGTTGTTCATATATTTTCACCAGTAATTTCTATCAAATTTCTTTCTTTCTTCTTTTTCTTTTTGTACTTTTCTTATTTGTTCCTCAATTCCCCTCTTGTTGAAAAAATATGCAAAGTACCGTAGTATATCGGTATATTAGTAGTCTATTCTCATGCTGCAGCTTGTGATGATGTTGATGTCCTATATAAAAATTATATGGAATTAAAAGAAAAAAGTAAAATTGAATCAACATGTTACTAGAATTATTCCCATTTAGTAATCTGTTAAATTTCCAACTATTAAAACATTTAATTACAAAAATAACATACACCACGAAAAGCCAATATATCCATATGGAACACATGTAGTGGTTTTTAGGTATAGGCCAAGTTTCTTGAAATTAACTTCACAGATGTTTACACATTTCCAAATTCACTTTATTTATTTCACATTAATTCAGTGATTCCACACAAAAAAAATTTGCTGCTAATAAAGTCTCTTCTACATTTTTTTTAGAGGTTTCGGATTCAAATTCCAATTGAGGCATTAATTTTTCTTTTCAAAATAATAATCTCCTCTACAATGTTTATCTTATCCCTCACACTTGCTGACAGCTTCACTTAACACATTTACTTGTTTTCGTTCTTCCACACCTTCACTAGTCTACCCCCCAAAAACCACAACTGGCCAGGTAGACCCTCACTCCTTCTTATATATGTAAGGTAGGACTAATCTGGATGCAATCTAAACTTTTCTGGAGTGGAAGCCTCAAGAGATGGATTATTCTAGAATCTCAATATCTGGAAAGTGATTTATCCTGGAAACAAGTCTGGAGAAATTGTTTGCTGCCTTCACAAGACCCGAATCTAACTCCTATTGGATATAGAGAGTCCTGCTTCTGCCCCTGAAATTCGAAGTGGGTCATTTGTGCAATGGATGAACAATGTATCACACTATGTTCCCAAATATTAAGTCCCCATCTATCTTGGCTGTTCATATATATTCTTCAGTAATTTTATAAAATGTCTTTCTTTCTTTTTAATGTGATTTTTCTGTTTGTTTCTCAGTTCACCTCTTGACATTGAAAAAAGGATACAAAGTACTGCAGAGTATCAGTATATCAGCAGTTATTTTTATCATATAACTTGTGGTGAGGCTGATGTCTTAGATAAAAATTATATGGTTAGCAATAAAAAGTAATACTTGTTATTGAAATGATGAGTGATTTAAAATTATTTCCATTTAGTGATCTGTTAAGTTTTTTTAACTATTCAAACATTTTATTACAAAAATAACATATACCAGGAAGAGCCAATGTGTCCATTGTGATCACTAGTTAACATAACTATGTTCCTCTTTTAATAAGTTGTTAGGTAGTGAATGTCCCTTCATGATTTTGGTTTTTACTTTTTGTTTTTTAATTAGGTCCTTATCATTAGTTTATATTCCCTATATTAATAAAATTCATTCCGAGGGCTAGGGAGTCTTTCCTTTCTTCCATTTCTTCTTTCCTTTATTTTCTTTTCTTCTCCAGAA
Source organism: Diploptera punctata (assembly GCA_030220185.1). NCBI lineage: Eukaryota > Metazoa > Arthropoda > Insecta > Blattodea > Blaberidae > Diploptera > Diploptera punctata. The sequence goes on along the minus strand of JASPKZ010006811.1, from coordinate 44,249 downwards.
AAGCCTGACCAGAGGCAATAAGATGGCAGCCCCATCACTGGTCTTGCCTTCCTTTGGCCAGCAACCAATCAAAGGGACTATTATTATGCTTTCAAGTCTTATACAAGAATTTCCCGGAAGGATCAAAATGCTGGAGGTAAAATTTTCTATAGGATCGTAACAGGCCTTGGCCTAATACTTGGAAGGAAGAAGAAGAAGAAGAAGAATAAAATTCATTGTTTAAAACAGTTGAGGTGGATAGTCATAAAATAAAATTAAAATATGTACCTTTGGTCAGTGCCGTCGTCCAACTTGTAAAAAGATGTGTATACTTTCTTTTTCCTGAAGATCTTTCAGAATATCTATTCCATCATCAGCAGGTTTATTTCTTCACTATATTTGTTACGATGTTCTCGATGATGTTGTTCTTAACACTGAAACGCTTTAGTTATGGACAACACTACATTAAGACCAACATCATCGAGAACATCTTAACAAATATAGCAAAGAAATAAACCTGCTGATGATGGAATAGTTAATCTGAAAGACCTTCAGGAAAAGAAAGTATGCACATATTTTTACAAGTTGAGAACGACGGCGCTGACCAAAGAAGGTACATATTTTAATTTTATTTTATATTCCCTTCATTTTACAAGCTGTATCTTAAGATAAAACCAATAATTTCTGAAATTAAAAGTAGTTCTCTAACCTAAAAAAATTGGCCACTATTGTTGCATTATTCCTTACAATTTGTTGAAACAATAATAGCATCACAAAAAATGCATTTACAATTTTAAGAATTTTGTTTTTTAGTTGCATTACCATATTAGGGTACAAGATTTTTCCAGAAGATGCTGCACATCTAACACAAAAAAAAAATAAGCTTTACAGATATCTTAATTTTATCATTTGTTTTTTTAATTGCTACAAAACTATTATGCCTAAATAATTATTTAATATTTTATTATTTGCAAGTATCTTGATAACTGAGGTGGTGGTTTGAGAAAGGAATGATAAGCAGAAACCATATTGAGATGTAGCTTCAAAACATGGCTTCTGCTGATGTTCTTTTTTTCCAGCCACCACCTTAGTTGTGACTAAAATATTTTTCTATTGTATAACATTAAAGTTACTGTTATTGAACTAATTTAAGTTATTGGTCATATTTTACATCTGATAATTATGTGATATTAATATAGTAGATGAAAACAAAGAACATACGACACAATATCAGAGCAGCAAGTGATATGGATCTCAAAGAAGTGACTGCAAAAATATACACACTCTTAATCTATCCCCAGTTATTTTTCTTCACTTCCCTTGTAAAAATATATTAAAGTATTTTTTAAATCGCTGAAGTTGTCAGCAAACAACCAAAGAATATTGTAGTTTACTGTGGTTAGTTGATGGAGTTCCTGAAGTTTATGTTCTTTTATCATTTTGCAGCTCTTGATTGCATTAAAAATGTGAATGTTAAAATCAATATTGTTTATTGCTCATTTGTACAGAGCTGTTGTTTTATAGATTTAAATGTACATTTTAATTTGATGAAAAGATGACATGTTCATTAGAATTTTGTTTAAAAATGTTTGCTGAACATAATGATTAGTATTCTATGTTTATGTTTATTGTTAATTGATATTGTTATGTTGTTCATAGTAAAATGGTGACAGCAATGTAACTAAGTTAGATAGGTCTATTAAAAAAAAATTATTTGAAAATGAACAGTTTTTTAATAAATGTGAGACTTTTCTACATATTGTATATTGATATGTTTTGGTTAATTTTGTGTAGTAATGTGCTTTAATAATGATTGTTCATTCTATTGCAAATTAGTGAAATTTTGAAGTTTTCAAGATAAATCATGGAAATCCGATGAGCACATCTGAAATTAATTAATTCTACATTATAAATATGAGGCAGAGTCTTTTGCTGGATGCATTACTAAATAGGCAGATGAAATGTTGTCTCTTTCAGATTCACAGGTTTTGTTTTCTTGTTCCAGTTCAGATGCGCCCACATGTGGTGCATACTGCACAATCAAGTTTCGAAATAAACTTGCTTAATGTAAATAAGAAATTGTAAAAATAATTATTTTGTAGCAAATATGTAATATTTTTCACCAGAATAGTATAACTTTTTGCCACTTTCTCAACACTGAATCATGTTTGCGATATGCTTATATTATAGTAATGAAATAGTGTTGGACACATATCCCACTTATGTAATATTCTCAGATATGTGTGACTTGAAAACAAAATCTCTGTAAAAATGAAAAGTGTACTTGAAATAATTGTGGTGTATCCAATGACTCTTCTCATTGATTTTTGGTTTGTTTGTTACTGGTAAAGAATACGACTGTTGCTTATCTATTGATCAAGACAAAAAAGTGTACAGTATACATGAATATTAGGTGAAGAACAATCAAAAGGCACTTCTACCACCTGTTATAAGCTCAAGAATAATATAATAGAAAAACCAAGATTAAACTGTAGCTAGTATTTTAAACTATAGATCACATTAACCAAGGAGTACATAACAAAAACTGTGTGGTAATAAAATTACTGTAAATTTGACAACATACATCCCCCACCAAGAAAAATAAAAATTGGAAAGAGAAGGAAAAAAAAAATATATAAAAAACTAGTAGACAATTTACCTGTACTACCTGGAAGCCATGTTGGTGTATATTTTATGGTCATTTTATTTTGTATTTTTGTAACCAAGTGCTGTGACGAAATGTTAAATATTGCTTTGTAGCCTCAACGAAATAAAATAAAGAACAAATGAAAGAGAAGAAGACAGGAAGGGGAAGGGAGCACGGGTAACAAACTCCAAGCATTGGGACAGTATATATGTGCTGGTCCCTGGTTCTTGCATCGACAGCAAAATGACAACATTGAACACTAGGGCATTTCAAAGTGTTTTTCACAATGTAATATTTGAATGACAGGATATTTTTCATTTGTATTAGATTACATGCTCAGTTATTTAAAGAAGCAATATAAAATATATAACTTTCTTTTTATTAATGCTGAAGCTCATCAGCATTTTAGAATAAAATGAAGGAATGTAATATGTTTGGCTTTATATTATTTTTAGTCTGGACATCTTACCTCAATATTAATGTTGATTTGTTATTGAACATGTTTAAAAATAATTCTGTTTTGAAACATATTATAAAACAGAATTGTTTTGAAACATGTTCAAGAACAAATCAACATTAATATTGAGGTAAGATGTCCAGACTAAAAATAATATAATTAAAATAACCTCAAAATATAACTTCCTAAAATTAAATATTATGTTTGGCTTTATTTTTATTAACGTTGAAACTTCTCAAACTTAAAATACGTTTCTAAAATCCAGAATAGATGTTTCTCAGTGGATAAGTTATGATATGAGCAGTGAAAGCAATTAAAAATAACTTTAAAAAAAATTTATAAAATGCATAATATAGTTTTTTGTGTCAAAGCAAAGAGTTATTTTTATTATATAACAATTAAGGAGCTTCATCTGGTTTAAAATAATTAGTACATTCAGTGGTCATACAAGATATTAATAAGCAACTAAGTTCCATAAGGCATAATTAACTATAAATTAATTTTAATTTGATTATTCATTGCACATGAATTTTACAATTGTGATGTAATTCACTTTTAAATGCTCAAGTGATCTCCAATAAATCAGATTGTTTCAATATGTAATATAGTATGATATAGTGATTATAACAGTGTATAATATATGTGTTGTTAATGGTGTTTTAAAAATATTGTGACAAACTTCACAAAACATTCATGTCAAAATGATTTCTGTGTGCTACGCTATGATTAAAAATTTGGGAAGTGTATAAATATTGTTTTTATTTAAGACTTCCTAAAGATATGATTAACCAAATGATGATAGTGAGTTATACCATAGGTGACTGCAACCAGAAGGGTATACCATGCCGAATAGTTCAAATTCAATATGCCAAACTAAAGGAAATCAGTAAAACTTGTTTAATCCGGAATGCGAATAATATGGAAATCTGTCCAATGTAAACAAATGTATTGGTTCCAGCAAAATAATAGTAATTTTACGTGTATTTATTATGTATAAAATGGAATCTGTCCAATGCAGAAACGGAAGGATATTTCTACACAACTCATGGAAAAAAATTTTATAAAGCAGAAACATAGGTTAGTTTACACTTCATTGAATTCCTGTTAGGCAAAATAACAGTAATTATATTATTTTTAGTGTTTCAAAACAATTCTGTTTTATCATCAGCTTTTCCAGTGTGGAAAAGCTGACGATAAAACAGAATTGTTTTGAAACATGTTCAAGAACAAATCAACATTAATATTGAGGTAAGATGTTCAGACTAAAAATAATATAATTAAAATAACCTCAAAATATAACTTCCTAAAATTAAATAGAAATAACAGTAAGTTATGATTCCTGCCGCTGGGTGAAGTAGAGTTTCTACCTGTATCTGAAATTTTCTTTCGGCCTCACCGCACACCCGTTTTGCAAAATACAGGTTCGTTTAACAAAGATGTGACATCTTTCTTGCAGACAACTAGTGCACTGTAAAATCTTAAATTAGTTTAAGATCTGAGACCGATAGTGTAGTATATTTTATGGAATAAAGATGGCTAAATCGCATGTATCATTATCATTAAACGAAAAAGTGAAAGTGATTGAAGATAAAGAAAAACAAATTCTCAGTACGCAAAATAATGACTAAATTTAAATGTGGAAAAACCCAAGTTTATGAGATTTTAAAACAGAAAGAAAAAGTAATGAATGAATGGATGCAAGGAAATGGTCAAATGATGAGAAAAAAAAAATGAACGAAATAGTGTGGGAGTGTTTTACAAGTCCACGATCAAAAAATCTCCTAATTTCCCAACCAATGCTCCAAAGTCAAGCTCTAGCTGTTGCTATATCTCTAGGGAATAACAATTTCAAGGAATCTTCGGGTTGGCTGGACAGTTTTAAAAGACGATACAATGTAGAGTGGAATGAAATTTGCAGGGAATCAAAGAATGTGGACGAAAATATAGTTAGTGAGTGGAAACCGAAACTGCATACTTTAATTTCAGGATACACTCCTAAGAGACATTTTTAACGCTGACGAAACAGGACTGTTTTTTGTGCGTTACCGTCGAAGTAGCTCATACATACTCACTTTCCAATGGCAGCAGAACTACAATTAATCCAAGGTACGTAAAAAGACAAATTCTGTGCTATGTAATCTAAGACTGGTTAATAACTTTTTTATAATGCGCAATGTTGTCTAATGTGGAAAAAAAATGGTCTTGTGCGATTCCGCTTTGAACATGTTTTACTGTACCTTGGTCAAAAGAGTAATGATATTTTACTGTAAAATACAATTATCAAGAAATACGGACATATATTTTACTGAAGTAAAATTTTCTGGAGATAAAGTAGTTCTTTATTAGGATCTCAAGGTGAGAATATTTCAGGGGATACATGATAGAGACGTAAACATATGAAATTGGACTGTTAATACATTATATAGTAGTAGGGCACGAGAAAAATTTAACATGAAAATTATACAAATCTACCTTGGATGTAGTTGCTTTGCAGGAAGTTAGATTGATGGGAGAAGGTAGTCGGTTATCACAAAACTTTATATTATACCAGTGGTTCCCAACCAGTGTGTCATGGCACAGTAATGTGCCACAAGATTAGCTATTAATATAATAAAGTTGGGAATTTTTACGTTATGAGGTTTTCTTACTAGAATCAAATGAATCCTAAACACTTTAGAAACATAAAAAATGGTAAAATTGAAAAATCAACAATAGCAGCACATAGTTTATTAGAGAATCATAGAATTTGAAAAAAAAAAAAAAGCAAAACTTTTGAAACATCTATCTAAACCTTTAGAATTAATAGTTTGGGAAAATATATACATTCAAATGAACTTTGAGTTTCCAGACAAACCAAATTTGATTACAAAGTTCTTCAAAAGTACACCAGATGGCAGTTTAGAAAATTACTGGCATAATGAAAAATTGACAGTCATGAAAACAGCTGAAGATGGGAATGATATGTTTCCCGATACTGCAGTTCTATGTTAAAAACATAGATGTATGAGATAAGAAGATTTCACGATTCATTTCATTCTTTTAAGATTAGCTATATTTGAAGGTTAGCTATATTTGAAGGAAACAAAAGAATAATGTTTAAAACTTATACTTATTTTACAGATGATATATTGACTTACATCTTACATCAAAAGATCAGAGTTCTTAGTGTAATGAGAAACTTAAAATTGTCATTTCTTGTACAAATGTTAAATTTGTGATGGAATTGAAGACAACACACTCACATTTCCTGTTCTTCCTCGCTTATTGATTTCTATGTTTGAATGTACCGAGAAGCCCAGCTTGAAAAAGAAAATGGTTGAAAATGCAACAGGTTATTAACTTTTAAAAAAAATATACAATAGGAAGTAACATTAAGAGGTTTGATGTGTTAAATTAATACTAAAAACATCAATAGAAGCCCTACTGGCTTTATAAAGTAATGTTAAATTCCCAATTAATGTCTTCTTAACTAAGAGGCCGCCATATGCAAAGATAAAAGCAATGGTTTCAAAGCATTTGGCGCCAGGGAATTACAACGTATAAAGAGAAAAAATTGCATCTAGATCACAACTCGCCTCGATAGAGCATTTGGCCCGGAGAGCCAAATTGTCCCGGGTTCGAGTCTCGGTCTAGGCAAACATTTTTCTCTTCAAATATAATTAAGAGGTTTGTTTAATAATTAAGACATTTAATCTGTACATTCTTACCACTTATGTTTGTTTTTGTAGAACATATATTTCAAGGCTTCTGAGCCCCATTGTCAGCGATTACAGACTGAATTTTCTCAAGTTGTCGGTGCTGATTCCTGCCCTCTCTGCCTCTGGTCCAATGAATTTACTAATGAGGTTCCTTTCTCTGGGAATTTCAAAATTCATGATTCCTTCCTTGTTCTTCTGTATGTAGATTTTTTCCCATATGGTTCATTTTTGTTTTCTAACTGTTTTAATGATTTTATGTTTACATCTATTTTGTGTTTTTCTGACCAAACGTGAGCAGCCACTGCAGATTTTTCTACTTCCCCTTTTTTTACATTTCTTATGTGTTCTTTAGTTCTAATGGTTAAATTTCTTTTTGTTTTCCCTATGTGGTTATTAACTGCTTCCACTGCTATTTCCAGGCACTTTTTCTTCACTAACATCCATTACTTATTAAGTGAGTTCACTATATCTCTGTTGATGTGTTTTGTCTATCTCAAGTTCTGCAAGCTGTTCTTCTTTTTCCAGAAAAAGGATAGTGGTGGATTCTGGGGATGCACACCCAATCATAGTTGTCGACAGTGATGAAGGAAAAATATTGTGTCATGCTATTCTCAACAGCAATGAGGTGATTTTGAAGTGAGTTTAGATTTTTTTTTTCAATGCCACCACGTTGTCATTTCAACATTCTGGTATTCTCTTCTGGCATGGTGTTACTGTAACCCACGTCTGAGGTTGGGGCACATGGAAGGTGAAGTTACACTGCCCCATTGATATATGAATAAGTGATGATGATGGTAATGATGCACCTGGAGAGGCCTTAATTCTAAACTTAATGAATATGATAATGACGGTCAGATAATGTTCGGGGACCATTTGGGCCTTAAAGTTTCCTGACATTTGTCTTATAGGTGAGGAAAAATCCCCAAAAAAATCATCATTCAGGAAACTTGTCTGGACCAGGGATTGAACCCAGGCCCTCTGCGTGACAAGGCAGCATGCTACCTCGAGATCACAGCGGTAGACTGAGTTCAGATGTTTTACGTGGATTTACCTTGAAAGTCAATGGAAATACCCTCCATGGTATCTTTACCTTGTCATGGTGGAGTGGCTTGCGTGCTTAAATGATCCTGAGAGCTATGCCGGCGGTAGCATTGCTGCCAATAGGGTTACCCATGCCTGACTGGTCGAAGGTGATAAGCCAGACGAAAAAAGTACCTTGGTCGAAAGAGTGATGATCTTTCACCATATAAAAAACAACCGTCAAGAAATGCGGACATGGGTTCAACTGGGACAAAATTTTCCGGAGGTCAAATAGTGCCCCCATTTGGTTCTCCAGGCAGGGACTACTTCAGGGAACCCATGTCAAAGGCTCAAACACAGGGACATGTTCCTAGGAACATGGAATGTTAGGACTATATACAATAGCATGGCACTAGAGATATTAACGCGGGCATTAGATAAATCGCCCTTAGATATATTCGCTTTACAGGAAGTTAGGTGGCCAGGAGAAGGTAATCAGGAAGCTTTGCATTATACTACGGGGTGCAGAAAGACCTGCATTTGGAATGGGGTTTTTTAGTCAGAAGGAGGATCCTATCCGCTATCCGAGATATTAAGTTTGTTAGTGATAGGATATCATACATAATTCTAAAGGGTAAAACAACATGATTTTATAATTGTAAATGTACAGATTATAACAAATAAAGAACTTTGGAGAAGTACAGATCAAAGTGAAATTTGTAAAGAATACAAATTTAGAAAATGGGTTGGTCATGTGTTAAGGAGAGAGAATGATAATATCACTAAAATAGTATTTGATTGGAACCCTCAAGGATTGAGAAGGCGAAGAGGAAGACCTAGGGCAACATGAAGTAATACCATCAGGGATGAAGCTGAACAGGTAGGGATGAGTTGGAATGAAATTAAGGCATTGGCAAGCATGAGAATGCATTGGCGAGCTTTTATCAAGGCCCTATGCTTCCCAGTGGAGTGGCCAGCATTACTACTACTCCTTTCACAAATATATAGAGAAAACTTATTCTCACTAACAAATTCCCTTTCTAAAATTACATGCATATACCAATGGATTGCCTTTCAAACTTATTTTAGTTTCACACATGTTTTTACTATGTATAACCTTAAGCTATCACAAACAGCACTCATTCAATACTGCAGTGTAATTAATGAATAAATACTAATTTAATATGTTTCCACTGTGAAATACTATAAACTGGATAGCTTCATCTGACAACATCTTCTATCCAAGATGTCATCTTAAAAATATTGTTTTTAATAAAAATAAAAGTCAAACTTACAAGAATGCTAAATATGCTAGCCAATCAGAAACTACAATGTGAATTGGTTTTGACACAGAACTTGTAATTTAAGAGCCATAACAGAAACACAAATGAAGAATGAACTTTTCATTGAGGATATTTTAAATTAAATAGTTACTTGAAACTATTTCACCAGGTGGCAGAAGCACATAGAATTGGCAAAAATAATGAAATTACTCTCAACAGATAGAGTAAGTGTCTGGCATTTACTTTTTCTTCTTCTTGTTGCAAGGATTAAACCTTTTTGGTTCATTTTGGCTCCAAGTATCATAACTGCTGTGTCCATATATTTTTTAGGCATTCTCAATCTCTTTTTCCTCCTCTTGGTTGATAGCTCAGACTTTTCGTAGGCAATTAAAAAAATGTTTTTTTTCCTTTTTTCTCTTTCTTATTCAATGCCATCAGTTTGTCATTTAGACATTTCTCATATTCTCTCCCAGCATTGGCATATTGTAACCCACTTCTGAGGTTGGGGCGCCTTAAAGGTGGGGTTAGCTGCACCAATGATATGATGAGTGATGAAGGTGGTAATGATGAGCCAGGAGAGGCCGTAATCCTAAATTTAATCTAATGAGGTGAATATGATATTGATGATAATGATGCTGAGACGATGTTCGGGGATTGAACCCAAGGTAGAACACTACCTCGAGAGCACAGCAGTGGACTCCTAGGCAATTTGTTGGTATCCATTCTGCAGACATGTTCATAGCATCTTCTCTTATACTCTTGTATTTTATCTGCCAAACTGAATATTTGTAGTTCTTTACGGATATCTTCACTTTGTTTTTTTATCCATTAAAGTATATCCTGCCACAAATCGTAAATATTTAATTCCTGCGTCTTCTATTATTGTAACTGACTGTTTATACAGAGCCATACAATATTGCAGGTACAGCCAATACTTTATAAAATTTTAAATATGTTTTCTTACTGTTTTTCCCAGTGTTCTTTTAAGAGTGCCACATAAATATTGAAATATTTGTAATTTATTATTCACATATTTTTCTGTATTACAGCCTAAAGATACACCTAGATAATTGAAACCTTTTACTTGTTCTAGCATTTTGTAATTTGGTACCATTTTTCTTTCCATTTCTGCCAGTTACATATACAATAATCAGTTACAACATCTGGCATGACTTTTTAAATTACTTCATAAACTCGTGGTCAAATTTTATTCTTAGGTTTTCATTTTTCAAATTATTTCCTAACATTTACAATGATTTTTACATGTCATCCAATGATTATTTCAATATATTTTTCACTTAAATTGCATTAGGTTGGCTTTTAGGTTTGTTGGCAACATGAGTTCAAATGTCGTTAGCTGCAGTCCGTGATTGCATAGTGTAAACCACTTGGTGTCTGTTGACACATGCGCATGGTGTATGGTTGGAACTTTGAAAATGTTTTCTTTTCACATATAAGTACTATTAATAAAACTCAAGCAGTGATTGGCTGTTATGAAATTTGAATAATAACTGCTACCAGAAAAAAATAGGTAGACTAGCAGACAATCCAAGCTTCAGACCTAACTGACATTACATAAGTAAATATTTGATTAACCAGGACTGATAACACTGGTCAACATGATTTTTGTCTCATGAGTACCAATAGTTGTACTTAATGCAGATTTTTATCGTGTTTTCAAATATGCATTCGCAATTTTTCCATCGCCCACAGTTTTTTTCTTATTTCAATTTCAATTAATGGATTTAAATAATTACTATTTTAATAAATGTTTTTTTAGTCGGGACAGGCTCCTAGGTGAGATTTTTTCAGGGCTTTTCCTCACCTGTAAGACAAATGTCAGGAACCTTAGGGCCCTACGGTCCCCGAAAATCATCTGGCCATCATCATCATCATCATCCTTATCATGATCATCCTAATATGCTGGCCGATTATCCGATTATTGTTGGACCATCAAGAGGGATGCTCCACAGGCGAAATATAGCAGAAAATTGTCATTTCTTACTTTCTAGGTGAGTCCGAATGTTCGAATATTGTGTAGTTACGAATGTAGAAAATATTAATGTTTGAAATTATAATGCCTGTCTCTCGGAAACCTTGCGTGATGGAGAAAAAGCTATATCATATTTGAATTCAGGAGAAAAAATATTATCGGAATCACATATTTTTCTTTCTGAGACAAAAAAAAAATTATTTTTGGTTGCTTAGTGTAATAGGTTCTTACCTTGCCACAGTTGATGTACTCGACAGTGGATTCCCTGAAGAGAAAGTACACAAAAGTTGACGTCTCAAAGGAGCCAACAAACTGTGGTTCATTAAGCCACTTGCTGTGAAACTGCTTTGTCCGGATTGTCATCCCAGACAGGCTGCAAGATATGGCTGGATCTGCACCAGAGATATCCATGGGGCTCCCGGCATAGTACTGGCCATTTGAGGTCATGAGAGCCATCACATTGGCCTGTGGACTGTACGGGCACTTTGCTACTCCCTTCAGTGATTCTGTAACGCTGTTCACATTCTCAACCTGAAACAACATTTTATATTTTTAATATAGATTGTATTTTATATTTCTCCATTCTCCCGAAAAAAAAAGAATGGTTTTATATAAGAAGAGTGTTCACTAAACATTCTTTGATTCATTTAATATGCCAGGGAATTTGGTAAGTAATGACAACATTGCTATAACATCACAAAAAAAATTATTTGGGTTATTTTTGACATTACAAACTTTATTTATGGTCTCTTGCCAAGTCAACTAGTATAATTTTCTCTCCTACTTTGCTCTCCTGTTGATTTATCTGTATCAAATACCAATTACTTATTTTAGGAATTCTCACTATGAGGTATATTCGTTAAGGTAGAATTTTTTATATCACTCACCTCATATTGTTCTTCTTATTTGACTATAAACTAGTTTCGGAACATAGTTTCTGTTCCATCCTCAGTATCGTCACGACCGTTGTTCTGTCGTCTTGAAGAGCTGTCCTTCGCTCCTTCCATTGGCTGACTGAAAAACCTTGAAACCTTGTTGTTGTTATTATTATTATTATTATTATTATTATTATTATTATTATTATTATTATTATTATTAAAATATTATAAAACAATCAAAATTACATATTCCATTATTTACGATGAAATTGCATTAATTGTATTACAAAAAATATATTAAAAATTTGTTCATCCAGTTGCTGGGTGACCAACCGTTCTAGCACCTACAAGTAACATTGAGTTAGAGGACGATGTACAAGTTAAATAATAACGTGGTATATAATATTGCATCTCGGTCCCCCAGCTTTATTCTTGTAACTCATTTTGTTTAAGAACAAAGCTGCATTAAGTCCATTGATGTTGCAGTAGATACAACAGCAATGAAGCGGGTGTCACAGAACGCCTTCTGCTCATTGTTGCCGGTTTATATTATATACCAGTCAACTATCCTCTGTTGAGGTTCATCTTGACACAGATACCTGCTCAAGACATTATTTTTTTAAATCAGTTTGGTTATGCAATGTATAAGCCTTATATCGATCATGCATAATTTCCTTACTAATATACGTTGTTGAAGAGCCATATATAACAATACAATCCTTATACACAATACGTCACATATTCATCATTATGACGTCAGAGCATTTTACGAGCAGTTTGTAAGAGAAAGAAAACATCAACTAGTTATGAATAGTATAATAAATGAGTATGGACAAGAATGAATACAGTTTCCCTAATTGGAGAGGTACAGAAAAAATAAGTAGTCTATATGTTAATTTATTTACATTTTACTTTGGGATTCGTCAAAAATATCGTATAACAGATTTCGTAGATAATGTGCTGTCATTTAACGACAACTTAGAAAAATATTGGGAAATAAATTATATATATATTCCATTACTTATGAATTATATGCAGTGCTTTAAAAAGCGTTAGAAAACGTTCAAAATAGTAGGAAATGTAGAAAAAGCGAAACTGTAAAAATAAAATGATACAAAAAAGTATTTAGTTAACTTATTGTGCTCTGAAAGAATGAAATATAAAATAATAACAAAGAAATCACCGGAAGAGTCTTTAAAACTCAATTCCAGACCAAGGGCGAATAATCCGGCAAGAAAAAAAAAATTAGTTTGAACGGGATTCGAACCTGGGACCGCATGAACCGTAGTCACAGGTTCAGACCAGATTATTGATTATTCTGTCGCGATAATATTACATTTATAATTAAAAACATGTTTATAGTGGCCTGTATTAAATATTGACGATGTAAGAAAGTTTTGTTAAAATAATATTATGAACCATTTAAACTACATTCAGCTTAAATCATATGTCACAACATATTCCCTTATGAATCAGTATTAAATTTTATAATATCAATCGAGAATGAATATAGGCCTAACAAAATGCATTTTATAATGATTTATTTTTCTACTAAGAGCCTTATTAATATCATTTATGTGTTGCGTATCCATCAAACAGTCATTAAAGAGTTACATTTTGCGTTAAATTTAAGGAAACGTTCATCAATATCATAATAAAACAATCAGCTGATTATAGAGACCTCCATTTTGATTTGTTATACAATCCTTAACAAGGCGGAAGTTATGCACAATGATTCACATGTAAAGTTGTACATTTTATTTGGAGTTCGGCCGGCAGTTTGTTTTAATTTCCGACAGATGGCAGAATGGCAGCTAAGATTTAAACGTAATAAAATTTGTTGGATTATTCTATATCGTAAATAATTAGTTAATTATCTATTATTATTGCGTTTAAATATATTTACATTTACAGAATTGGTAAACCACTTCAATTTGATAACCTAGCATTTCTTATTAGAATATTTTCAACTAATAGACCAGCTACTGACTTCATGTACAATTTTTATAAATGATAATACTTATTAATTGTAAGGGGCTTCATTTTTGGAGTGGATTCGAGGCTTTGTTCTTGAATCCAAAAATCTAAACGCTACTTTTCTGGAGCCATAGGACCCTGAAACATCGGACACCATCAGGGAAGTCAAGACTGTATCATGAGTTTAGAGTTTACATCTATTTTTAATGCGGTTAAATATCTTTATGTTTATAGAATTGGTAAAACACTTAAATTTGATAACGTAGCATTTCGTATTAGAATATTTTCAACTAATAGACCAGCTACTGACTACACGTACAATTTTTATACACAATAATACTTTCTTTCGCCGATCACTCTTGGTTCTCCAATAACTGTCAGTAGCCCTGTTGCAAGCCCTTCAAACATAAGCCTGCATGAGCAGGCTTTCGGCGCCGCATGGGTTGGTTCTTACTGACGGTTACCTAAATTTTTGGCGGGGTTTGAGGCTTTGTCCTTAAGCCCCTAAATTTAAACTCAACTTCTCAACAACCGCAGGACTCTGAAACATTGCACTCCATCAAGGAAGTCAACACTGTTTCATGAGTTTAGAGGCTATATCCATATTTCCGATTGAGGGTCTTTCCACTTTTCAGCGGTTGCCCTTTTACCAGCCGGCTGCTGGCCCTTCACATCCACATGTGTCAATCACAGAGGTAGATGATCAACAGCCAGTGTAGGGGTGACATGTGATTAGCATGTCGAGTCCCCCAGCCGTTATAGCTGGTTCCTCAACCTGGAGCCGCTACTTATTGTAGCTACCCAATTGCCTCACGATGCTGGGTGGGCACCGGTCCCATACTGGCCGAAATACCATGAGAAAATTTCTTCCCCCATGGAGACTGGAACCAGCGCAAGTCCCGTAGCTCTGCGCCAAGGCTTCCTGCCTTAACCGCTCGGCTACGGCGCGGGACTATATCCATATTTAATGCGTTTAAATATCTCTATATTTATAGAATTGGTGAAACACTGAGAATAAAGAAGCTGTTTATAAGACTACACCGTTTCCCAACCTGTGGTTCGCGAACCCCCAGGAGGCTCGCAAAATATTTTGTTGATGTCATGGGTAATAAAATTATGTTGGTATTAGACACCGTTAATAAACGGGTAACCGGTAAAAATATTTTTGAAATCGGCCAAATTCAAAACCTAGCATTGCATATTAGAATATTTTCAACGAATGTATCAATATTGACTTATAGAATTGCTTTGGCAGGTTGGCGGAGCCGCCTAGGACTTGGGTGTTGATTCGCTAATTTTTCGCGTGGGTTTAAGGTTCTGTCCTTAACTTCCAAATCTAAACTTGACTTCTCAACAGCCGCTAGACCCTGAATCATCGGACTCCATCAAGGAAGTCAATACTGTTTCATGAGTTTAGAGGCTATATCCATTTTTAATGCGTTTAAATATCTTTACATTTATAGAATTGGTGAAACACTTAGAATAAAGAAGCTGTTTATAAGACTACATCGTTTCCCAACCTGTGGTTCGCGAACCCCCAGGAGGCTCGCAAAATATTTTGTTGATGTCATGGGTATAAAATTATGTTGGTATTAGACACCGTCAATAAACGGGCAAACGGTAATAATATTTTTGAAATCGGTCAAATTCAAAACCTAGCATTGCATATTAGAATATTTTCAACGAATGAACCACTATTCACTTACAGCATTGGTAAAACATTTCAATTTGATAACGTAGCATTTCGTATCACAATATCTTCAACTAATGTACCAACTATCGACTTGTACAATTTTTATACACAATAATACTTACATTTCGTCGTTGGCTATTGTCTCCATATCCATAGAACGGCATCCTATCCTACTTCCGTTCTTCGGGACGTAAGCCTGCATTGGCAGGTTGGCGGAACCTCCTGGGACTTGGATGTTGATTCGCTAATTTTTCGCGTAGGTTTAAGGTTCTGTCCTTAACTCCCAAATCTAAACTTGAGATCTCAACAGCCGCTAGACCCTGAATCATCGGACTCCATCAAGAAAGTCAATACTGTTTCATGAGTTTAGAGGCTATATCCATTTTTAATGCGTTTAAATATCTTTACATTTATAGAATTGGTGAAACACTTAGAATAAAGAAGCTATTTATAAGACTACATCGTTTCCCAACCTGTGGTTCGCGAATCCCCAGGAGGCTCGCAAAATATTTTGTTGATGTCATGGGTATAAAATTATGTTGGTATTAGACACCGTCAATAAACGGGTAACCGGTAAAAATATTTTTGAAATCGGTCAAATTCAAAACAGCATTGCATATTAGAATATTTTCAACGAATGTATCAACTATTGACTTACAGAATTGGTAAAACATTTCAATTTGATAACGTAGCATTTCGTATCACAATATCTTCAACTAATGTACCAACTATCGACTTGTACAATTTTTATACACAATAATACTTACATTTCGTCGTTGGCTATTGTCTCCATATCCATAGAACGGCATCCTATCCTACTTCCGTTCTTCGGGACGTAAGCCTGCATCGGCAGGTTGGCGGAGCCGCCTGGGACTTGGATGTTGATTCGCTAATTTTTCGCGTAGGTTTAAGGTTCTGTCCTTAACTTCCAAATCTAAACTTGACTTCTCAACAGCCGCTAGACCCTGAATCATCGGACTCCATCAAGGAAGTCAATACTGTTTCATGAGTTTAGAGGCTATATCCATTTTTAATGCGTTTAAATATCTTTACATTTATAGAATTGCTGAAACACTTAGAATAAAGAAGCTGTTTATAAGACTACATCGTTTCCCAACCTGTGGTTCGCGAACCCCCAGGAGGCTCGCAAAATATTTTGTTGATGTCATGGGTATAAAATTATGTTGGTATTAGACACCGTCAATAAACGGGCAAACGGTAAAAATATTTTTGAAATCGGTCAAATTCAAAACATAGCATTGCATATTAGAATATTTTCAACGAATGTATCAACTATTGACTTACAGAATTGGTAAAACATTTCAATTTGATAACGTAGCATTTCGTATCACAATATCTTCAACTAATGTACCAACTATCGACTTGTACAATTTTTATACACAATAATACTTACATTTCGTCGTTGGCTATTGTCTCCATATCCATAGAACGGCATCCTATCCTACTTCCGTTCTTCGGGACGTAAGCCTGCATCGGCTGGTTGGCGGAGCCGCCTGGGACTTGGATGTTGATTCGCTAATTTTTCGCGTAGGTTTAAGGTTCTGTCCTTAACTCCCAAATCTAAACTTGACTTCTCAACAGCCGCTAGACCCTGAATCATCGGACTCCATCAAGGAAGTCAATACTGTTTCATGAGTTTAGAGGCTATATCCATTTTTAATGCGTTTAAATATCTTTACATTTATAGAATTGCTGAAACACTTAGAATAAAGAAGCTGTTTATAAGACTACATCGTTTCCCAACCTGTGGTTCGCGAACCCCCAGGAGGCTCGCAAAATATTTTGTTGATGTCATGGGTATAAAATTATGTTGGTATTAGACACCGTCAATAAACGGGCAAACGGTAAAAATATTTTTGAAATCGGTCAAATTCAAAACCTAGCATTGCATATTAGAATATTTTCAACGAATGAACCGCTATTCACTTACAGAATTGGTAAAACATTTCAATTTGATAACGTAGCATTTCGTATCACAATATCTTCAACTAATGTACCAACTATCGACTTGTACAATTTTTATACACAATAATACTTACGTTTCGTCGTTGGCTATTGTCTCCATATCCATAGAACGGCATCCTATCCTACTTCCGTTCTTCGGGACGTAAGCCTGCATTGGCAGGTTGGCGGAGCCGCCTGGGACTTGGATGTTGATTCGCTAATTTTTCGCGTAGGTTTAAGGTTCTGTCCTTAACTCCCAAATCTAAACTTGACTTCTCAACAGCCGCTAGACCCTGAAACATCGGACTCCATCAAGGAAGTCAATACTGTTTCATGAGTTTAGAGGCTATATCCATTTTTAATGCGTTTAAATATCTTTACATTTATAGAATTGCTGAAACACTTAGAATAAAGAAGCTGTTTATAAGACTACATCGTTTCCCAACCTGTGGTTCGCGAATCCCCAGGAGGCTCGCAAAATATTTTGTTGATGTCATGGGTATAAAATTATGTTGGTATTAGACACCGTCAATAAACGGGTAACCGGTAAAAATATTTTTGAAATCGGTCAATTTCAAAACATAGCATTGCATATTAGAATATTTTCAACGAATGTATCAACTATTGACACAGAATTGGTAAAACATTTCAATTTGATAACGTAGCATTTCGTATCACAATATCTTCAACTAATGTACCAACTATCGACTTGTACAATTTTTATACACAATAATACTTACATTTCGTCGTTGGCTATTGTCTCCATATCCATAGAACGGCATCCTATCCTACTTCCGTTCTTCGGGACGTAAGCCTGCATCGGCTGGTTGGCGGAGCCGCCTGGGACTTGGATGTTGATTCGCTAATTTTTCGCGTAGGTTTAAGGTTCTGTCCTTAACTCCCAAATCTAAACTTGAATTCTCAACAGCCGCTAGACCCTGAATCATTGGACTCCATCAAGGAAGTCAATACTGTTTCATGAGTTTAGAGGATATATCCATTTTTAATGCGTTTAAATATCTTTACATTTATAGAATTGGTGAAACACTTAGAATAAAGAAGCTGTTTATAAGACTACATCGTTTCCCAACCTGTGGTTCGCGAATCCCCAGGAGGCTCGCAAAATATTTTGTTGATGTCATGGGTATAAAATTATGTTGGTATTAGACACCGTCAATAAACGGGTAACCGGTAAAAATATTTTTGAAATCGGTCAATTTCAAAACATAGCATTGCATATTAGAATATTTTCAACGAATGTATCAACTATTGACTTACAGAATTGGTAAAACATTTCAATTTGATAACGTAGCATTTCGTATCACAATATCTTCAACTAATGTACCAACTATCGACTTGTACAATTTTTATACACAATAATACTTACATTTCGTCGTTGGCTATTGTCTCCATATCCATAGAACGGCATCCTATCCTACTTCCGTTCTTCGGGACGTAAGCCTGCATCGGCTGGTTGGCGGAGCCGCCTGGGACTTGGATGTTGATTCGCTAATTTTTCGCGTAGGTTTAAGGTTCTGTCCTTAACTTCCAAATCTAAACTTGAATTCTCAACAGCCGCTAGACCCTGAATCATCGGACTCCATCAAGGAAGTCAATACTGTTTCATGAGTTTAGAGGATATATCCATTTTTAATGCGTTTAAATATCTTTACATTTATAGAATTGGTGAAACACTTAGAATAAAGAAGCTGTTTATAAGACTACATCGTTTCCCAACCTGTGGTTCGCGAACCCCCAGGAGGCTCGCAAAATATTTTGTTGATGTCATGGGTATAAAATTATGTTGGTATTAGACACCGTCAATAAACGGGCAAACGGTAAAAATATTTTTGAAATCGGTCAAATTCAAAACCTATCATTGCATATTAGAATATTTTCAACGAATGTATCAACTATTGACCTGTCTGGCAATTTTTATGCATGCAAATACTTATTTTCGATGATCATTGGGTTGTTCCGAACGTCCAGCTGTGGACATTCTTGTTTCTTAATTTTTAAGTCGATTTTAGATGTTTTTTAAATCCATTAATTTACGTCCGGCTTCTCAACAGAAGCGCCTATGAGACTAATACAATAATATATTTCGCATATGATTTTCTGTCCATGCCATTTCAGTTTACTACGCTATTAAAACTAAAATCTAAATTCAATGAACAACTTTGGTCATTCAAATGAATATTTGTTTTATTAGATTTTAGGTGTCTGCCTTAAAATCCGTAATTTTTGACCTGGTCTCTTCAACAGAAACGCCGCCCAGACTAACACATCAATATATTTTGTTTACTATTTTCGATGTCATTTCAGTTTTTTACACTTATTGAAAACTTAAAACTAAGACCCGTATCCCGACTATCCAAACTGTCTTCGTCGACCTCACATCCACATGTGGCTATCACATAGGTGAATGATCATCGAGCCAGTATAGGAGTGACATATGGTCAGCATGTCGGGTCCCTCAAGCTTCTTGATATGAAGCTCCTGCCCACTTTTAACGAAAGTACCAATTATTGGCACTTCGTCTCCATTTTATAAATAATAATATTTATGGTCGTAAGGTATATTTATATGAATACGTAGACAATAAATAGATATTAATTAGAAATTAAGTTCTTGTCTTAGAAACAATTTTTGTATTGCATTTTAGGTTCTTGCCTTTAAAAAATGGAATTACATTTTAAAGAGATAAGTTAGACCCGGCTTCTTACAAAGAGAATACATAAGCAGCCATGAGACATCTCAGTTGAAATAAACACTGTGCAGTGTATAAGAGGTTGAAATCAGATTTAGAACCACAGCCGCAATAATTGATATCAAATTAGATATAGGCTTATACAGGGAATCCATTTTTAAGAGGAAATCTCGCATCATTCTGCCGCCGAGACCAGACCGTTGAAATCGCATATCTCAAATATATAGTGAGGCCTATTTTTTATAATAATCTAATTAGTTGAGTAGTAAAGTGATCCCACAACAGATCCGGAGGCTCTTGGGGTAGTAGGAGGTTAAGGCTCCCACTTTTTCTAGACAATCGGCACTTTATGTCAGCCGGGTTGTCAGCCCTGCGTGACGGCCGCCTTTACCCCCAGAACAAGCGTCTGGTACTCATTTCCGTTAGAGGCTGAGTCGACCCCAGGGCCATAGTGCCGCCAGAGGGTTTGGGTCAGTTTAAAAATCCTGACCCCAACGGGACTTGAACCCTGGATCCTCCGGCTTGTAGCTCAGTGCCTTAGCCACTATGCTACGGCGTGCCCCATCTAATTAGTTGAGTTATTTGAATTTTGTAGCTTCTAACTGTCTTCATTTACCGGTAGTAACGGAACACGCCCCCCGTCAGTGCAAGCAGAATGACGTGCAAAGTGAGAGCCGCTGCAACGCTGTAAAAAGGTTTCAGCTTAAAATGGATTACCTGTATAAAGAACCCACCACTTAAATAAAGATGCCTCGAGAACTAAAAAACATAACCATATCATGATTGGTATCAAACTAACACAAATGTTATAAGCTATAATAATAATAGTAATAGTAATAATAATAATAATAATAATAATAATAGTAATAGTAATAATAATAATAATAATAATAATAATAATAATAATAATAATAATAATAATAATAATAATAGTAATAATAATAATAATAATAGTAATAATAATAGTAGTAATAAAAATAATAATAATAATAATAATAATAATAATAATAATAATAATAATAAAGTAAAGTGATCCCACAACAGGCCCGGAGGCCCTTGGGGTAGTAGGAGGTTAAGGCTCCCACTTTTTCTAGACAATCGGCACTTTATGTCAGCCGGGTTGTCAGCCTGCGTGACGGCCGCCTTTACCCCAGAACAAGCGTCTGGTACTCATTTCCGTTAGAGGCTGAGTCGACCCCAGGACCATAGTGCCGCCAGAGGGTTTGGGTCAGTTTAAAAATCCTGACCCCAACGGGACATGAACCCTCGACCCTCCGGCTTGTAGCTCAGTGCCTTAACCACTACGCTACGGCATGCCCCATAATAATAATAATAGCAATAATAATAGTAAACTCATTAACAAAATTCCAATTATCGAAAGATTAAATCCGGCCATTAATTAGTGGGAAACCCTTTAATCTAGAGTGACAGCATCAGTCCCCACGTGACATCAACCTCAAAGATAAGTATTGTTTCAAATCACTCCAGATTGAGGTAAGTCACCAGGTCCACCAGAACTGCAGCATATAGCTGGAAGTCTCTAGATGACTCAATACCAATGACATGGAAAAACCCGGGTAAGGATTGGGAATAAACTTGACAACGCCATAGGGGTGTTATCTAAAAATACTCGAAAATAATTCCATTGAAAATACACCCACTGTAGTCAGTTAAGTCCAAAGGTAGCCAATCAGAAATATTGTAAGAACAATTTTTGCAGGAATGAATTATCTGGAAGGAGCAAAATATCCTATTTAAGGACAGGTTGTAATAACTCGGGACACACTGTCTCACACTGTTTTTCTTTTCTTTCTGTTACAAACTGCGCGTAATATGCTCTGATGTCACAATGATGACGAATGTATGACGTATTGTATATAAGGATTGTATTGTAATGCAGCCCCTATACAAAGTTTATTAGCAAGGAAATTACACACATATCTATATAAGGTTTATATATTGTATAACTAAACAACTGATGAAAGCCTATATAGGCAATTTTTATTAGTAAAAATCCATCGACCCCGGCCCGGTTTGAACCCGCGGGACCTGAGGCAAGGAACATACTCACGTGTTCATCTCAGCCGACAATATGGAGAAATGATAGAATTCAATTTGTAGCTGGAGAAAAACCTGCCCAAGTTCCGTTTTGTCCGCCACGACCCTCTAGGAGTGATTGAGACTCGATCTCGAGACCACAGCGATGACAGGCGAATGTCAAACTGCTTGCGCCCGGAGCCGCCAAAACATTCACATTAATAGATTTAATATTTTGTGCTTAAAATGTAATAAAGTATGTTTTAATGGCAGCTCACGATTTGTGTCCAATTTGTTGAAATATTTGTTCCCAACTCTTTACTACAGCTACTTCATTAAAAACATGAAGATAGTTTCCATGGTTACCGCTGTATTATTATAGGTTAATGTGTTTATTGCAATGAGAATTACAATGCCACCGGGATATGCAATGAGAATTACAATGCCACCGGGATATGCAATGAGAATTACAATGCCACCGGGGTATGCAATGACTAGAGCGAGGAATTTTATGAAATTTCATGTTTTAAACTATTAGTCAGAGAGCACCGAGACGAAGTATCTTTACATTTTATGATGTGCAGAATCAATTAAGACCAACATGTTTTTTTTTTCATATTTCATAATATTTTGGCAAATGTTAATATTTTAGTAAACATTTAATATTCCCTCATATTTTTCAACTTTCAATTTTTTAATAATAAAATTTCTAATAATTGGTTAAAACATTATTGAAGTGATTTCCTCAGGAAAGGGACGTGTGGGGAGATTATTTCAAATCAGGTTGTTCTGTCTCTCAGTGTTCGTAGTCAAATTTTTGTGTACAAATGATGCAATTTATTATATCAACTTCATATAGATGAGATATGTGACTTGTGTATTTATTTCTCACAATGTCTTTACATGTATACATGGTAATTTAGTGTAACGAGTAAATTATATTTAAATTCCTTACTACCAGTAAAACTTGTTTAATCCGGAACGTGATTAATGCGAAAATCTGTCCAATGTGAACAAATGTATTGGTCCAGGCGAAATAATAGTAATTTTCCGTGTATTTATTTTGCATAAAACGGAATCTGTCCAACGCGGAAACGGAAGGATATTTCTACACAATTAATGAAAAAAATTATAAAGCGGAACGGTACAGTATATATTTATTTATTAACCATCAGCAGTTTTTTTTTACTGAAGGCAGGTGCCAAGACGGCTTTTACAACTAGTGATTCAAACCAAATGGACAAATAAATATCAAAACAAAACAAACCTAATTGTCACTGACCCTGAAGTTCATTGTTAAAAGCTGTTTTCGTATTTCACATGCCGATATGTACTTTGATAAATGCCTCCATCGCCACGATCAGTATATTATTGTTTCAACTTGTTCATTGCAATAATTTTGATTGAATAAAACGTGTATCTTGTGCTTTGTTCTCAGTTTATAATGTCGAGCAAAAGGAAAGATATAAATAAATAAAGCCTGATATGTCCCTTTAGGGCAAAGGCCTCCTTGTACAGGGGTTAAGCTCTATTGTGAATGTCACCAGGTGAGCTATTCCATGGTGAGAAGTTGACTTGGATGTAGCACTTGGTTTGTATACACTGTCTGTTCTGTAATTAGTTAATGCACAGTTGGCTCTCCATCGTTCTCCAGCTTTTCCTGTATCTGGCGACTCTGGACCATTGCGCCCCTGCTCGTTCTTTGAAGAGGTCAGCCCATCGTCGTCTTGGTCTTCCGCGCTGTCTCTTGCCTGTGTGCGGGTCCTACATGGTTATTTTTATTGTCCACGTGTCGTCCTGTATTCTTGCGACGTGGCCTCCCCACTTCCATTTTTTCCTGATGGCTTGTTGTGCAGGATCAGTTGTTGAGGACATCGCTTGAAGTGTTGTATTCGAGATTCTGTCCTTCAGAGTTATGCCTAAGATATTCATCTCCATTTTCCTTTGGCATACTTGGAGTCTGTACTTCAGTTTGGCAGTAAGATTCCAAGTTTGGCAGCCATATAACAGTGTTGGAAGAACACAGGTTTGTAGTGTTTCCATTTTGAGTTTCCGGTGGAGTGACTTGTCCAGCAGTATGAATTTCAGTGACCAGAACGCCTTCCAGGCGAGAGCTATTCTTCTGCTTATTTCGTTCTCTACTTTCTGATGGAAGGAGAGCAGCTGTCTTAAGTATAAGTAAACATAAAATGCTTGACCGTTTATACGCGTTGGCGAGTCGTTTGCGTCTATATCACGCTGTTTTAATGACTGTTTAACTCATGCCACAAATGCTAGTCAATGACCAATCACGTTTCAATGACTGTTGTTTTACAACCAATGACAGTCGTGTTTCACCTCGCTCTTTATCGATTTCTCTTTATCAGCTCCTGCTTTTGTGATAAAGAAAGCTCCTCCTTTTTAATGTTCTGAACAGATCAAAGCATTATTTTTCTCCAACAAATACATCGAATATAGCAAATAATGAAACGATTCCTTGATTTTACTGAGTTGTTTGCTAAAAAAAATAAATGAATAACCCGTAATGTTCATTATGATATACAGTTTGATGTGTTTCATTATTTCTCCACTTGGGTGCACTCTTACAACATTGCGATCTTATTTGGCAATAAATAATATGATCAAGCAGCAGTGAAATTCACATTTCTGATTTGTTTTCAAACATCGCCGTTTACATTAAATATATACGTATTTTAAAATAACTATAGTTAAACAATGATTTGTGAGTAAACAGCTTAATTTTATTCGTTAAATAGTCCTAACAAATGCCACTCTTGATTTCCAAATTCTCTAGATAAATTCACCCCTCACATTGTGAGTCGTGAATTTATCGACAATTTGGAAATCACTCGTGGCATTACTTATGATAATGAATCAAGAAATCCGAAGACAAAATAAGGAATAATTATAGCCTATCGCAGAATTCACAGCTGAATATTAATCTTAACTGAAAGGCCTTTTAAATCGGCAAAACAGGAACAAATTAGTAAGTTCTTTAAGTACTTGCCTAAACCTGACAGTAATAATTAATAGAAATTGTTCAAAATATCACATATCCCCCGCGAATAAGGAGCTTTTACTGTATAGATTTGGCCTCATTATGCGAAACAAGATAGGCCTACCTGTCTTGCAAATAACAATTGCGCTGTAAAATCTTAAATTAGTTAGTTCTGAGACCGATTTTCACAGGTAGCGTTCTGAATTTACAGAATAAAGATGGCTGAAACGTATGTATCATTCTCATTAAGCGAAAATGTGAAAGTGACTGAAGATAAATCTCCAAACATTTCCGGACCGATGCTCGAAAGTCAAGCTCTAGCTCTTGTTAAATCCCTAAGGGAATAACGATTTCAAGGCATCTTCAGGTTGGCTAACAGTTTTAAAAGACGACACAATGTAGTGTGGAATGAAATTTGCGGGGAATCAAAGAATGTGGATGAAAGTGTAGTTAGTGAGCGAAAAACGAAACTGCATACTTCAATTTCAGGATACGCGCCTAGGATACATTTTTAACGCTGAGGAAATGGGACTTTTTTTCGCGCGTTAGCGTCGAATCGCTCATACATACTACACTTTTCAAAGGCAGCGGAACTACAATTGATCCAAGATACATAAAAGACATATACGGTATTCTATAATCTAAGTTTATTAATAAGTTTTAATTTTTTTATAATGCGGAATTTGACCAATGTGGAAAAAAAATGGTCGCATTTGTTTCCGCTTTGAGCAAGTTTTACTGTATTTTAAAATGTGATTTAGTAATTGTTAAATGTTAGTTTATGCAAGGACGGGTTGTTGAATGGTTCAATGTTAGAATGAAATACTTTGACATTTGAATATGAGCTAGAATCAATGATCATAATTTTCAATAATTGTTATTTAACAGTTATTGTTAACACAATTGAGGTTATGTATTAATATTTTAAACAATAATATAAGCACCTTTTTTTTAATGTCTTCCTCAATTAGATTTGATTTTTATTCAAGAAATAAAATAATGAAGACCCTTCTTTCAAAACATGTTTCATCTTCTAAAAGGCTTCATTATTTTAGTATTTAATGAAGTTTTTGGAATAAAAATCAATTTTCATTTAGCAAGACAGATAAAATAAATAATAGTTTTAAAAAACTGAAACAGCACGCTTTATTAGAAAACCGAACTCAAAAATGAAAAATAATTTTAATTTCCAACACGCTTGGGATAAATTTAAAATGGTCAACAAAAAATCATTTCCAACACATATAGAATAAATCTAGAATTATCAACAAAAAGAAAATAATTTTACCATCAAAAGCGTGGGGTGCTCTATATCAATTAATATATTTGATAATAAACAGATATTGGTAAAAGTAAAGTCTCTAAGAAGAACATGTAAAAATCAAAAAAGCACACCACGCTTTTGATGGTAAAATTATTTTATTTTTGTTGATAATTCTAGTTTTATTCTATATGTGTTGGAGATGATTTTTTTGTTGATCATTTTAAATTTATCCCAAGCGTGTTGGAAATTAAAATTATTTTTCATTTTTGAGTTCGGTTTTCTAATAAAGCGTGCTGTTTTAGTTTTTTTTAAACTATTATTT
This sequence comes from Diploptera punctata, assembly GCA_030220185.1. Lineage (NCBI taxonomy): Eukaryota > Metazoa > Arthropoda > Insecta > Blattodea > Blaberidae > Diploptera > Diploptera punctata. The sequence goes on along the minus strand of JASPKZ010006811.1, from coordinate 17,328 downwards.
TTTATTTTTATTTTTTAGTTTTAATATTTTACAGAATAAGATAAGAATGTAAATATCTTTAAATTCCATACTATTGTAGTATGAGCTAAAAGTATTACTCTTCTAAAAAAAAATCCTTGGTGTTTTTCAAAGAAGTCAGATTTTTCGAAATTTCAAAAACTGCAAAAATCCTTTCTAGAGGGTGTGTCCGTGATTTATAATGCAAAATATCCGGTCTAAATACAAAATTCCAAAATTGCGTTTTCCAAAAAAGTCAGAATTTTCGAAATTTCAAAAAAAGGCAAAACCTCTATCTAGAGGGTGTGTCCGGGATTTCTAATGCAGAAAATCCGGTATATACACAAAATTTAAAAATTGTGTTTTTCAAGGCTATATCCTTGGTGTTTTTCCAAAAAAGTCAATATTTTCGAAAATTTCAAATACTGCAAAAATCCTGTCTAAAGGCTGAGTCCGGGATTTATAATGCAAAAAAATCCGGTCTAATACAAAATTTCAAAATTGTGTTATCCAAGGCTATAGTCTAGTTTTTTCAAAAGATGTCAAAATTTTCGAAATTTCAAAAACTGCAAAATTCCTATCTAGAGGGTGTATCCGAGATTTATAATGCAAAAAATCCGGTCTAAATACAATATATCAAAATTGTGTTTTTCAAGGGTATAATCTTGGTGTTTTTCCAAATATGTCAAAAACTTCAAAATTACAAAAACAGCAAATATCCTATGTAGGGGCTGTGTCCGGGTTTATAATGCATAAAATCCGGTCTAATTACAAAATTTCAAAATTATGTTTTCCAAAAAAGTCAAAATTTTCGAAATTTCAAAAACTGCAAAAATCCTATCTAGAGGGTGTATCCGGGATTTAAAATGCAAAAAATCCGGTCTAAATACCAAATTTTGAAAATTGTTCTTTTCAAGGCTATAGTCTTGGTGTTTTAAAAAAAAATTCAAAATTTTCCAAATTTGAAAAACAGCAAAAATCCTATCTAAAGGATGTGTCCGGGATATGTAATGCAAAGAATCCGGTCTAAATACAACATTTCAAAATTGTGTTTCCCAATTCTTGGTGTTTTTCCAAAAAGTGTCAGAATTTTCGAAATTTCAAAAACTGCAAAAATCCTTTCTAGAGGCTGTGTCCGGGATTTATAATGCAAAAAATCCGGTCTAAATACAAAATGTCAAAACTGTTTACCAAGGCTATAGTTCTGTTGTTTTTCCAAAACACGTCAAAATTTTCGAAATATCAAAAACGGAAAAACCCCTATCTAGAGGGTGTGTCAGGGATTTATAATGCAAAAAATCCGGTCTAAATTCAAAATTTCGAAATTTGCACTTTCCAAGGCTGTAGTCTAGGTTTTTTTTTTCCAAAAAAACGTTAAAATTTTCGAATAATCAAAAACTGCAAAAATCCTATCTAGACGGTGAGTCCGGGTTTAATAATGCAAAAAATCCGGTCTAAATACAAAATTTCAAAATTGTGTTTTCCAAGGCTATAGTCTCAGTGTTTTTCCAAAAAACGTCTTAATTTTCGAAATTTCAAAAACTGCGAAAATCCTATCTAGAGGGTGTCCGGGATGTATAATTTAAAAAATCCGACCTAAATACAAAATTTCAAAATTGCGTTTTCCAAGGCTACAGTATTGGTGTTTCTCCAAAAAATATCAAAATTTTCGAAATTTCAAAAAATGGAAAAATCCTATCTAGAGGTAATGTTTGGGATTTTTAATGCCAAAAAATAAATTGTGTTTTCCAAGGCTACAGTATTGGCATTTTTCCAAAAAATATCAAAATTTTAGAAATTTCAAAAACTGCAAAAATCCTATCTTGAGGGTGTGTCCGGGATTTATAATGCAAAAAATCCGGTCTAAATACAAAATTTCAAAATTGTTTTTTCCAAGGTTATAGTCTTGGTGTTTTTTTAAATATGTCAGAATTTTCGAAATTTCAAAAAATTCAAAAATCCTATCTAGAGGGAGTGTCCGGGATTTATAATGGAAAATATCCGGTCTAAACACAAAATTTCGAAATTGTGTTTTGCGAGGTTTTGGTGTTTTTCAAAGAAGTCAGATTTTTCGAAATTTCAAAGACTGCCAAATCCTTTCTAGAGGGTGTGTCCGTGATTTATAATACAAAATATCCGGTCTAAATACAAAATTCCAAAATTGCGTTTTCCAAGGCTTGGCGTTTTTCCAAAAAATGTCAGAATTTTCGAAATTTCAAAAACTGCAAAAATCCTATGTAGAGGGTGTGTCCGGGATTTATAATGGAAAATATCCGGTCTAAATACAAAATTTCGAAATTGTGTTTTGCGAGACTATTGTCTTGTTCTTTTTTCAAAAAATGTCACAATTCTCGAAATTTCAAAAACTACAAAAACCCTATCCAGAGGGTGTGTCCTGAATTTATAATGCAAAAAATCCGGTCTGAATACAAAATTTGAAAATTGTTTTCCAAGGCTATAGTCTTGGCGTTTTTCCAAAAAATGTCAGAATTTTCGAAATTTCAAAAAACTGCAAAAATCCTATTTGGAGAGTGTGTCCTGTATTTATGAAGCAAAAAATTCGGTCAAAATACAAAATTTCAAAATTGCGTTTTCCAAGGCTGTAGTCTTGTTTTTCCAAAAAATGTCAAAATTTTCGAAATTTCAAAGAATGCAAAAATCTTATCTAGAGGGTGTGTCCGGGATTTCTAATGCAGAAAATCCGGTATATATACAAAATTTAAAAATTGTGTTTTTCAAGGCTATAGCCTTGGTGTTTTTCCAAAAAAGTCAAAATGTTCGAAAATTTCAAATACTGCAAAAATCCTGTCTAAAGGCTGAGTCCGGGATTTATAATGCAAAAAAATCCGGTCTAATACAAAATTTCAAAATTGTGTTATCCAAGGCTAGTCTTGTTTTTTTAAAAAATGTCAAAATTTTCGAAACTTCAAAAACTGCAAAATTCCTATCTAGAGGGTGTATCCGAGATTTATAATGCAAAAAATCCGGTCTAAATACAATATATCAAAATTGTGTTTTTCCAAATATGTCAAAAACTTCAAAATTACAAAAACTGCAAATATCCTATGTAGGGGCTGTGTCCGGGTTTATAATGCAAAAAATCCGGTCTAAATGCCAAATTTTGAAAATTGTTCTTTTCAAGGCTATAGTCTTGGTGTTTTTAAAAAAAATTCAAAATTTTCCTAATTTGAAAAACGGCAAAAATCCTATCTAAAGGATGTGTCCGGGATTTGTAATGCAAAGAATCCGGTCTAAATACAACATTTCAAAACTGTTTACCAAGGCTATAGTTTTGTTGTTTTTCCAAAACACGTCAAAATTTTCGAAATATCAAAAACGGAAAAAACCTTATCTAGAGGGTGTGTCAGGGATTCATAATGCAAGAAATCCGGTCTAAATTCAGAATTTCCAAATTTGCACTTTCCAAGGCTGTAGTCTTGGTTTTTTTTCAAAAAAAAACGTTAAAATTTTCGAATAATCAAAAACTGCAAAAATCCTATCTGGACGGTGAGTCCGGGTTTAATAATGCAAAAAATCCGGTCTAAATTCAAAATTTCAAAATTGTGTTTTCCAAGGCTATAGTCTCAGTGTTTTTCCAAAAAAGTCTTAATTTTCGAAATTTTAAAAACTGCGAAAATCCTATCTAGAGAGTGTCAGGGATGTATAATGCAAAAAATCCGGCCTAAATACAATATTTCAAAATTGCGTTTTCCAAGGCTACAGTATTGGTGCTTTTCCAAAAAATATCAAAATTTTCGAAATTTGAAAAAATGTAAAAATCTTATATAGAGGTTATGCTCGGGATTTTTAATGCCAAAAACCCGTCTAAATACAAAATTTCAAAATTGTGTTTTCCAAGGCTACAGTATTGGTATTTTTCCAAAAAATATCAAAATTTTGGAAATTTCAAAAACTGCAAAAATCCTAACTAAAGGATTTTTCCGAGTTTTATAATGCAAAAAATCCAGTCTAAATACAAATTTTCAAAACTGTTTGCCAAGGATATGGTTTTGTTGTTTTTCCAAAAAAACGTAAAAATTTGGAAATATCAAAAACTGAAAAAAATGCTATCTAGAGGATGTGTCCCGCGATTTATAATACAAATTGTCCGGTCTAAATACAAAATTCCAAAATTTCGTTTTCCAAGGATATAGTCTTGGTGTTTTTCCAAAAAAGTCAGAATTTTCGAAATTTCAAAAACTGAAAAATACTATCTAGAGGGTGTGTCCGGGATTTTTAATGCAACAATCTGGTCTAAGTACAAAATTTCAAAATTGGTTTTCCAAGGCTATAGTCTAGGTGTTTTTCCAATAAATGTCAAAATTTTCGAAATTTGAAAAACTGCAAAAATCCTATGTAGAGGCTGTGTGCGGGATTTCTAATGCAAAATATCCGGTATATATAAAAAATTTCAAAATTGCGTTTACCAAGGCTATGACCTTATATTTTTTTTCAAATATTACATAATTTCTGAAATATCGAAAACTGCAAAAATAAAATCTAGAGTGTTAGTCAGAGAATTATAATGCAAAAAAACCGGTTAAAAAAATTTGAAAATTGAGTTATTTTTTTCTAAAAATTACATAATTTCAAAAATATCTAAAACTGCAAAAAAACAATCTGGACGGCTAGTGAGAGATTTATAAAGCAAAAAATCCGGTTAAAATCAAAAATTTGTAAATGGAGTTATTTTCCTCCAAGGCTTATAACCTTGGTTTTTTTTTTCAAATATTACATAATTTCAGAAATATCGAAAACTGCAAAAATACTATCTAGAGTGCTAGTCAGAGAATTATAATGCAAAAAATCCGGTTAAAATAAAAAATTTGAAAATCGAGTTATTTTTTTCCAAGGCTTTCCTTGGATTTTTTCTCAAAAATTACATAATTTCAAAAATATCGAAAACTGCAAAAATACAATCTAGAGGGCTAATCAGAGATTTATAATGCAAAAAATTCGGTTAAAATAAAAAAATTGCAATTCCAATAATTTTTTTGGATTATTTCTCAAAAATGACATAATTTCAAAAATATCGAAAAATGCAATCTAGACGGCTAGTGAGAGATTTATAAAGCAAAAAATCCGGTTAAAATCAAATATTTGAACATGGAGTTATTTTCCTTCCGCGGAGCTATAACCGTGGATTTGTTGTGTGTTCAAATATTACATAATTTCAGAAATATCCAAAACTGCAAAAATACAGTCATTGGGTGCGGTACCATCAGAGGATTATAATGCAAAAAATCCAGTTAAACGAAAAAAGTTGGAAAATCGAGTCATTTTTTTTACAATGGCCTGGATTTCAAATATTACATAATTCGGTTCAGAAATGTCGAAAAATTCAAAAATACAATCTATAGGGCTGCGGCTCATAGATTTATACTGCACAAAATCCGGTTAAAATAATATAGTTTAAATTCCCCAGTTGATTTTTTTCCACGGCTATAACCTTTGATTTTTCTCAAAAAGACATAATTTCAAAAATATCGAAAACTGCAAAAATGCAATCTAGAGGGCTAATCAGAGATTTATAAAGCAAAAAATCCGGTTAAAATTAAAAATTTGAAAATGGAGTTATTTTTTTACAAGGCTATAGGCTTGGATTATTTCTCAAAAAGACATAATTTCAAAAATATCGTAAAATTAAAAAAATACAATCTAGACGGCTAGTCAGAGATTTATAATGCAAAAAAACCTGTTAAAATAAAAAAATTAAAAATGGAGTTATTTTTCTCCTATACTATAACCTTGGATTTTTTCTCAAAAATGACATAATTTCAAAAATATCGAAAACTGCAAAAATTCAATCTAGAGGGCTAGTCAGAGATTTATAATGCAAAAAATCCGGTTAAAATCAAAAATTTGAAAATGGAGTTATTTTTTTCCAAGGCTATAACCTTGGATTTTTTCTAAAAATTTACATACATTAAATAATACCGAAAACTGCAAAAATAAAATCTAGAGAGCTAGTCAGAAATTTATAATGCAAAAAATCCGGTTAAAATAAAAAACTGAAAATGGAGTTATTTTTTTCCAAGGACCTTGGATTTTTTCTGAAAATTTATATAAATTAAAAAATATCGAAAACTGCAAAAATACAATCTAGAGGGCTAGTCAGAGATTTATAATGCAAAAAATCCGGTTAAAATAAAAAAAATTGAAAATGGAGTTATTTTTTTCCAAGGCTATGAATGAAAGTAAATGCGCACAAATGTGCAAATTGTTAGTAAATTTAGTCTAAGCAAAACTTGTTAAACGATAATTGTCTTTCCGCACACTTTTCGACGTGATATCGTTCACATGGATTGTTACACAGTTCGCATATGCATTCTTGGTTTGGCTCGTGGAATCGCTTTATGCTGCAAACCTTGTGGTGAAAGCCATGGATTGCATACCGTGTTAGGATGTGCCTCATCTCGTAGTTTGGTCGTGTCCACTCTCTCGTACACATAGCCTCTGTTGTGTAGAATTCGCTGCAGATGTTATTCCTCTTCTCCTGTAGTCCTTGCATTGTTGTCTCATATGCGCAGGTGTTCGGTAGGAATAGCTGCCGTCTAATATCTTCAATGAAGAAGGTTTCTTTCATTAAGACGTACGTCATTCTTGAAGGTGCTGTTTTTCCAACTCCCAGAACTCTTTTCATGAAGCGTGCTTTTACTGTTTCTATTTGTGTCAAGTCTCTGTTTGTGAGTTTGTCCCATATTATGTTAATTCCGTATGTTGTTATGGGAGTTATGACTGTCTTGAAGAGAGTCATAGCTGTTTCTGTTGATAATTGGTGGAGATTTTTTATGCTGTATATCGCTCTTATTGCAGCTGAAACCTTCTGTTGCACATGTATTCTGTAGGATTTAATGGTTGTTTGTAGGGTGATGCCTAGGTAGGTGAATTGCGATACAACGTCTAGTGGCTCACCTATAACCTTCGATTTTTTCTAAAAATTTACATAAATTAAAAAATATCGAAAACTGCAAAAATACAATCTAGAGGGCTAGTCAGAGATTTATAATGGAAAGAATCCGGTTAAAATAAAAAAATTGAAAATCGAGTTATTTTTCTCTAAGGCTATACATAACCTTGGATTATTTATAAAAAGTTACATAATTTCAGAAATATCGAAAACTGCTAAAATACAATCTAGAGGGCTAGTCAGAGATTTATAATGCAAAAAATCCGGTTAAAATAAAAAATTAAAAATGGAGTTATTTTTTTCCGAGGCTATAACCTTCGATTATTTCTCAAAAATGACATAATTTCAAAAATATTGAAAACTGAAAAAATACAATCTAGAGGGGTAGTCAGAGAATTATAATGCAAAATATCCGGTTAAAATAAAAAATGTGAAAATCGAGTTATTTCTTTCCGAGGGTATAACCATGGACTATTTCACAAAAATGACATAATTTCAAAAATATCGAAAACTGCGAAAATACAATCTAGAGGGCTAGTCAGAGATTTATAATGCAAAATATCCGGTTAAAATAAAAAAAAAAATAAAATGGAGTTATTTTTCTCCAAGGCTATAACATTGGATTTTTTTCTCAAAAATGACATAATTTCAAAAATATCGAAAACTGCAAAAATGCAATATTGAGCGCTAGTCAGAGATTTATAATTGAAAAAATCCGGTTAAAATCAAAAATTTAAAAATGGAGTTATTTTTTTCCAAGGCTATAACCTTGGATTTTTTTTCCAAATATTACATAATTTCAGAAATATAGATAACTGCAAAAATACAATCTAGAGAGCTAGTCAGAGAATTATAATGCAAAAAACGGTTAAAAAATTTGAAAATCGAGTTATTTTTTTCCAAGGCTATAACCTTAGTTTCTTCTCAAAAATTACATAATTTCAAAAATATCGAAAACTGCAAAAATACAATCTAGACGGCTAATCAGAAATTTATAATGCAAAAAGTCCGGTTAAAATGAAAAATTTGAAATTCCAGTTATTTTTTTCCAAGGCTATAACCTTGGATTATTTCTCTAAAATGACATAATTTCAAAAATATCGAAAACTGCAAAAATGCAATCTAGACGGCTAGTGAGAGATTTAAAAAGCAAAAAATCCGGTTAAAATAAAAAATTTGAAAATTGAGTTATTTTCCTGCTTGGCTATAACCTTGGATTTTTTCAAATATTACATAATTTCAGAAATATCGAAAACTGGAAAAATACAATCTAGAGTGCTAGTCAGAGAATTATAATGCAGAAAATCCAGTTAAAATAAAAAATTTGAAAATCGAGTTATTTTGTTTTTAGGCTATAACCTTGGATTTTTTCTGAAAAGTTACATAATTTCAAAAAATATCGAAAACTACAAAAATACAATCTAGAGGGCTAGTCAGAGAATTATATTGCAAAAAATGCGGTTAAAACCAAAATTTGAAAATCGAGTTATTTTTCCCAAGGCTATAACTTTGGATTTTTTCTCAAAAATGACATAATTTCAAGAATATCATTAAAGTGCAAAAATTCAATCTAGGGGGCTAGTTACAGATTTATAAAGCAAAAAATCCGGTTAAAATAAAAAAATTGAATTCGAGTTATTTTTGTCCAAAGATTTTTTCTATAAATTTACATATATTAAAAAATATCGAAAACTGCAAAAATACAATATAGAGGTCTAGACAGAGATTTATAATGCTAAAAATCCGGTTAAAATCAAAAATTTGAATATGGAGTTATTTTTTTCCAAGGCCTTGGATTTTTCACAAAAAGACATAATTTCAAAAATATCGAAAACTGTCAGAGATTTATAATGCAAAATATCCGGTTAAAATAAAAAAATTGAAAATGGAGTTTTTTTCTCCAAGGATTTTTTCTCAAAAATGACATGATTTCGAAAATATCGAAAACTGCAAAAATGCAATCTAGAGGGCTAGTCAGAGATTTATAATGCAAAAAATCCGGTTAAAATAAAAAAATTTAAAATGGAGTTATCTTTTTCCAACGCTATTACCTTAGATTTTTTTCAAATATTACATAATTTCAGAAATATCGAAAACTGCAAAAATAAAATCTAGAGTGCTAGTCAGAGAATTATAATGCAAAAAATCCGGTTAAAAAAATTTGAAAATCGAGTTATTTTTTTCTCAAAAATGACATCATTTCAAAATTATTGAAAACTGCAAAAATACAATCTAGACGGCTAGTGAGAGATTTATAAAACAAAAAATCCGGTTAAAATCAAAAATTTTAAAATGGAGTTATTTTCCTCCAAGGCTTATAATCTTGGATTTTTTTTAAATATTACATAATTTCAGAAATATCGAAAACTGCAAAAATACAATCTAGAGTGCTAGTCAGAGAATTATAAATGCAAAAAATCAGGTTAAAATAAAAAATTTGAAAATCGAGTTATTTTTTTCCAAGGCTATAACATTGGATTTTTTCTCAAAAATTACACAATTTAAAAAATATCGAAAACCGCAAAAATACAATCTCGAGGGCTAATCAGAGATTTATAATGCAAAATATCCGGTTAAAATAAAAAATTTGAAATTCCAGTTATTTTTTCCAAGGCTATACCTTGGATTATTTCTCAAAAAGACATAATTTCAAAAATATCTAAAATCTGCAAAAATACAATCTAGACGGCTAGTCAGAGATTTATAATGCAAAAAATCCGGTTAAAATAAAGAAATTGAAAATGGAGTTATTTTACTCCAAGGCTATAACCTTGGATTTCAAATATTGCATAATTTCTGAAGTGTCGAAAACTGCAAAAATACAATCTAGAAGGCTACTCACAGAATTATTATGCAAAAAATCCGGTTAAAATAATAAAATTGAAAATGGAGTTATTTTTCTCCCACGCTATATATAACCTTGAAATTTTTCTCAAAAATGACATAATTTCAAAATTATCGAAAACTGCAAAAATACAATCTAGAGAGCTAATCAGAGATTTATAATGCAAAAAATCTGGTTAAAATAAAAAAAATCAAAATGGAGGTATTTTTTTCCAAGGCTATTACCTTGGATTTTTCACAAAAAGACATAATTTCAAAAATATCCAAAACTGCAAAAATGCAATCTACAGGGCTAGTCAGATATTTATAATGCAAACAATCCAGTTAAAATCAAAAATTTAAAAATGGAGTTTTTCTTTCGAAGGCTAAAACCTTGGATTATTTCTCAAAAATGACATAATTTCAAAAATATCGAAAACTGCAAAAATACAATCTAGACGGCTAGTCAGAGATTTATAATGCAAAAAATCCGGTTAAAATAAAAAATTTGAAAATGGAGTTATTTTTTTTCCAAGGCTACAACCTTGGATTTTTTCTAAAAATTTACATGGATTAAAAAATATCGAAATCTTCAAAAATACAATCTAGAGAGCTAGTCAGAGATTTATAATGCAAACAATCCGGTTAAAATCAAAAATTTAAAAATGGAGTTTTTCTTTCGAAGGCTAAAACCTTGGATTATTTCTCAAAAATGACATAATTTCAAAAATATCGAAAACTGCAAAAATACAATCTAGAGAGCTAATCAGAGATTTATAATGCAAAAAATCCGGTTAAAATAAAAAATTTCAAAATGGAGGTATTTTTTTCCAAGGCTTGGATTTTTCACAAAAAGACATAATTTCAAAAATATCCAAAACTGCAAAAATGCAATCTACAGGGCTAGTCAGATATTTATAATGCAAACAATCCAGTTAAAATCAAAAATTTAAAAATGGAGTTTTTCTTTCGAAGGCTAAAACCTTGGATTATTTCTCAAAAATGACATAATTTCAAAAATATCGAAAACTGCAAAAATACAATCTAGACGGCTAGTCAGAGATTTATAATGCAAAAAATCCGGTTAAAATAAAAAATTTGAAAATGGAGTTATTTTTTTCCAAGGCTACAACCTTGGATTTTTTCTAAAAATTTACATGGATTAAAAAATATCGAAAACTTCAAAAATACAATCTAGAGAGCTAGTCAGAGATTTATAATGCAAACAATCCGGTTTAAATCAAAAATTTAAAAATGGAGTTATTTTCTTTCGAAGGCTAAAACCTTGGATTATTTCTCAAAAATGACATGATTTCAAAAATATCGAAAACTGCAAAAATACAATCTAGACGGCTAGTCAGGGATTTATAATGCAAAAAATCCGGTTAAAATAAAAAATTTGAAAATGCAGTTATTTTTTTCCAAGGCTATAACCTTGGATTTTTTCTGAAAATGTACATACATTAAATAATATCGAAAACATCAAAAATAAAACGTAGAGAGCTAGTCAGAGATTTATAATGCAAAAAATCCGGTTAAAATAAAAAATTGAAAATGGTCTTTTTTTTTTCCAAGGCTATAACGTTGGACTTTTTCTAAAAATTTACATGAATTAAAAAATATCGAAAACTGCAAAAATACAATCTAGAGGGCTAGTCAGAAATTTATAATGCAAAAAATCCGGTTAAAATAAAAAATTTGAAAATGGAGTTATTTTTTTTCACCTTGGATTTTTTCTCAAAAATTACATAATTTCAAAAATATCGAAAACTGCAAAAATGCAATCTAGAGGGCTAGTCAGAGATTTATAATGCAAAATATCCGGTTAAAATAAAACATTTGAAAATCGACTCATATTTCTGCAAGGCTATAAAATGACATAATTTCAAAAATATCGAAAACTGCAAAAATGCAATCTAGAGGGAGAGTCAGAGATTTATAATGCAAAAAATGCGGTTAAAATCAAAAATTTAAAATGTAGTTATTTTTTTCCAAGGCTATAACCTTGGATTTTTTTCAAATATTACATAATTTCAGAAATATCGAAAACTGCAAAAATAAAATCTAGAGTGCTAGTCAGAGAATTATAATGCAAGAAATCCGGTTAAAAAAATTTGAAAATCGAGTTATTTTTTTCTCAAAAATTACATAATTTCAAAAATATCTAATACTGCAAAAATACAATCTGGATGGCTAGTGAGAGATTTATAAAACAAAAAATCCGGTTAAAATCAAAAATTTGAAAATGGAGTTATTTTCCTCCAAGGCTTATAACCTTGGTTTTTTTCAAATATTACATAATTTCAGAAATATCGAAAACTGCAAAAATACAATCTAGAGTGCTATTCAGAGAATTATAATGCAAAAAATCCGGTTAAAATAAAAAATTTGAAAATCCAGTTATTTTTTTCCAAGGCTATAACCTTGGATTTTTTCTCAAAAATTACATAATTTCGAAAATATCGAAAACTGCAAAAATACAATCTCGAGGGCTAGTCAGAGATTTATAATGCAAAATATCCGGTTAAAAAAAAATTGAAATTCCAGTTACTTTTTCCAGGGCTACAACCTTGGATTATTTCTCAAGTAGACATAATTTAAAAAATATTGAAAACTGCAAAAATACAATCTAGACGGCTAGCCAGACATTTATAATGCAAAAAATTCGGTTTAAATTAAAAAATTGAAAATGGACTTATTTTTCTCCAAGGCTATATAACATTGGATTTCAAATATTACATAATTTCCGAAATGTCGAAAACTGCAAAAATACAATCTAGAGGGCTACTCAGAGAATTATAATGCAAAAAATCCGGTTAAAATAAAAAATTTCAAAATGGAGTTATTTTTTTCCTTGGATTTTTCACAAAAAAAAAACATAATTTCAAAAATATCGAAAACTGCAAAAATACAATCTAGAGTGCTAGCCAGAGAATTAAAATGCAAAAAATCCGGTTAAAATAAAAAATTGCAAATGGAGTTATTTTTTTACAAGGCTTGGATTTCAAATATTACATAATTTCAGAAATATCGAAAAATGCAAAAATAACATCTAGATTTATAATGCAAAAAATCAGGTTACAATAAAAAATTTGAAATTCCCGTTATTTTTTTCCAAGGCTATAACCTTTGATTTTTCTCAAAAATGACATAATTTCAAAAATATCTAAAACTGCAAATATACAATCTAGACGGCTAGGACAAACTTGGATTTTTTCTCAAATATTACATGATTTCAAAAATATCGAAAACTGCAAAAATACAATCTAGAGGGCTAGTCAAAGAATTATAATGCAAAAAATCGGGTTACAATCAAAAATTTAAAAATGGAGTTATATTTTTCCAAGGCTATAACCTTGGATTATTTGTCAAAAATGACATAATTTCAAAAATATCGAAAATTGCAAAAATACAATCTAGACGGCTAGTCAGGGATTTATAATGCAAAAAATCCGGTTAAAATCAAAAATTTGAATGAAAATGGTGTTATTTTTTTCCAAGGCTTGGATTTTTTCTAAAAATTTACATACATTAAATAATATCGAAAACATCAAAAATAAAATCTAGAGAGCTAGTCAGAGATTTATAATGCAAAATATCCGGTTAAAATAAAAAATTTGAAAGTCGACTTATATTTCTGAAAGGCTAACCTTGGATTTTTTCTCAAAAATGACATAATTTCAAAAATATCGAAAACTGCAAAAATGCAATCTAGAGGGCTAGTCAGAGATTTATAGAGCAAAAAAAATTCTAAAAATTTACATGAATTAAAAAATATCGAAAACTGCAAAAATACAATCTAGAGGGCTAGTCAGAAATTTATAATGCAAAAAATCCGGTTAAAATAAAAAATTTGAAAATGGCGTTATTTTTTTTCACCTTGGATTTTTTCTCAAAAATTACATAATTTCAAAAATATCAAAAACTGCAAAAATTAAATCTAGAGGGCTAGTCAGAGATTTATAATGCAAAATATCCGGTTAAAATAAAAAAATTGAAAATCGACTTATATTTCTGCCTTGGATTTTTTCTCAAAAATGACATAATTTCAAAAATATCGAAAACTGCAAAAATGCAATCTAGAGGGCTAATCAGAGATTTATAGTGCAAAAAATCCCGTTGAAATAAAAAATTTAAAAATGGAGTTATTTTTTTCAAGGCTATAACCTTGGATTTTTTTTCAAATATTACATAATTTCAGAAATATCGAAAACTGCAAAAATAAAATATAGTGTGCTACTCAGAGAAATATTATGCAAAAAATCCGGTTAAAAAAATTGAATATCGAGTTATTCTTTCTCAAAAATTACATAATTTCAAAAATATCGAAAACTGCAAAAATGCAATCTAGACGGCTAGTGAGAGATCTATAAAGCAAAAAATCAGTTTAAAATAAAAAATTTGAAAATGGAGTTATTTTCCTCCAAAGCTTATAACCTTGGATTTTTCTCAAAAATTACATAATTTCAAAATTATCGAAAACTGCAAAAATACAATCTCAAGGGCTAGTCAGAGATTTATAATGCAAAATATCCGGTTAAAATAAAAAGTTTGAAATTCCAGTTATTTTTTCCAAGGCTATAACCTTGGATTATTTGTCAAAAAAACATAATTTCAAAAATTTCGAAAACTGCAAAAATGCAATCTAGACGGCTATTTAGAGAATTATGATGCAAAAAATCCGGTTAAAATAAAGAAATTGAAAATGGACTTATTTTTCTCCAAGGCTATAACCTTGGATTTCAAATATTACATAATTTCCTAAAATGTCCAAAACTGCAAAAATACAATCTAGAGGGCTACTCAGAGAATTATAATGCAAAAAATCCGGTTAAAATAAAAAAATTGAAAATGGAGTTATTTTTCTCCTAGACCTTGGATTTTTCTCAAAAATGACATAATTTCAAAAATTTCGAAAACTGCAAAAATACAATCTAGAGGGCTAATCAGAGATCTATAATGCAAAAAATCCGGTTAAAATCAAACATTTGAAATTCCAGTTAATTTCTCCAAGGCTATAACCTTGGATTTTTCTCAAAAAGACATAATTTCAAAAATATCGTAAAATTGCAAAAATACAATCTAGAGGGCTAGTCAGAGATTTATAATGCAAAAAATCCGGTTAAAATAAAAATTTCAAAATGGAGTTATTTTTTCCAAGGCTATAACCTTGGATTTTTTCTCAAAAATGACATAATTTCAAAAATATCGAAAACTGCAAAAATACAATGCCGAGGGCTAGTCAGAGATTTATAATGCAAAAAATCCGGTTAAAATCAAACATTTGAAATTCCAGTTAATTTCTCCAAGGCTATAACCTTGGATTTTTCTCAAAAAGACATAATTTCAAAAATATCGTAAAATTGCAAAAATACAATCTAGAGGGCTAGTCAGAGATTTATAATGCAAAAAATCCGGTTAAAATCAAAAATTTCAAAATGCAGTTATTTTTTTCCAAGGCTTAACCTTGGATTTTTTCTCAAATATTACATGATTTCATAAATATCGAAAACTGCAAAAATACAATCTAGAGGGCTAGTCAGCGAACTATAATACAAAAAATCTGGTAAAAATCAAAAATTTGTAAATCGTGTTTTTTTTTTCCGAGGATTTTTTTTCCTTGGATTTTTTGACAAAATTTCATAATTTGAAAAATGTCGAAAACTGCAAAAATACAATCTAGGGGGCTAGGTAGAGGATCATAATGAAAAACATTAGCTTAAAATAAAAAATTTGGAAATCGGGTTTCTTTTTCCAAGGCTTTAACCTTTGCTAATTTATCAAAAATTACATAATTTGAAACATGTCGAAAACTGCAAAAATACATTCTAGAGGGCTAGTCAGCGAACTATAATGCAAAAAATCTGGTAAAAATAAAAAATTTGAAAATCATGTTTTATTTTACCAAGGCTAAACCTTGGATTTTTTCACAAAAATTACATAATTTGAAAAATGTCGAAAACTGCAAAAATACAATCTAGGGGGCTACTTAGAGGATTTTAATGCAAAAAATCAGCTTAAAATAAAAAAATTTGGAAATCGGGTTTCTTTTTCCAAGGCTTTAACCTTTGCTAATTTATCAAAAATTACATAATTTGAAAAATGTCGAAAACTGCAAAAATACATTCTAGAGGGCTAGTCAGCGAATTATAATGCAAAAAATCTAGTAAAAATAAAAAATTTGAAAATCGTGTTTTTCTTTTCCAAGACCTTGGATTTTTTGACAAAAATTACATAATTTGAAAAATGTCGAAAACTGCAAACATGCAATCTAGGGGGCTAGTTAGAGGATTATAATGCAAAAAATTAGCTTAAAATAAAAAATTTGGAAATCGGGTTTCTTTTTCCAAGGCTTTAACCTTTGCTAATTTATCAAAAATCTAGGGGGCTAGTTAGAGGATTATAATGCAAAAAATCAGCTTAAAATAAAAATTTGGAAATCGGGGTTCTTTTTCCAAGGCTTTAACCTTTGCTAATTTATCAAAAATTACATAATTTCAAAAATGTCGAATACTGCAAAAATACATTCTAGAGGCTAGACAGCGAACTATAATGCAAAAAATCTGGTAAAAATAAAAAATTTGAAAATCGTGTTTTTTTTCTCCAAGGCTATAACCTTGGATTTTTTGACAAAAATTACATAATTTCAAAAATGTCGAAAACTGCAAAAATACAATCTAGGGGGCTAGTAAGAGGATTATAATGCAAAAAATTAGCTTAAAATAAATAATTTGGAAATCGGGTTTCTTTTTCCAAGGCTTTAACCTTTGCTAATTTATCAAAAATTACATAATTTGAAAAATGTCGAAAACTGCAAAAATGCATTCTAGAGGGCTAGTTAGAGGATTATAATGAAAAAAATTAGCTTAAAATAAAAAATTTGGAAATCGGGTTTCTTTTTCCAAGGCTAATTTATCAAAAATTACATCAATTAAAAATGTCGAAAACTGCAAAAATACATTCTAGAGGGCTAGTCAGCGGACTATAATGCAAAAAATCTGATAAAAATCAAAAATTTGAAAATCGTGTTTTTTTTCCAAGGCTATAACCTTGGATTTTTTGACAAAAATTACATAATTTCAAAAATGTGGAAAACTGCAAAAATACAATCTAGGGGGCTAGTTAGAGGATTATAATGCAAAAAATTAGCTTAAAATAAAAAATTTGGAAATCGGGTTTCTTTTTCCAAGGCTTTAACCTTTGCTAATTTATCAAAAATTACATAATTTGAAAAATGTCGAAAACTGCAAAAATGCATTCTAGAGGGCTAGTTAGAGGATTATAATGAAAAAAATTAGCTTAAAATAAAACATTTGGAAATCGGGTTTCTTTTTCCAAGGCTTTAACCTTTGCTAATTTATCAAAAATTACATATTTTGAAAAATGTCGAAAACTGCAAAAATACATTCTAGAGGGCTAGTCAGCGAACTATAATGCAAAAAATCTGGTAAAAATCAAAAATTTGAAAATCGTGTTTTTTTTCAAGGCTATAACCTTGGATTTTTGGAGAAATTACATATTTTCAAAAATATCGAAAACTGCAAAAATACAATCGGAGGCTATTTAGAGGATTATAATGCAAAAATCAGCTTAAAATA